>CM024610.1:9329460-9658303 GCA_014182575.1 Eucalyptus decipiens | reverse complement strand
AGCATGCCGTGGTGGCGGAAGGCGACTCATGAAATTAAGTTAACAGTGAGTTGAGTGGAGATATTGTCATCTTGGATGGTTTGAAAGGAGGAAGAAGAAGAAGGAAAATGAAGAAAATGAAGAAAAAATAAGTAAAAATATTAATCGAAGAGAGAAGATGCTGGGGCTCTTACAAGTTAACCCAAATACGACAAATGTCGCGTGATGAATCAGCTTGAATTTTGTCATGCCGGCGGAGGTCTACCCAACATTTTTGGGACCACACCAAGCAAAGCGGAAAGTCTCCAACTCCATGTCAGATCCAGTCATCACCCCCAGAAACCCCAAAAAAAAAAAACAGTTCAATACCACCTTTGTTTATGTTTCGTCTGTCCGTCCCTGCCTCGATCTGGCCCCCCGACCAGTGACGAAAGCATCCAAAGGAACAGCTTAACAATGGCGGATCTCCACTGTTCTCAATCCCACAGCATACCCACTTCCTCCTAACCCCCAAAACCGCCGCCATGCTGACGTCGTGGTACCTCTCCCTCCCGCGGTTTGTCAACGGTCGCCTCGCCTTGCCGTGGCAGCGCCCCGAGAGGCCGGAGCCCGCTCCCGGGCCTGCGCCCACTGCAACCCCGTCGCGCCGCCGCGGCAGGCCCCGGTCGTGCTGGGGCTGGCCAGCCTGATGGAGACGTCTGGCGGGTGGAGGTGCGGAGGGCGGAGAGCAGGGCGCTGACGTGCTGCTGGCCGCGCCGTTCAATATCGCGACGTCGAGGCTGGAGCGTGGGTGGGGAAACGTGGCGGTGAGGGTGGAGCTGGAGGAACGGCTGCGCGGGGTGGGGGAGGCGCCGGTGCTGCCCGTCCGTGACGGCGGAGGATCAGGGACGGCGATGGAGAAGGCGAGGGGAGGGCCCTGCGAGGCGTTGAGGAGGAGCCCGCGATGGGGCTGGGGAGAGCTTGCAGGGCAGATTATGGCCATTCTTCCTGGACACGAGTTCGCTTCTGTGAGTTCTTTCGGTCGAGCTTCTGGGCTCAATTTGTTCTAGTTCAGTGTTAGAGAATGTAGACATGATTGGTGTGTGCAAATCTCATATTTTGCGGGTCGAAAGAATACGTGTGAATTCACCCATAAAACGAGTGAGGAGGAGTGCTTGAGGAAGACCTTCGCATCTCGATAAAGTGTCTCCTTTTAACTTCGCCTCTTCTTGACTTTTGCAGTGTTTATGGTGATTTTCATTTACTTACTGTTGTTTGCTGCCGGGTGATTTTGCATTCGCCGTGCCGGGAATTTTCATCAGTGTGAATTGAAATTTATTTCGTTTTGTGGATGTGATAGATTCATGGAGGGGTCATTTTAAAGATAGTTTGATTAACTCATGGATAACTCTTTCAAAGAGAGAAAAATAACTCAATGTCAACGGTTTTGAATTTGATTATACATTATTTGAATATCTCAAAATGTTTTGTTTTGGTTATCGATTGAGCATTTTACGTTTATTCAGCTTTAATGTGGATCATAGGCATTGTGTATGTTAATTTAAGTTTGTTTTCAAAAACCAGTGACATGGTCAGTGAAGTTGAGGCTAAAAAGCAGCTTGCTTGTGGAAGAATCTAGCTTTAGCATAGAATGAAATAGTTAATCTATCTTGCCTTTATGATCAATCAGGCCTGTTATAATGTCAGAAGATACATGTTGTTTTTTTCTGAAATTGTAATGGACTAGGTGGCTATGCGGTGTCTGCCTATGAGACTAACTTTTCTGCCAACTGGGGTATCCCCGGTCACCCCTAAAATTTTCAGTGATTATTATCGTTATTATTACTAGTATTATCATGACATCATATATCTCCAACTGAAGGTTCGGGCAGGAGTTGAGATGGTATTGATTGATGCAGGTGCCAACAGCATTGGAACACCATTGTGGAAATTGTTCGGTGGAGCAGATACATTAACAACAGACATAACAGTAAGTTTCTATCTTGACTATCAAGTGGGAAGATAGTTCCTAAAAATGTATGATCTTGGCAATGCCACCTACTCCTCCTGTCTTTGAATTACATATGTGTATAATGTCCTGATTTCAGTTTCTTTGTTTTTCTGGGAGAGAATTTAAATTAAGTTTGTCCTCTACATGTGCAGATTCCACTGTGTCACCAGCTGAAGCTGCTGACTTGGTTTCAACTATAGGAAACAAGGTTTCCAAACTTTGAAGCTCAAGGTGGGGAAGGATCTGAAAGCAGATATTGAGGTTCTTCAAGCAATACGGGCTGTGCACCCTACTTGTTCATTTATTCTGGATGCTAATGAAGGATACAAGTCTTCAGAAGCTATTCTAGTCCTTTAATAAACTCCACATGGTGCTAAATGTTATGGACGTGCAAAATCTATCTTTGTTGCGCCTGCATCAAAGTGTCGGCAGATTATGAATCTTCTCTTTATTTCTCCTCGTCGCTCAACTGAAAAAAAAAAAAAATATAAATATATATATATATATATATATATATATATATATATATATATATTAAAAAAAGGGTTTTTGAAACCTTGTTTCTTCTTAACGTGACAACCTGAATTCCCTAGCATTTCAAATACTTTTCTGTCTCATTCAGTTTTTAACTCTTTTCTCCTTCATTCTTTACAGAGATGGGGGTTACTCCCATTCTCTTTGAGCAGCCAGTTCACAGAGATGATTGGGAAGGTCTTGGATGTGTCGAATTGCTATAGGGAAATATGGGATTTCTGTTGCAGCTGATGAGAGCTGCTGAAGTATGGATGACGTCAAGACAATTGTAAAAGGAAATTTAGCAAATGTCATTAACATAAAGCTCGTAAACTGGAGTGGTTGGGGCCTCTTGATATTATTGAGTTTGCAAAGAGAACATGGTTTGGACTGATGATCGGTGGTATGGTTGAGACTAGGCTAGCCATGGGCTTCGCCGGCCACCTTGCTGCTGGCTTTGGTTGTTTCAAGTTAGTATTGCCATTTCTGCTGATACTGTGCTGAGTAAATCTTATTTATCCGATACATAGTTCCTTGATGCATTAGATGCTTTTCATGTCAGAAAAGTTAATTTGAGTCCTGCATAATTTGCTACGGCCATGGAAAAAGGACTAACATGTTCAACAATCTGTGCAGGTTCATTGATTCTGATACCCTTACTGCTAGCAGAAGATCCAGTTTTTGGTGGTTACGAAGGTATTGTTGACTGAGCTATTGACTTTGGTTGTCTACAGTCCTGCTTTTGGAGTAGGAACAGCTTGATGAATACCACTAGCAAAGTTTTGTTGCTCTAACACCATCTTCTTGTTTCTGTTTCTAGCTTCTGGTGCCAATTATAGATTCAGTAATGCTAGAGGCCATGGCGGCTTCCCTTCCATTGGGATAACATTGTCTGGTAAATCTTTTGTTTCTCATCATTTAATGTAGAATCAAAATGTACAACTTCCTTGATCTACTTTTTCATTTGACTAAGAATTTCTCTAATGTTTCACGTTTTGCCATTATTTTATCTTTAAATCTCAGATTGGTAGAAAGTCAATTGCTTCAACAACTCCTGTGTTTGGATCGGTCATGAAGTGTATCTTTCCCATCTTTTTGGACTTTGGTTGCGTTCAATCAACTCTTTACTATAGAAAAGTGGCTTCTGATGACAGAGCACTTGGTCTCAATTGCTCAGAATAATTGGTCCACTGACAGCCTTTGTATTTACCTGGCTAACTAATTGACTAGAAAGTCAAGAGCCCAGGTGATGTTTGCTGCATAGTTATGGACTGGTCTGCTTGGAGGATGTTTAGCCCCATAAATAAAAGGGACCTAAATGAACTTCGCTTACAACTCTCTTAGACAAATTTCTCTACAGTTGTTGTGTCTCTGAACAGATCTTGTATCTTTCTGTGTCAATGTAACTTCGTGCTTATATGCCAATCTCTGTCTATCCATTCTTACTCTTCAAAATGTGATAGTGCCACGCGTGCGCATGAGAGAGAGAGAGAGAGAGAGAGTAGTCTCTGAGCAGATATTAATTGCTTTCTGTGACAATGTAACTTCATGATTATATGTCAAACTGTCTATTCATTCCATTCTCAAAATGGATAGAGAGATATTTGTCTCTGAACAGATCTTTTAATTGCTTTCTGTGATGATGTAACTTCATGCTTATATGCTAAACTCTTCCCATCCATTCTATTCTTCGAAATGGATAAAAGAGATACTCTGTCTCTGAACAGATCTTAATTGCTTTCTGGGATGATGTAACTTCATGCTTATATGCCAAACTCTGTCTATCCATTCTATTCTTCAAAATGTAAGAGAGAGAGAGAGCTACTTGTCTCTGAACAGATCTTAAGAGAGAGATACCTGTCTCTGAACAGATCTTAATTTCCTTCTGGTGACGATGTAACTTCATGCTTATATGCCAAATTTTTTTTTATCCGTTTCATTTTTCAAAATGTGATCTGGGTGCCTAAATGCTGCTTTGAAGATATGTGTGTGAGTGTGTGTGTGTGTGTGAGAGAGAGAGAGAGAGAGAGAGAGAGAGAGGAGTTTGTTATTTATAGTACTTCTTGTTAATGAGCTGATAAGCTATCAAATATAATACATACTGTGTTGTTACAAATTCTGTATCTCCTAAGTCTCCTGGTCACAATGACATTCATACAGAAGTTGCTTTAAAGTCAGCACTGGAATCTTGAATCTCTTCGGTGAACGGGACTTAAGAAGCATAGAAGGCCTGATTTTATGGAAATCTTTGAACTTATGGCAAATTTTTATCTTCGACTTAGACTATGGTCAACTGACTTACACAGATCAATTAAGGTAACCTGCACTCGATAATAGCTCTGTGTGTGTGTGTGTGTGTAATATGCAGGTGAGAACTGGTGGCTTCAAGCACATGCTAGTTCACACAAGAAAAAGGGAAGGAAAAGAAGGTTTGTAGGCATTCTGATTGAATGTGATCTTGGGAAGCTGTAACCTTGCATCTCAAGGAACATCAAATGACATTAAATTGGCCATTCTTCACTCTGTAGAAAGCTGCTTTTCCTATGGAGCTGCAATTTTCGAGGCATGCCTCGCATGATGATCGCAATTACTCAAAAGCACATTCATCATGTCAGGCTTCCATGATAAACGAAACCTGGCTATTCTCTTTCAAGATGGGTTGGTACCCGTTTAATTCTACCGCTCGACTCTTTCACGAGACCACGTGTTTCTACAACTAAATCTTAGGCGTGTTCTTATTTACTTGCTGTGGATTATTATCGGTCGATCGTTAGAGCAAATGAGTCATCTAGGACTTGCGGCGCAATTCAAAAATTTCTACCTAATTAAAGGTACGTCTAGCATATTTTTTCATAGTAGGCAGTTAGTTCTGACTGGTAGAAGCTGATCAATTGAAAGATCACTAGTAGAAGTATCAATTGAAGATCATCAAGATGGTGACTATGTTAGCAACAGTTCCTATGTGAGAGATAGATTCGTCAAAATTGGTCAAATCCATTTCCTAATTCATATTTGATGGGCTGAGTTATTATATGATTTAATTATATCTAATAAATGAATTTAAAATAGTAAAGTCCAAAATAATATAGGTATTAAATAGTTCACAAGTTATTTAGACTAACTCATCTTCATGACTATATCTTTACTTGCTCTCATCTCACATTCACTCTGCTCACTCTCACTTTATTGGATGAGTTTATCTTAAGTAAGATAAATACGAAAGTATTTTAGTAATATAAGTCAAGCTAGGTACAAGTCAAAACGGGTTAAATTGGTCAATTTGGGTTAGATCATTATCGATCCGACCATCCAGGTGACGAGCCCAGTGGGGAATCATTTGTTAACGTGAAGTAATCATGAGAACCCACTCATCATCATCCTCAGGTACCAAAGCGTAGACTGGTTCAATGATGGCTTGAGCCTCTGCTGAACCTGAAAATCAAAGGCATGAGATCTTATGGGAGATGCAATCACTCACGACAACCCTTTGGTGCTTGTGCCAGTGTAATCCATTAAAGCGCCGTGAGTATTTTCACTTTAGCTTTGACCGGGTTGGTCCCATAATGATGGATTAACATTTGTTTAACCTGATCCTGTTTTGCCCGGCAAAGCCGTGAATGACCTGTACAATCTCTACTGTTCCTCAGCTTTCGGAAGTTAGATATCTACTTACATGTTCCAAGATTGAATTTGATAAGCGGCTCGCATGTGAAATGTAATGAGTCCGCTCTTATGGTCCTTAAATAGGCAAATCACGTAATCAGTTTTAAACTTATTATATAGATGTCAACGTAATTCTAAATTTTTAATTTTAGTTAATATAATCCTAAACATTTTAAGCAATAAATTTCAATATAATCATTCTAGTCAATTTGTGTCTGAAGTTGCTAATCGACCGGTTGCCGCCTGCAGTTGCCGGCCGTCAAACGCGACAATGGCACATCAATAATTTTCTAACGAAAATTGATTAGAAGAGAAATTAAAAAAAATTTAGGACTATGTTAGTATCCGTACAATAAATTTGGGAATGATTGATCAATTTCTTCCGAAATGCACCCATTGAACGTAATTTAGACTTTCTCTTTATATTTGGCTCTTGTTCTAATGTTTTCTTTTTCCTCTTTTAACATTAGGCGCCTCATGTCGCATGGTTAGAACTTTTGTTGTGTAAATGTAAATCGTATCTTGACCAAGAATCAAAGGCTCCAACATTGAAGGAAAGAGGAGAGTAAAACATAAACAAAATGGAAAAAGAAAAGGAGCTTTTGCATGTAGATTTAAAGACATTTCCTGGGAGAATATTTTGACCAAATAGAAAGCGTGATCCTTAAAGTGTCTTTCGCCGGATACATCATGTGATCCTGACGGCCCAACGAAGGAAGCATGTCACCATGGATCACCGAATTTTTGACTTTGCTTGCTCTGTAGCAGCTGATAATAGCTTATCAAAACGTTCTAAATCACCATATCCGTTTATCTTAAAACCATGTGGCTTTGTGTAATCCATCGAGCAATGTGACCATTGTCTCAATGGGCCTTCCTTACCGAAAGAGTCGGCTCGATATACATGACAAGGATATCGCGTGCTAAACACCTGTTTAAGATCAAGATGAGTTTAGTCATACTTAAAATGGCTAAATCAGCTAGAAATAAGCCAGTGTGTTCAAAGCTATCCTTGCATTGCTGAGATGAACAGAATGAATGATTAGGAAATATGCATGTCTGTGGGACCGACTAATGATGAGGACATGTTGTATGATTGCCATGAAATTACAACCCCACATCAGCATCACCGAAAAGCAAACAGTGTTGCGGAAAGTTGCCTTCACATCTTTCCCTGCACAGCAGTAATGATTCTGAAACTGTTTTGACCTTTATTTAGCTAATCTTGAGGGGAAGAAAAGGGCATCTGAGCATGCTGATCCTCATTATGAGCAGGAATAATTAATATGCTGCATTATAGTGATAATTAAAGCACTGATTGATGACTGACCAACCAAAGCTAGTGGCAGATCTCATTCCAGAGGGAGGAATTAAAAAAAAAAAAAACCCTTTTTTTTTTCACCTCACCAATTTGGCTCCTATAAATCCATGCATCAACCAAAGCCAAATGCATCACGCTGACCAAGTACACATCCAAACTCACTCTTAGTTCTTTCTCCTCACATCCTCCTAGAGCAACAAAAGCAGAAGCAATGAGGGCCCTGGGGTTGCGCTCTGCGCTCTTCTGGCGGTGCTGCTCCTAGCGGAAGCAGGGGGTGCGCGTTGAGGCCGCTGTGACATGCAGGCCGATAGAGCTGAGCTCGTGCGTGAGCGCGATCACCTCTGCAACCCCACCGACCACTCTGTGCTGCACCAAGATCAAGGAGCAGAAGCCCTGCCTCTGCCAGTACCTCCAAAACCCGAACCTCAAGAAGTTTGTCAGTTCCCCAATGCCAAGAAAGTGGCCAGCACTTGTGGCACTCCCTTTCCCAAGTGCTGAGATGTAGCCAGTCATGCCTAGAGCTTTAATTATCAATGCCTTTAGTCCTACTTCGGTAACTAAGAATTTTACCTATGTTCTGATGCACCATTTTGTCATATTTTTATGAGGGTCTTAAGTCCTTTGTTGCATGTGCTTATGTTGCTATATATGATGTGAAGGCACTGGGTGAGAGATGAAAATGGTAAGCTGGTCATGGCCACACTTACCACATGTACTCATTTCCAGGCTTGTTCTAATGTATTATCTTGCTTGGGATGTACTACTACTACAAGGCATAGTCTGGCTCAAAGCACATTGTTTTCAGCTGTTGTATCTTCTCTTATAAGCAATATTGCAAGCAATGTCAATCCGGTGTGTGACTGGTCCAATTTGGCAAGCAATATCTATGGATGTTCAGCCTCTCAATGCTACAATCAGAAGATGTCACATAACAAATTCTCATCATTGAGCTCTAGCTTCAGCAATCACCACCATTTATCAGTACCATCACTACATAGTACAAACAATCACTACAATCAAAAACGCATTAGCAAACAACTCTTCGGCATCAATGATGCTCAGCTTCACCAGAAAACTCAAATTTTTCTAGTTATTATATGACTTGCTAACTTTGCGTGAGGACAGATACAAGTGTAGGCTGCAGCCACACACCTCAAACATCATCTTCAAGTTCTCATCTGCATCTACAAGAACTACTCCTCAGATGATGACTTCTCAGAGAGACATGCTTCCTGTCTGAAAGAGATATAGATGATCCGATCTGCAAGGATGGTGACTGGGAGAGGCTTATCTAGCCAATATTTAGATCCAATCAAACCTTGAGGATCTAAACATATTCTGATAAACTAGCCATTTTTCTCCCAAGCAGACTCCCAATAATTTAAGCAAACAAACCCTTATTCCAAAACTTACATAGGAGCACTGCCTAAACAAGGGATATAGCACACCTATGGCAAATAAGAGACTACTAAAACGATGTCTTTTCACTCCAATTGTGGGGCAGCTTTCTCTTAGAGTATTGAAGTCATGCAGACATAAAATCCACTCTGCAGGGGCCAATCCACCATGAGCAACCACGAAAAGCAGTAAACTAACAGATATTACACTACTGGATGGAAACAAGCCAGCAAATAACTAAAGGAAAAAAATATTCTTATTTTCTTGCCTATCAATCAACCAAAAAGTAACATGGAACGCCAAAGTCAAATTCTTTTAGCTCATCTGGCAACCAAATCAAACTCCCAAGTGAACTAAACCATATGGTTTTTCCTCCGTTATCATGAGATCATCATTATGCAGGTAAGTAGCAAGTCTAGTAAGACATCTGCCAGAAGAAGGAAAGGGAAGAACGACAGATAACAGTCACTTTTAGCCCATTTTACACCTTTGTCACTCTTATGGACTTCTCTTCCATGTGTATCTTTCGGCCCCAATCAAGATCCTCACCTTCTGTAGAAAGTTCTCAGTTTTCATACTTGCACCCCTTTCTGATTCTTTTCTTGCCTCCATTTTGGGAGTACCCAGTTTTTGTTGTTCTTTGTCACGAAAGCAACAGCTAACCATTTCAACAAAAGTTGCTCCAAGAGCAAGATAGCTACTCCCCAAAATTCGAGTACGATTTTGTTCATCACATGCTTCTTTCGTGCATGGAGAGAATTTTTTTATTTATTAAAATGATGAGACTGCCCACGTATCATCACCTGGCATACATGCCATGGGAAGCAAAGAACTGGAAATCTGGGTGATTAGCCCCATGCAGTCTCAGCCAATTTTCTGCAGCCTGCGTGAGGGAATTCGCCATTGGACGCTCGCTGACCCCGTTTTGTGTCCACATGGATCCTTTAAACTTGTAGGAAGCCATCCCAAAAACTGTTAAGCTTATCTTTGGGACACCACCCATTTCATTGGGGCAGACAAAAACTGGAGGACGGGTACCTCCACTACCTGCAAATCATTCAGACTTTGCTTCATAAGATGCAAAGACATCTAAAAGAAAAGGTAAAATATACAATTTATTCATCATCCATAGATACAGTTCACTGACAAATTAGAGTATAAGCAAATTTCCTCAGTTTCAAAAGATTGATAAAAGATCTCATAAGAGATCATGTGTGGATTAATGTGATGGAGCAAGGGGAAAATAATAAAATGTTTAGTGTTCATAAACAAATACAAAATCCAATAGTTACTGGAGGAGATAAGAGAGACTACTAAAATGTTTAGATCATATGGGACCAGAAAAGTAGGGAGCCCTACAGGAAGTAATACTTTTCTCCAGCAAGAAGCTTTTTGGCTAAAAAAGTTACATCTAATATCACTATAACAGTGCAAAAATGTGCAGATGCTTAAAGTATGTATAGGCAATAGAACATGTACATCATAATATGTTAGTCAGATGCTCATGTCAATCAGGAAAAGGCAATATTGAGTTTAGCACCAACCATTTACATATGCGATATTTAGTACAGTTGAGACCATTTTGATACTATCTGATGGCTTCCAGACCAATAAAATGCCACCAGGACTTCTCATGAGAACACCCTACACTCTTCACAGTGAAGGATAGCAAGAAATTCGACATCTTCTGCAACCAAACCTAACAGTACCTCAGATGTAACGTGTGAAAGAATTGGATTTCCATGGTTCCCTCTCTTGTTTACTAGAAGCACTACCATCCCCTCACTGTGCCATCAGCGATTAACATCAATTAACATCAGAAAGCTGCTCATGTGAGTTTCATCATTTATCTTCAAATTGCAAGGTAGTTCTCAGGCACTTCTTGCAATGCTACAATTAATGAGATGCAGGAGCCATAATGATGTCATTTCTACACTTCTATTTCAGCATCACAATCTTCTACCCCATTCAATTTATCAACCCAAGTCACTTAGGATGTTACCTTTGACTTTAGTTGTTATTGTGGAGTTGATGTACTAGATTATTGTGATCCTACAATAACTAGTAATTAACTGAAAAAAAGTATGCTATAGGAAGAGGAGCTCAGACACAGCTCTTATGTAGAGTGGAATAGAAGGGGAAAGGGTGTAACTTATGAGGGCAGTATCGAGACCAAGTTGGTAAAAGCCACTCTCCCTAGGTATTATAACTGGTCCAAGTCTCGCCATCCCTTTCTCCATCACATGTAAACAGGTATTTATTATGTATGTGTGCACACCCACCTATGTCTTTGTACTAGTAGGCACAAATATATACACAAAATGTCGTAAAAAGGTCAACACGTACCAGTACCTTCAATAGGCGTCGAAAGGGAGTGATAAGTAAGAAAGCAAGCATCCAAATCTTTTAGCGTCGGACCAGTTGGTATCCGATATATTGGGTACCTATCGGCATACCAGAAAAGTCAATAAAAACCCCATGCATCATGACGCTGTGGCGGGAAAATTCTGAAATCTCACCATGCTACAGAGATCCAACTTGATGGCAGCAAATCATAGCTTCTGAAAGTCTTCAGAGCTGGAAATCGACGTGCAAGATCCATCACCTAACAGAGAACAAGGAGAAATAGAAGAAGAGTCAGATTGGAGATCAGCCAGGGTTTAATTTTGAAAATATTCAAGAGAACTACTAACCTTGTCTGCCAATGGTTCACGGCTATAGGGAGGATCTTGCTCCATGTATTCAAACAGTAGGCAACCTCTAGTGCTGCTGGTGTCACCATCATCACTAGAAAAGCCTTCCATCCCTGAACTTTGCTCGTCACTCATGGACAACCCACCAATTCTAGAAGAAACCACATTGGCTGGATGATCATAATGCTGGAGGTTCCTAGAAAGCATGCCTTTCTCAATTTCATTATCACTGCTTCCATCACTACTACTCGAGTCCCTGTAGGAATCACCGTCACTGTCCTCACCAGCTGACCTACAATTTTGGGACTTTAACAATGTAAACATACATGCTACAAGATAAGGAGCAATAAGGGGAAGAACCATACAGCAGAGCAGGAACAAAGGTAACAGAATAAATGATGCAGCACTAGAGGCAAATTGAAAACCAAGCATTAAAAATCACTATGTTAATTAATACTACAAACAACAAATGCAAGCAAAATGTGCACGTGCTAGCTTGTACACACATTTATACATGGGTCTCTATAAATTGGTGTATACCTATGCACTTATTTTTATCTAAACTTAGTACATATTAAACATTTATGTATTTATGTACATTCCCATGTGAGTTGACAACTATGGATACACAAATAACATTAAATAATTTGCCAATTTTATAGGCACTAGCACTGGGACATCATGAAGTTGACACATCTGATAGGGCAGGGACTATAAAGAAAATCCTTTGTTGATGAAAAGTGTACCCTACAATCCATAGTCCCTATCTGATGCAACTAACTCTGTCTAGTTTTACTTCAGTTCATTTGCATTACAAGAGGAAAAGCAAGTACATATATGGCTTCTTTCATTAGTCAGTCCAAGTCTAACTTCTAATTGAGAAGCGTCTCACAAACAACTCATCCGGAAACAGAAAAATCATACACTGCGCCACACGGTGATAAGCTAAAGAAGGGAACAGAAATGGGGGAATCATAGAAATGGCCATAAGGTCACACAATGGGAGACCTAAGCATTTGCAACCACTTAAGATGTTACAAAATGGGGGACTCGTGCACTTGGAATAATTGAACACGCCATTAAAAAAACAAGTTTCTGTTCTGACATCCAGGTAAAGCTCCCACTTTAGTGAGATAAACAAACCAGCTTAACACTATTACATTGGCACAGAGAGAGAGGTAGCAACATGCAATATCCTCTAATGAGATAGATAAACAAGACCCAAACACATGGAGGAAATCATGTGAGCGCAATGAAAAAATGAACTGCCAACTCAACAGACAACACACTGCTTAAGGGAAAGAAAACATTAACTGATCTCAGACAGCTGATAAAATAAGGTGATGGTGCAGCTTGGTGTGACACATTCAATTGAACTCGAAGCATATGAATACCTCGACTTAGCATTTGGAGTAGTAGATGGACCATACAGTTGAATGCCCGATAAGTACGGGACATAATATTGAACAACAGAATCTCTTCCATCTAATAGCAAAGGCACTCCTGCGCCATACGCACTCCATTCCTTAAATGAATCCCACAGATCACCCAAAGTGAAGTAAGAAGGCTGGGACTCATCACCACAAGCCTTCCGCCCCCTCATCGTCGTCTGCATCGTCTGCAGCGCAAAACACAACACACATATCAAACAACTTCTTTAAAAACTCAGAGAAATGAACTAAAATCAATCATCTAATTGCTTGGACAAAGTGGACTATATAATCTCATCTCAGCTAACCCATCTAGCTCAACCCAGCAATAAAGCTGCTCAGATCACCAAACCCATCACCCCATCGTCCCATCAGATGGAAAGCAATTACAAGATATGGACATACTTTCATATTTTTCCTTAAAAATCTCTAACGTTTTCTCGACAAGCTGAACGACCCGTGAATAGACATTGATTATGTAAACCTTGGAGAAATACTGAGCTTGGACTGAAGGAGTGGTCGAGTCCAAGAATCTGTCGAGATTACTGCGAGAGGCCGCCGAGCTCTTATCCGCCGGATTTGCCGCCTCCGTCGAATCCCCGTTCTCAGAAGGAGCAAAAGGCTTCCTCTTCGAATCAGCAGGGCCTTCGCTCTCATCGTTCTTACTCCTCACGGCCGATTGCCTCTGCGTCTGGTTCTGGTTCTTCCTCGCCTTGACGGGGACGTAAAACCGGTCCTCCCCACGAACTCTCCCGAACTGCAATCCAGTTCCCAACATTCTTTCCTCTCCCCCACGAAGATGGCCCCACTCCAGGAAAAACCAAAGCACAAGAAAGTAAGACCCGAAAAAATGGAGGCACTTTCGGTACTTTCCCACGCCGTTCTCGAGTCCTCGTTCAAGAAAGGCTCGAAAGCACAAGAACCCAAGAGGGGCAGCGGGAAAAATCGACGGATTCAAGGAACTATCTCTTCAGTCTATCTCAGCACGCGCGCGCGCACAAGAATCTCAGATTCCACCCAAACCACGAGACGGGAGCTCCGAACGGCGGCTCCCCAGTTGCCAGGATGAGGCGAAAAGGAGGGGAACCAGGAAGCGAAATCCTCGCGGAGGAGCTCGACAGGAATCACCGATCGTCGAGCTGATCAGATCCCCCAAGAACAGAGCAGAACAGCACAGCAGCAAGAAACCCAAGAACCTCTTGAGGCTGGGGAATAGCTTAAGGGCCAAGGGGGCTGGATTGGAAGCAAAGACGGATCGACAGGGGAGACTGAGGCTTGAAGAGAGAGAGAGAGAGAGAGAGAGAGAGGAGGGGTGGAAGGTTTTGGGAAGGTGGGGATTGTAGGCTGAAGAAGAAGGCCTCCAGCAGTAGCACCAAGGCAGGAGGGGCCACTCTCTCTCCCCCTCTCTCTCTCACTCTCTCTTTTTTTTCTTTTTTTTTTTTTTTTTTGGTGGGGGTTTACTGTGTTCCAAAATTTAGAATTTAATCCATTTTTCCCCAAATTTTTAATTTTTCCATTTTTATCTGAGGGATTTTTTTTTCTCTAATTGGGTTTTGTTCCTTATTT
Organism: Eucalyptus decipiens; assembly: GCA_014182575.1. NCBI lineage: Eukaryota > Viridiplantae > Streptophyta > Magnoliopsida > Myrtales > Myrtaceae > Eucalyptus > Eucalyptus decipiens. The sequence goes on along the minus strand of CM024610.1, from coordinate 9,643,750 downwards.
AAGGCTCGGTTTTGGCAAAAGGAAACTAGGGCCAATCTCTGTTTCGGGGTTTTACCGTGCTCCAAATTTAAATCAATTTATCCATGTTCCCAAAATTTTAATTTTGTTCCATTTTTCTCCTTAGAGATTTTTCTCTAATTGGTTTTTTTTTTCCTTATATAAGGCTCGGTTTTGGGAAAGAAAATTGGGATGGGGATTTTTAAAAAGAATAGAAAATTTTGAAAATTGAGATTATTTTTAGTTATTTTAAAATTAGAATATTGATGAGGCGATGGGATAGGTGAAGGGGTTGGTACAAATTTAAAATTTATCCTTTTTCCCCAAATTAAATCTTTTCCCTTTTTTTCTTAGAGATTTCCTTCCTTTTTTTTTTTTTTTTTTGGTCGGTTGTTTTCTTCCTTACTTAAGGCTCGATTTTGGAAAAATAAAATTAGGATGGGCTTTTAAAAAATAGAAAATTTTGAAAATTGAGATTGTTAATTTAGTTATTTTGAAATTAGAATGATAAGGTGATGGATGGGACAGGTGAATGGGTTAAATCAGAAAAGTGGAGAGAAAAAAAAATGCTGCCTTGCGATTGGTGGGTTTGTTGTAGGTTCGGATTGAGGAGGTGTTGGCCTCACGTGCGGGTCACGAGGGGCAGCGCGGGACCCACGCACGATGCAGAAACTTGTGGCCGGCCCTTTTTCCCCCTACTTTATTTATTTATTATTATTTTCTTTAATTTCATCTTCTTCTTTTTTATTTTAGGACGGAAGAGTAAAAGATCGCGCTCACGAGTCATGACACCGCCAGGATCTGGAAAAGAAAAATATATATCATCAAAATAATAAAAAATAAAAAGTCAACAATGCGTGCTACCTTTGAGCTTTGACCCGCAAGCCTCTCCAAAAATTTTATTAAATTTTTCATTTATGAGATTTCAAGGTGCACAGGTTCGGTACTTAAAAAAAAAAAATTAGATAATTGAAAATTGTTGAAAAGAGGTACTACTTGAATCCATTGTTCACTTAACTCGTTTTTGTAATTTTATGACCAATAGTTATAAACCCATTTTTCGCATAAGGAGTATTAAGTGATAGCTTATTTTTTTGCTCTTTCTTTCCTAGATAATTTTTTTCGATTTCACTTTTGTGAACCCATTTTCCAATTTTCCTTTTTTATCTTGATTAAAAATATCTTATTGCTATTCTTACTTTTTCGCAATGTTATCTGTCTTGAGTTAAAAAAAAAACTTAAATGGCCCTCTAAATTGAACCAAACATATTGATAGTTTTGAACAATTTGATATCGATCAGATAATGAGCTTACTAAACAAACCAGACAACACGTACAGTTGTAAACACAAATCAAATCTCTAAATTAATGCAAACATAGTAAATGCTAAATTATGATCGATGGTGTCCCCAATATAAATAAATCTATCCATATATGAACACATAGCTATTTTTGACTTGTTTACAATACTCCTCAACTCATTTGATGTGAAAAAATATAACATGCCATTGATAGAAATGCGGCACATCAAGATGCATTTAGACACATTTTATAGATCTTTGAACGCGCTTTCACATATTTATGAACATGATTTCATTTTCTAAATGTGGTAGGCACATATCATATTAGGGTTTCAAGTGGGCTATGTAAATATCGAAAGTTATATTATAAGATTGATAGGAGTGCGGTTAAACATGAAAGCACGAACTATCAACGATGTATTTTTGTTTAGAAGCCTGGGAAAGTCTTTTGCTTATCCTGCACTCATGCCCTAATCGCGTGCTTTCATTCCATTTGACATTGCCGTTGAGAACGAACAGCTTAAATTGTGAAAATCCTATTTTTGCCTCATTGCGTAGGGAAGGTCTTTTCTTTGCTAGCACGCTTTGAGAAAACCACCTTAAAATTTTGTTCATTGCATACAACGAGACCCCTCCTCTTGATCAGCTCAACATTCATCGCGAAGCAAGCAAATATGTAAAAGAAGAATATAAATTATTGTCAATGATATTGATGTAAACCCGAAGAGAAAATACGAGCAATAATTGATGTAATAGAGGCTGCACAAACACTGATGATATACGTTATGAGAATATCTCTACTAATAACGTATCACATGCTCTAACATGTAACCGATTATTAGTGTGTCAATATTTATTTCTTAAGGGATTTTCTCGAAGTCATGGAGAGCATGCATCCTATATTGAAATGTATCAATTAGCGCCATTCGTCAATAAATCAGGGTGTTGAGATATCTATGTTTATTGCTTTGATTCATAAATAATCAAAGAAATTGTCCAAGCAGTTATAAAATTGTTACATAATTGTCAATTTAGTTATAAAGTTACTACATTAATATCAATTTAGTCTTCAACTTTTTAACTCGTCAATCAAGTCTTAAATTTTTTTTACGAAAATTTCAATATAATCTTTTCAAAATATATTTTTTTCTAAAATCGTTGATACATCAGTCTATTCAACATCACCGTTGCTCGTCTACCTACGATAGGTAGAGGGAAGGGACAAAACTCACGACAATCTCGTAGCCATCATTGATTTCTAGCGTGGGACAGCGCAAACCTCACGTAGGGGAAGCTTCCATGGAGGTGGCGGGTCGAGAGTACTAGTGAGCACATGAAGCCTGAAAATAATTGATTCCTAAACCTATAACTTACTATTTAATTATTTAATAATTCATTGGCCTGAGCAGTTTCAAATATAAAATTATAGGGTTAGGAAAATACCCATTTTATTTATCTATTTATTTATTTCTTCTTTTGCCAAATTAATGCGGCACCTGATTTTTCTTGACCATTTTCTTGTTACAGAAAAATCTTTTACCGGGATTTTTTTTTCTAGGGTTTCTAGGGCTTGGCCGGTGGTGAGTGGTGGTCGGTCCACGGATAATGGGACCAAAGTTCATAAATTATAGTTGTAAGATAGAGTTTTAGGCACATCTTGGTCAGTGTTTATCCCAATTAAACCAGGAAATCCTCTTTTCATAAATGCAGAGATTTATTTCTCTACTTTGACTAATTTTTATAAGGTGAGGCTCATCTTCATGCATTTGTATTGCCATATTATCAGGCATTAATTACCTTATTCTCATAAGTTAATTATTGTAATTGCATTATAAATAAGGCTATCAAAGTTTATGCAATTGGCCTAATGGAACTTTATTTGTTTATTTTGACTCTATTTGTTTTGTGGAAAATAAATAATTTGAAAAATATTTTATAAAAAAATGATCATTTATCTCGTATGGAATAATCAGACGACAAAAAATATTTTCATCATTAACAACAATTTATGTTTAAACATCTTCGTAAAGAATAAAATTTATTTCATTCATTCATCTTTATAAGTGACATTAACGATCATTTTTAGAAAATACTTTTTAAATTATTTATTTTTTGTAAAATAAATAGAGCTAGTATCAACACTAAAAAATTCGTATAAATGAAATGTAAATGAAAGGATAAGTGTTGATAGAGTGCAACGGAAGCCCGATACCATCATCTAAGCCTATGCAAGGGGGAGTCTAATTCGATATTGGTCAATGTAATTAGCTCAACCCACTTTCAATTTGAAAGGTTAAGTTAAAAGGTTATATGTCCATATATGATTATTAACCATTTCACACCAACCAACTCCTTGGCATAAAATTTTTCTAACATAATTCGTCATAAATCTCAACAATAAAAACGACACGACGCCTCGGGTCTTGTCCCATTCGTGTTGTCCTCTCCTCACATTGTTGCACTTTCTTTACAATCTTTTAACTTTCGTGACCTAGGAAAGGGTCTACATGGATATTGGACAACGTGGGTGTGTCTGTCTTCTCCTTTTCTTGCCTCTTTTTAATTAGCGAAAAGGAAGCACCAACAAAGATTGCCCCATGTGATAACCCTAATCAGTCGGGTAATTCTGAGTCCAAATTAACAAAAACTCATTATATAAACTGAAGAAAGACCAAACCTTATCTGACATTGACCAACCCTTTTTTGATGCACTAAATAATAATATCTTATGTGGCATTAGATCTTTGCATGTGAGATATTTTAGTGAGCTTACCCGACTCAATGATTATTAATCTTAAAAATAAATGTACTAAAAGTTTTAAAATTTGTCAAGAAAATGTAATTAAGTCACAAAACTTATAATATGTGATATCAAGTTTTAAAAAAAAAATCAAATTGGTGCAATTAAGTGCGTCCATTAACTCTATCCAACTTGATTAATGAAAAGTGCTTATGTGATTTTTTTTCTTTCTTAAATGGTGCTTATGTGGCTAAAACGACATTGTTTTAGTCCAAATTCGGTTTTTAATTGAAATTGTATTTAAATTATCTTAAAAATTAAGCTAACTTAAAAATAAAAAAATAAAAAAAATCTAGGCGGTGAAAGGTTTTTGTTGCCGCCAACATCTAGCGACCTTCACCAACCGTAGGTGAGGGCCTATAGGCCCTCCCCTACATTGGGTGAGGGTTGTCGACCCTCGTCGACTCTTGGTTGACTATCCCCCACTATCGCCGACCTTTCTTGGCGGTGGTGGGCGGCCATGATGAGGGCCCTATAGGCGCTTGTCATTTTGCCTCCCTTCCTTTTTAAAATTTTTTAATATAATTAAAATAGTATTTAGAAAAAAATAAATCATACATGGACCAAAATGAAGTTACTGTAGCATTATCCTTCATGTTTTAGTCATGTTAGCACCACGTATAAGATAAAAATAATAATAATAATAAAAAAACCACATCAGTAATTTTTATTAGCCAAATCAGATGGAGTTAACGACATGACTTAACAGTAATAATTGACAAATTTTAGGACTTGATCGTATTTTTGAAAATTTTAAGGTTCAATTGTATTTTCATGATAAGTTTTAAGACATATTGTACACTTATCTCTTCAATTTAGATGGAATATTTATGATTTTGGATCTAAAGCATCCTACTCAGTCTCAAATATTTGTTAATATTGAAAGATAAAGGAGAACGTGTACGAATATCTTATTAGGGAGTAATGTGTAGGAACAAGACCCACCTCGAGCGCATAAGTGAATTAGCTCTGTATACTTTTTTAGGCTGATGATGGAGGATTAGTTTGACTTTTATTTTTGGGTCCAAAGGGTCGGTTTGACTTGAATAATTCAGATCATGTAGGATCCTAGTAGTGGCGGTAGTTGTTGGCAAATGTAAGATTAAATTTCAATATCTACAATATATATATTTTATTTATTTATCAAAAGTCAGTGCAACTAGACTGACTTGAATCCTCCTGGTAAAAGTCAGTAGACCCACAGTGATAAAAATTGGAATTAGGATCATTATTTGATCCCCTTTTTTCCTAGGTTGGAAGCAAGACTACTGACTGTGATAATTGGAAATTCAATTTTTTCATTGAAAAAAGATTTGAAAAAAAAAAAACTTCATTGGCGTGCTAAAAATCGTTGGCTGGCTTATCAAATTATTTTTCCAATCATGAAAGAATTCAACAAATGGCATTGGAAGAGGACATAGGCCGGTTTGAGCCATTCCACTTGGGGCTGCTTAACTAAAAGGAAATTAGGTACATTAATTGAGTGTTCTAGGGTTAGAATTTCCACCTGCAATGCAATTGAAGAATGCAATTTTTAGGCTAGGACTAAATTCTTTCTCACAAAGAAAAAAAAAACTACAATCTACGTTTGTCCAACTTTAAATCATAAACTCTCTCTCAATCATTCAATCTCTCAAATATATTATAGGTTTCACAATCAAATGAAAAGTACATGACATAGATCTAACTTAGCATAAAACACCAAAGCACATTTTGTTCTTCATATCTTTTCAATGGCCATTGAGACAACACAGATTGACAAGCAAGTCTTACCATTGAATTTTGGTATTGAAGATATACATTAAACATGTCCTAATCAAAGGTGACATGCCCAAATTGAAGCATTAGCTTCTCTTTGATCTTACTATCATCTTATGTACTTAATTGATGAGATAATTACCAAAAAATATTCTAAAATTTATTGTATAGATATCAATTTCTAAAATTTTCTAACTAATTTAGTTATTAACCTTTTGACGATCTACTAAATAGTTTTTATGATCAATTTTAACTAGAAATTGCTAACGTAGACGTTACCCATGATACGTGATGCTACTGGCTAACAAGATTATTATTATTATGTTTTTATATTTTTACCCTCAAGTGGTCGATAAATATAAAAGCGCAAAATAAACCCCACTTTGACTCTAGGGCACCTACGACCAAAAAAATAAAAATAAAAATAAAAATTCTAGGGCACATACTTCTAAAGTCCCAAAAAGGTTACTTAAATAGGTGTAATATTTGTTGAAAATGACTTTTAAGTGGGTTATATTTTTTGAGGGCCCAAATATGTATGGACGGCAAGGAGTTGATGATCATGCTGCACGTCCCCCATCAAAACGACCGTGCCAGGAGCGACATTTGAGTGGTGGACAGACATGTACTAGGTGGTCCATTCGTGGGCAAGAAAGAGAAGGGCACATGAGTGATGTAACGACCAATGTCGATTTTGGGGGTTGAAGATAATGAGGAGCCCACAATCTCTCTCTCCCTCTCTCTTTGAGTCTTCAATTTGGTGGGACTTCTCTTCTGAGTTTCTGAAACTAAAGGGAACATGCATCGACCATTAACTTCAAATTAGCATCATCCACACAGCATATTCTCAACCATATTCTAGAATAATTTCGCCCCTCAAATTGTTTTCAAGGGAAAAAAGGTGCAAAAGGGTAGCCATCAGCATCAGGTGGTAAGCCCCATGATGGGCTCATAATTTGCAAATTCCTGAAGGGAGCTTAGGATGTTGGGCCCTTCTAGGAAAAAGAAAGATTAACTTTTTAAAAATGAGAATTGGTTTGGTGGATTATTCGTGCTAATCCGATTGTCCAAAGGTCAATCTCGCAGTTAGCTTAGTGATTATTGTACCTAATCTTGGGACTACTCGGTTTTAATATCTTTTGAATGATCCTTTTATACTAGTTAATAGTGGATTTTCCCACAAAAATTGGTTGAATTGGCTTAAGTTGAGACAAAGAAATGAATTGGCCAAAAATCGAACTAATGCCCAGTTAAACTGCCAATCCGGTTCGATTATCAGAACAATGACTTTTTTTTTTTTTTTTTTTTTTTCTGTCGTTTAAATCAAAGTGTCAAGCACCTTTATTTGCTCATACTGGACACTCTAGGCCATTGAATGCCTCCTTTGTGGGCCGGAGTCTACAAGGCCCAATCATTCACCCACTGTTCTTGCTTCCTGAGGCCCACGTTTCGTCCCTTTTGCATATGCAATGATCCTCAAGAAATTTATAGCACAGTGCGAACAAGCAATACAATTATTGATACGATGGTGTGTTTTCATGCTTCACAGTAAATGTTCCGAAGAAAATGATACTTTTACACCCCCCCCCCCAAAAAAAAGCATGGATTTAACTAAACTTTATTAAGAAAACAAGTAACATAAAAGCGTAAATTTTTTATCTATTTAAAAGATTATGAGTAAGTTTTAGATTAATATTAGTATGTGTATCTATTGATAAATTAATATCGTTTCTAGATATCATCTTTATGAAATCACTTAATACTTAAAATAGTAGGAATATCAATTTGATACAATTTTTAATGATATTTTACTTTTACTATCATAGAGAAAGCAAGCTAAAATATACTTATATAGAACTATTGTAATATTTTTAGGTATTGAAAGGATAATAATCTAATAAAAACAAAGAATAATTTTTTTTTATTTGGGAAATAGATTGAAATGAAAATATATTATAAAATTTGGGCAATAATGTAATTATGCAAACTTGTAAATAGATAGTATTGAAAGATCGATTTGACTTTGTTATGGAAAGTTGAGGGACTAGACTAAATACAATGGAAGTTTATGAATTGATAGCACACTTCACAATAGTTTAGAGACTAGTTTGCATATTTTGTTATAGTTTAGGGATTACATTGAACATTTCACACTAGTTTTGGGGCTTGTAATAACTTTCTTCCTTGTTCGATTAAGCAAAAGGATCACATTGAACATTTAAGAATAATCCAAACATCACATTTAAACAAACCAAAAATTAATGGATGACAATGCAAATTGAGTCAAAATTTATGAACTCAAGTGTCATTTTTCCTATGTGTGTGCTTTTGGCATGACAACCAAGCACATATATATATTATAATTATTTAGTATCGCTATGCCGCAAAAGATTAACCTCGTGGAGTTTAGAAAGGGAAAATACTATAGTCACCTTATTACTTGATTACATTGAAGTTGGGATCGCCCTTATTTTAATGCTTTCCTTCAAGAAGAAACCAATGATAAGAAGAATTATGGCTTTGATAAAGCAAAGGAGTGAATATTTCGATGGCGAAAAGAAAATTGAGGGACTCATCTCTTCGAGAAGGTACACCTATAAAGACATCAAGAGGATGACTGACTCTTTCAAAGAAAAGTTGGGCCAGGGAGGCTATGGTTGTGTGTACAAAGGCAAGCTTCAAGATGGCCAACTTGTGGCAGTGAAGCTTCTAAAGAAAGGCGATGCCGAAGAATTTTTCAATGAAGTTGCAAGCATAAGTAGGAGGACTTCTCATGTCAATGTTGGCAACCTCTTGGGATTCTATTTTGAAGAAAGCAAAAGAGCTTTGGTTTATGAGTTCATGCCTAACGGATCCCTTGAAAAGTTCATATTTAATGGGAGTAACACATTGGAGTTAGATCAACTATTGACTCGGGACACATTGTACCAGATTTCCCTTGGCATAGCTCATGGGCTAGAGTACTTGCATATAGGATGCAACATGAGGATCTTGCACAATGCATCACTTATAAAGCACCTCATAATATAGAACACCTAGGAAGGGTTAGGTAATTCCTATCTCCACTACCATACTGCTGCTCTCAAAAACCTGCATGTACAACATTGATCTATCATCTAAGAATCAATAACATAACCCAACATTGGCTCCTTGACAACATAACTAGGAGGACCATCAAAGCCTCCGGGCAGTCTCATCTAGTCACTTTTGAATATCACTGAGACCAAACTATATACCGATGAGGAACCCATTTGACAAGTCTTATATCGACTCATATTGTAGTAGTGTACTTGGTATACGTCAAAACAATATTAGGCAACACAACCTCCTCATACTCATACTTTATGTGTACCTGGGCTTCAAAATGCGGTAGCAGCGAAAGGGTCATCTTACATTTCTAGAAAAATAAAGGAATGAGACTAAACCCAGCAAATGAAATCTCAATCTAAAGTAAAAGTTCACCTTCACACTTGCCCTCACATAACAATCACAAATGTTAAGGGCAACATAATCAATATATGAGCATACAACTTTACCTTCTTTACCCTCGATGTGATCCAATGACCCTCGCTGAGGGCCACGATAGCAGGGCAAGGGCTGGCAACCCTCGCCCAAATTTGGCTCAAGGGTTGCGATCCTCACCTAGATTTGGGTGAGGTTGCTGGCCCTAGCCGAGGCCCTAGGGACCCTCGCCAACCCTTTCTGGCAACAAAGGCAACGGCGGTCAAGGCCTATCGCCCTTGCCCATAGTTTCATTTTTTTTCCTTTTATTTGGTTTTTTGAAATACTTTTTTCTTTAATTTAATTAATATTTTGGTTAAATAAATTATAATTTAAGCCATGTCATTGCCACATAGGAAAGAGAAAGTATTTAAAAAAGCCGCGTTAGTATTTACCATTAGTCAAATTGACAATGTTAAATTTAGGACTTGATTGAATCAATTTGATAAGTTTTAGGATTTAATTGTACTTTTTGTAAATCTTAAGATTCAATTACACTTTCGTCACAAGTTTTAGGACTTAACATATCCCTAAATTAAAATACAAAGTTCAAAGCCTCTCCTGCCAATGGAAGAGAAGCCAAAAGAACGACTTTCTATAGTAGCTTTTTCTATTGGAATACTAAGGAATCAAGTAAATCAATATATAAATAAATAAATAAAAAACAATGTATGTTCTAAATATTGATCAATTTGAAAAATATTTTGAACTTGTCAAAACATTTAATAAAATTTTTCAAACATAAGTAAATAATTAACTTTGCAAGTTTCTAACCCATTGCTCAAATGTAACCGTCACATCAATCGATCGCATAAATTTCTCGCACATAACATTGATCATAAACAAATTCCTACATATTAATAAATGCAGAAATTTTCTTGATACCACATATTCAATGTAGGCAAAACCAAACTTCTCGTACAAGATCTCTCGCCATCAACTTCTTTGAAAATGAGAATTGAGCGTTCGAATCATTATAGACCTTAACTCCAAGAACCAAGGCATAGTCAAGGTCCATTCAATCGTTAGTCGTCCATTTATTGCACAAGGATTTCAATTGCTCAGATTTTCCGATTTATGCCAATCGTCAATCAACAATCAACGTGGCTTTCCGGACATTTTCCAAGTCGCGTAATTTTCAGGATAATCAGTTCATCAATTTACTTTGTTATTATCGTGAGTATCAGCTGCTCATGCCGTTGTCAATCTATGTGCCTTATGCCCGTATGGCTCGTCCTAGAGAGTGATGAAGCTTCGATTGCAATAAAATTACTCGGCATTTTGAGATATCACTCTTGTAGACATAATTTAGATCGAGATCAGTGATATTTGGGGACAGAGTGAGAGAGTGTGTGTGTGGGTTTGAAAACGTCACAAAATGATCCCTTCATTGAAGGCAGGTTATAGAGAGAGGAGCATTTACTTATTGGCAAACTACAATGCAAAGGCAACTGGCTCCATCCTTGCTACAAACCCCCTCAGGCTCAGCCAACTTGGTCTTATTAATGCAAAAGTCGATGCACGCTTCACGAGTGCAGCCGGGAAGATCATAACGCTCAAAACATGGATCCGCCGGAGGCTGCGCCGCTATCACCTCGCCTTCACGCCCCCACACCCCCCAAAAAAAAAAAAGAAATGATAAAGAAATTAGTTTGGTTGAAAATCATGCATGTGTAAATAATATAATCCTTATGATTTCAGTACGTAAATCTTTGAAAAAGAAGATCAGAGAAGATGTAGAAGCATACGTATCGCGAAGAGAAAGCTTACTTGTCGTTAAGAACAGAAAGAGCACAAGGATTGCTGCAACTTGAAAGTTCTTCATCCTTCTTTTGTTTCTTTTTTCTTTTTATTGGGAGTTCAAAGCTATTTGGTGTGTGAGATAGGAATTGGGTGTGAATTGTGTTAATTTATATACTGAAGGAATGAAGCGATATGCGACCAAGTATGGAAAGGTCCAATATTTAGCTTATGAGGCAGGAAATTCAATTGGGGATTACCTTCCTGTAGGAAATTGGGGATTACCTTCCCGTTCTAGCAGGAAATTAGGGATTACCTTCCCGTTCTCGCAAGAAATTGGGGATTACCTTCCCGTTCTCATAGGAAATTCAATTGGGGATTACCTTCCCATTCTCTTTTTCTTGCATTGAATGTGTTGAAATTAATGGTATTAAACCACCGCCTGCGGTGGCCTAGTTGGATAAGGCTCTCCAATGAAACTAACGAAAGTGGAGGGGGTCGAATCCTGCTGGCGCACGGGATCTTAAGCGCGACGTCGGGGTGGTGGGTCATCCGCTGGCGTCGCTCCGGGGTTTACCCTGCTGCTACGGGCGTACGGGGTTCCCACAGGTATAAAAAAAAAAAAAAAATTAATGGTATTAACAACTCAACATAAGTTCGTGCATTTCTTATACAACCTTCGGCGTTAATGGACAATTTAATGGATGAGTTCCTTCTCAAGCCCTCTCGTGGAATAGTTTTATGGACGAATTAATTGATGCGTTAAGGGATGCATTTTTTCAGCAGTTTTGACACAATAGTTTTGCGATTCAATTATGGACAAATTAATGGATGGATGCGTTAAGGGACAAATTACTTCATTTTTGACCAGTAGATTTTACTTGAATTAAGGGACTTGTTAATGACCAATCTTCTAGAATCTCTCTACAACAATTCTAAGATAATCATCAGCTTACAAAAATGATTATCTTTGGAATCTTCTATAATTCATGGCAAATAGTCATTCACAAATTAGAATTCCTCTTTGAAAAAGCACTCCTCCAAGTGTGCTGATTTCTAGAAGTATTCGACATAATCCTATTTTGTATAGTGTTAATATATATTGATTCGAGGTATTATATCTTGGGAGGCATAGTTTATAAAGCTACTTAACACTATTAGCTGGAACTAATTGACTTGGGAAATTCGGTTAGCCGTGCCTCACCTTATGTTTAATTTTCTATAAATGTTATTATAATCAAACAATTTTGTATTTGGAAAGTGATTGAGCATCATTATATGTAAATATTATACAAACATTGGCTTGATCATCATTATATTATTGTTATTATTCTCTCAAATTTATTATTTTTCTAATTCCAACAAATAGTGTTACGTGTTTTCCTCAATATGCAAATATTTTTTTTTTGGTAAAAATCAATATGCAAATTTTTTTTTAATATGTGATAATTATTTTTCCAACAGAATGAATACATATTTCGTATATTTTCTTGAGGTAAGTCAACATCATTCTTATATATATATATATATATAGTTTATTTTACGAATAAACTAATTCTTCGAGCGTTTATTTTTTATTTTTCTTTTCGCACGGACTCTTTTGCTAGTGAATAGAAAATTATGAAGAGAGAGAGGACCATCTATTTCCAGTTTAACAATAATAAGAGAGTGCGTTGAAGAGCTGCCCTATGGGATAGATGTAGATTTGCTTGAAAGTTTGGCAAGCTCTATAATTTCGTGGTCTCTTTTACGGATAATCGTACGTGGATAATTTACACTATTCGTTTTCCATAAAACAATGAGCACCGTTGGATTAAGATACTATAATTTAGCTGGCAACCTGTTATGCAGATTTTTGTATAAGATTTCTAACAAATTGATCATATAAATCACATCTAATGTTGGGAATGTATTTAGAAATTTGACTAATAGCTATAGATTACCATGGAATACTTGTCAAAATTTACTAACTGAAAAGAGAAAATGAAAAATTACAGATAAGTGCGAATACTAATTGATTGGATAGATTTAAATCATTTTCAAGTTAAGAATTTACTAAAGAACAGTCTAGAAAAATACAAATTGCTTATAGGAACAAAATTACTTCCTTACTTTCATGATCATGGAAGTAATTTTCCTACATATCGAAGTAAACTTTCAATGTGCATAAAAAAATTTAATATGGGAAATAACTAGTTATATCGGTAGGTTTTTCTTACTAGGAATACCTATAATGATTGATAATGTAAAGAAGTTCTCAATATGCTTAGTAAGATTTCACATAAAAAAATAAAATATGTAAATTTAGTCAGTACCTTTTCATTTACCGATAACGTATATATGTGGTTAGTGATTTTCATATGCATCAAAATAATTTTGGATATGCTTAGCAACATTCCTATAAGAAACTAATAAATTTTATGGACTAGTGATATTCATTATACTTGGTAAAATTTCATATAGAAAAGTATTAAAATCAAAGTGGACGGTAAATTTTCATTTATTAATAACATTAATAAGTGATTGGTGATTCTTTATCGTATATTGATGTAATCTTCATATATCTTATTTCCTTAACTCTCCACGTGGCAATGAAAAAAAAATTGAAAAAATGATACAAATAATTCATGAATTTTGATCAAATGTGTAATTTGATTCATAAATTTTTAATTTATTTAATGTGATCTCTAAATTTTATTCTAATGTGTAATATAATTTCTAAATTTTTACTTTATAAAAATGTTCGACTTCGATAGAATCCCATTCCAAAATTATATATTAGACTTAAATTCAAACAATATCTGTTTCTCTAAATATTTCGGATAAACTCGGTGGAGAGAAACTGGCTAAGATCGTGCTCTTCCCAGAAGAAGAAGAAGGAAGAATCTTTGTAGCGGATCAGGCCAGGCAAGCAGAGCTGTTCGAGCTCGACAACGGGACCATGCGGGTGAAGATCGCCAACCTCGGCTGCACCATCGCCTCGCTCTCCGTTCCGGGCAAAGACGGTTCGTCGCTCATGATCGTGGTCTCTGTTCATGGACGGAATCGTTGCTGATGACTCGATCGTGTCTGCCTGTCTTTTTTTTTCGTTGTTTTCAGGGAAGCTGGCGGATGTGGTCCTGGGTTTCGACTCCGTCGAGTCGTATCTGGTGAGAAAGCTCGTTACTTTTTGGCCTCCTGTGCTTGTGGAGATGTGTCGGTGATCGCGCATTTCCGTTTTCTTCGCTTCCGCGGCTCTTGATCTCCTGAAAATTTCGAAACTTTATGGTCAATTGGGCTGTTTTCGTTGGTTTTGATGTGGGATTTGAGCTTTGGAAGATTTGGTTGATGAATGTCTTTTGTGGGTCGATTTGTGTTTTCTGTGCTGCGCAGAAAGGTGCTGCGCCGTTCTTCGGCTGCATTGTGGGGCGGGTCGCGAACAGGATAAAGGAGGGGAAGTTCACTCTCGATGGCGTTGAATACTCTTTGCCCATCAACAAGCCTCCGAACAGTCTTCAGTTCACGGTATGAATTGTTAATGATCAGTGGTTGCGGTGTGGATGATGCTCGAGCTGACGAGATCATACTTAATGACGCCTCGAGCGAATTGATCGTCTTTGTGATCGTGTCAGCCTTCTGTATGTGTTTGACTATCGATCTGCTTGCGTAAATGCATTATATATGTTGTGCCTTTGGCATCTGCCCGTCTCTCTGTTTGATCTGGATAGGTGGTGCCGGGAATCGAATTGTGTGAGAGCGTTGTCGAATCATGAATTAATCACACTATGACGTTGCTGCACATCCTGCCTCTGTGGGAGCTTGAGGATTTGTAGCACTTCAGTTTAAATTTTATGCTTGGCTGATCAAGTGTTGAGGGAATTTAGAGTCCTTTTCCCCTTACTTGAAAATTACACTGGGGAAAGTGTTCTTACATTGTGACTTAATCACCTCAGCTGTAGCTGTATTGTAACTCATGTGAACTGCTTCTGACAAAAGAAAAGGACCAAGTTTTTACTTTTTCCCTACCATCAGAAACAGAGCACACACACAAGCACATTAAACAGAAGAAACATTTTGAGGAAAATAAGTACTGCTCAATAATCACAAGATCCACGAAGAATTTTGCCTTTTCCAGTTAGTGTTGGTGACAAGAGGTTCACTTTCTTAGAACAAAAAGTACGTATATGTGGAGCAACCGAATTCTTCAAAACGTCAATCTGATAATGGCCTTCTGAATTTTTTGTGTTACTTAGGTGGGCACAAGGGTTTTGATAAGGTGATATGGGAGGTAGCTGATTATAAGAAAGGCAAGAATCCTTCCATCACCTTCAAATGTCAGAGTCATGATGGGGAAGAAGGTCTCTCTCTCTCTCTCTCTCTCTCTCTCTCATGCATGTGCACACAGTGGCGCACATGCTCATCGACTCACCCAGTCGTTTGCACCAACACGGTTTTGATGCCTTGGGTTGCATGTTCATATGATTATAGGTTACCCAGAAGATGTTGCTGTGATGGCTACTTACACGCTAACTTCTAGTACAACAATGAGGCTCGACATGGAAGCTGTGCCTGAAAATAAGGCCACTACTATCAGCTTGGCTCAGCATACCTACTGGAACTTAGCCGGTCACATTCGGGAAACATACTAAACCACTCCATCCAGATATGGGCTAATCACATCACTCCCGTGGATCAGAACACAATCCCAACAGGTGAAATTATGCCCGTCAAACGGCTTTTGATTTCATGACGGAGAAGAAGATTGGCACTTCAATTCATGAGGTGCCTGGTTTAGGTTACGACCATAACTATGTGCTGGACTGTGGGGAAGAGAAGTCGCGCCTAAAACACGCTGCCAAACTGAAGGACCCTTCAAGTTCTAGGGTTCTTGACTTGTGGACCAATGCTCCGGGAATGCAGTTTTACACTGGAAATTACGTAAATGGAGTAGTTGGCAAAGGCGATGCGGCATATGGCAAGCACTGAGTGTGTTTGGAGACGCAAGGATTTCCAAATGCGATCAACCAACCAAACTTTCCTTCTGTTGTTGTTTGACTCGGTGAGAAGTACAAGCATTCCATGCTTTTCGAGTTTTCAGTAGAGTGAAACATTGGGAAGGTTTATGTTAATAAGATGAGTTTTGAACTTGTTTGCCTTTACCTAAGATAAATGTCTTGATGTAAATGTGAGACCTCCTTGAAGTAATAAAAATGGCCAAGTGCTTTCATTTACATTATTCTCCGCTTTCTAGTGGTATACTCGAATCTTTATACATTTGTACCTTCTCTTTTCGGTTTTGGTTTTTAGCGGTTTTCACTGATGTTACGGGGAATACAGCATTGGCTTGGATACAATGGTTATTCTTGCTGTTTAATACATTGTATCTACTCCAACTTGGAGATATAAATATGTGTGCGTGTGTGTTTGTGTGCGCGCGTGCGCATCTTCTCTAGTTACACATGTAATTGAATTTATCTTGAAACGTGCTATCTAATCCGAGTATAAATGGTAAATAGTCAACTATCATTTAGCAAAGGGAAGAGAAGTCATCAACCTCTACACTAAACGTTCCGAAAGGCCAACAGTAAAAATCCAACCCTTTGAAGCATGTACAGACTTTAGAGTCTGAGTCGTTGCCTCCAAATATCCAAGAGGATACAACATAATGAACTACGTGATTCTGTTTGCATCCAGTAGTAAAAACACCTTTTGACAGTGCAGCCACCGCCATCAAGATTGTGAGCAGATTACACCAGCCGTTGTATATGACAACAATCTGAATCAATGGTGAACAACCGCCCAAATGATCACTGATACAAGACACTTCTCTGAAGAAAGTACAGACAGTAAAGTCTGAGTTGTTGCCTCCACACTGATTCTCATCTGGTGCGAACCAGTTCAAGTGGTAGAGTTTCCATTGCCATCTAAGATTGATAAAAGGGAGCATTTTTCAAGATAGAGCTCAAGATAAAGCACATAAAACTTAAACAATCCGTTTTCATACCCACAGCCTAGGAATTCTGGGATCAGACTTGGCCTGCATCTTCGATAGCTCTGATTGAAAGCTAATAACTATGGCAACTTTGAACTCGATAGAAAATGATCTGTTTGGAAGATGCAAGTTAATGTAAAGTCAACGCAGTAGTACTTGCTAAAAAAAAAAAAAAAAAAAAAAAAAACGCAGTAGTAGCTTCCACGGGTCCATAAGGAAAGAACAAAAAAATTACTGCAGATGAATTTTGCAAAGCTGCATGTGAAATGAAAAAAAAAAAAGCCTGACATTCATCTGCGGTCACAGGTGAAACTAACTAATCAATAATGTCTTCAAGCACAGAAAATTTCCAAAGGTTGTGCAGTGGTCTCTCAGGAATTTCATTTCAAGCCTTTTGAAACAAAGGTCCAAGCATTCTCTGTTTGTGTGCTTATATTGGGGGCTGACGGTCTGGGTGTTGGATGCTCATCCTTTCAATAAGTGAAGGCAGTCAATCAATCTACTTAAAGCTAACGTTACTGCATATTTCCAGATTCAACTGAAAGGACTGATTGTATACAGATCTTTATCAACAAATAAAAAGTTTCCACTGCTTATCTGGATATTTGAAAATAAAAAATTGGATATTCAACCTAGTAAGTATATTGAAAGCAAGATTAACCTCTTCGGTTCACTATGATGCTAATGCTCAATTGTCATAAGAGTTCTCCAATAAATTAGATTAGTTGTGTAGAGACTGAAGGGACCTAAGAATACACAATCACCGTTAAGATGTGGGGTTCCACTACACATGCTTATGCAGAAAAAGAACGAGACACAAGAGTGGTGGCAACGTGAATCCAGCAACTCACCCAGCCAAGGTCGTTGGACAAGTTAAGAGGCGAGGAGGAATAACGTAGATGGGCAATATCATATGCTGAGACACATCCCCATCTGCTATCTAGTACATGTAGAAGGACATTGTTAAGGAAGATTTTGATCCAGAAATATACATCTATTTACTTAAAAATTTACGCACCTGGGTTGTTTGTACCAAGGACGTGTCAGTCACAATTCTATCTCCAAAAAGAATCGACTCAATTCGAAGTATGTGTATGTCAACAGAGCGAATTGGAATTGCAGATGTTTCCACAATAAGCTCTCCACTAATTGGATCTGACAGAGCACACTGAATGTGAGAGTGCTAGTATGTACACCTAGAGGGGGGTGAATAGGTGTATAAAATAAACCTTGGCAAATATATGCGGAATAAAATAAATTTCGAGTAAAACAAAGGAGTTAAGGAAGAGAATAAGAACACAAGATTTATAGTGGTTCGGCTTAATCTAAGCCTACGTCCACTCTCCCACGCTAACAGCCTTCTTGGCTGGATTCCACTATGCAATTAACAAGAGATTACAACCGAAAGTGCAAACACTTAGTAGTAGATCACACTATCTCACTAAGTCACTCTTTTGGTATTTCTCTCACGATCACAAAAGACAAGTGTATGAACAAAAATCGCTCGGACTTTGGAATTATAAATTCTACGCTCCGTCTCTTACTTGCTCATCGGTCCTTCATCTCCTTAAATACTCCTCCACTCCCAAACTAACCGTTGGACAGTATCCGGAGAATCGTCTTCCAATATACCCATTGGACAGCTACGTATCTAGAAGATTTGGTAGCCGTTGAGTGACAAAGGTAAAATCCTAAATTGATTCCGATCGCCCATACAAACGAAATCTTGGTTTCCATAAGTAAAGCTTCTTCGTATAGAAATATATTGTCTTCAAGATCCAATCTTCAATCAAATAGATTGAATCAATCAAATCAATCTTGATGTGGAATTCAAACCAGATCACTAGCCGTTATATGATTGGGCTTGTATTACGTTCTGTCGAATTCTGGATGTAAAGTCGATAGCCATAGACTTTACACGAGTCGAGTGTAATAGACTTTACAATCTGGGTCAACATATTCTCGCTTCGAACAGATTTAGCTTTAAGGTCCGTACCAGGTTCGGCCAAAGATAGAGTCCTGTCTTCCAAGTTCCGCTTCAGACTTTGACAATATCCTTTACATGTTCTATTATCTGCATGGTCTATTACTTAACCATTGAACATGTTAGTAGCCTTTAATTTATTTTGTCATATTCAAAACATCATAAGTGATTTCTCTAACAATCTCCCCCTTTTTTATGATGACAAAACAATCTATGAATATGCAGATTTATAAACATGCTTTTAAAAATATTAATTTAAATCAAAGGATATCAGAAGATAACAAATAGATTGAGCATTACAATATATAGAAAAATAACCGCAGCCCAATATTATGCAATAAATATTATTAACCAATCAACACATATGCATATTCATATATTCTCCCCTTTTTGTCATAATCAAAAGCGATAACAATAGATTTACGTAGAGAATATAGAATAATATATCTTGCATGACATATAATTTCCAAGAAGATCAGCTTTTATAAAGCAAGTCGAATATTAAAGATATGCAATAAAGCTCACTTCGATCATATATATCAGCAAATATCCAATAAAAGTCACGGATGCATCATGAAATTCACGTACCATTTTTTGTCATAATAAAATGATAATATCAATACAAGATTTATCAATGACAAAAAGTAATAAAATATGCACTAACCGGATTTTTTAGAACAAATTCTGACACATTTACCTTTCCTTCTATCTATAATAAGATCACGATCAATCCAAAAAGATTTTTCCATAATTGATCAATGCTCCCCCTCAATTTGTTGTCTTTTTGAGGTGATCACGATTATTTTCCTTTTCTTTTGGATTCGGTTTCTCCCCCTGTGATCATAACAATATTTGCAGATATAAATAATTGTGGCTTGTGCACGTTGAACATAATATTTTTCCAATATTTCCTTTGTAGCAACAATATCCGCAATGATCACTTGCATTTTGAAATTTGAGGCAAAAATTTATTTTCTTTTACCAAGCTCATCTCGAATTTAACCTGCATAAACTTAACAAACTTTTTCCACAAATAAGCTGTAATAATATCCACATAATATATGATACCCTTTCTTCAAATAAATAAATTGAATAGCATATGTAAAATGATCAAATATTAAAATTCAGAACTATTCAATCTTCCGTACGACACATAAGGGATTTCCTCAACAATTTGCAAAAACTTTGCACAAGGAATATAATTTTTGAACTTCCAAAAAATAGTATAGAATCTCCATGATTTTCTGATCAAGCTTACCAAAATCCATATGGAAGATTCTTTTGTGACCTGCAAATTCTTATAACAGATAATAATCTTTGCAAAAATGTCACGTAATATCATCCTTTGATTTGCGGATCAAACTTGCTAGATATAATATATCTTCTAAGAATATAGCAAGAATATCCATGAATATGCAGTAATATCTTTCGAGATCAAAAAGATTTCCTTGAGCATAAATTTCAGATATGCATTTTGCAAAAGGAAAATAGATATTTCTGTCACATGCCTAAATTGCAATACCTTATATTTATGACAAAAGATATTCGCAGTATAATAAACAATCATCCAAAATCATGATGAATGCACGTAGAAATTTGCAAGGCGGGATGAAAAATTTCTCTTACCCAAGGTATATATTTGCAATATACCATTGATTAAAAAAAATCATTACCAATCTTCGCATGAGATACATTTATGATTGCATCATGATTTTGCATAGATTTGCGACCATTCATCCCTTAAAGAATTTCCTGCAATAAACTCATTTCCCTTTTTGGTATCCATCAATTTGGATCATTCCTTGACGTTAGAGCAAAATATATAATCTCTAAATATTATTTCTTAATTCATCATAACAGAGTACTCAAAGAAAGAATATTATGCACAATGATATTTTGAAAAGTAAATTCTCACTTAGTCATAATACGATAAAATCAGAGAGATTAAAATCTTTGAATATCTAAGAATATCTTGCATCATCACGTAAAACATATTTTCATTTTGCAAAATATGACTAAATCTGAGAGTATAAGATTAGACAAAATAATCTGAATTATCTCAAATAATCACACATACTAAATCAAATCTCAACTCACAAATCACAAAAACAAATCATGCAATTATTTCTTCAATAAAGCAAAATCTGATTATTATAAAATCTCAATCAACCAAGGATATATCGGATATGAGAATTATTGCCAAAATCAAATTGAGAATAAAATATACACAATTCTTACCAAACTCTTCTTCTTTCTTTTTCATATCCTACAAAAATAACTCATCTTTTCTTCGGTACCCATTTTTTCTTGGGTCCATGAGAGTTAGTAGAATATGCTGTTTTTATCCAATTTTTCTTAACTTTGTTTCCAGACTTTAGGACATTTTTTTCTCAAAGTGTTCGAGTCTCCACAATTTGAATACTTGAATGCATTTAGACCAACAGATTTTACAAACACTTTTTGAAAATGATTTTTGTAAAATGCCTTTGAAGGTTTTTGTCTAAGTCTCTCTTTTACTTTAGGAAAATCAATTAAAGAATTATTTTCTTTATTGAAACCAAGTCCCGACTTATTATAGTAAGGAACTTGTTTAGAAAGAATATGCTCTAATGTTTTTAATCCATTTGAAAATCTTGTCAAAATATTTGAAAATTCTTTATTCAAAGAATCATTTTCTTTAACAAGCAAATCTAGATTTTCTTTTGTTTGTAGAAAATCTTTTGCAAAATTTCAAACTTTTCTTTTGAGAAAGATCATGTTGTCTAAGCCAAGAATTCTCCTTTTTAAGTTCAGAGATCCTTTTAAGAGAAGATTTGAGATTTAAGCAAAGCTCATTTATATACCTTGAAACTTTGATAGGAATTTTTGAATGGCTTACCTCGATTTCCTCATCAGATTCTGAGTCTGTGTCTAGGTCAGACTCTGATTCTGAGTCTGTGTCTGAGTCAGACTCAGATTCTGAATGTGCCATCAAGCATATATCTTCTTTCATTGTTCTTTTCTGGCCATTCTGCTTGTATTTTCTTCTTCCACTGAATTTGCTTCCTTTTCTACTCAGATTTTTGAATTTCTTGACCATAAAGGCAAGTTATTCATCGTCCATGTCATTTTCTGAGTCTGTTTCATCAAAAACAGCATTAGATATTAAAGCAATGGACTTTTTACCTTCGGGATCTTCGTCGTTGATTTGTTCCACTTCGTAGGATTGAAGAGTGCCAATCAATTCATCAACGGAGAGTGGCATAATCTTCTGAGTCTCCCGGATTGAGGTCTTGACATGATTCCAATATTTTGAGAGACCTCGCAAGAGTTTGTTGACCTTCATCGGGGTAGAAATTTGCTGATCTTGATATGCTAAACCATTTACAATTTCTGTAAAGCGGCTGAACATATCTCCAGTCGATTCTCCTTGCTTCATCTTGAAGGATTCATATTTGCCAAGCAAGAAGTTTACTTTTGTCTCTCTTACACGATCGGTCCCTTCATATGTAACATGAAGTTTATCCCAAACTTCTTTTGCTGTTTCACATGAAGAGATTCTATTATATTCAGCAGGAGACAATGCACAATATAAAGAATAAATTGTTTTTGCATCAAGCGCTTCTCTTTTGGACATCTCCATTCGAGACATAGGAGCGAGGGGTTTGCTTTCTTTGTCTTTGCCATTCTTATTTGATGTAGACGCAGTAGTTGGA
The DNA here is from genome assembly GCA_014182575.1 of Eucalyptus decipiens. Taxonomy (NCBI): domain Eukaryota; kingdom Viridiplantae; phylum Streptophyta; class Magnoliopsida; order Myrtales; family Myrtaceae; genus Eucalyptus; species Eucalyptus decipiens. The sequence goes on along the minus strand of CM024610.1, from coordinate 9,621,003 downwards.
TTGATTCCTCTTTCCACAACATCCCATTGCAAGAGATCTCTGGATCTTAGGAATGCTTTCATTTTATTCTTCCACACGTCGTATTCATTTCCATCAAAATATAGTGGCCTTGTGTTGCTTTGCCCTTCCATAAGTCCTGGTGCCAAGATATTAGCCATAAAGAATCTTTAGCTCAAAAGTAAAACACTTTTATAAACCGAGCACTTGGCTCTGATACTTATTGAGATGCTAGTATGAACACCTAGAGGGGGGTGAATAGGTGTATAAAATAAACCTTGGCAAATATATGCGGAATAAAATAAACTTCGAGTAAAACAAAGGAGTTAAGGAAGAGAATAAGAACACGAGATTTATAGTGGTTCGGCTTAATCCAAGCCTACGTCCACTCTCCCACGCTAACAGCCTTCTTGGCTGGATTCCACTATGCAATCAACAAGAGATTACAACTTCGAGTGCAAACACTTAGTAGTAGATCACACTATCTCACTAAGTCACTCTTTTGGTATTTCTCTCACAATCACAAACGTTTAAGCTCTCCAAAGACAAGTGTATGAACAAAGATCGCTCGGACTTTGGAATTATAAATTCTACGCTCCGTCTCTTACTTGCTCATCGGTCCTTCATCTCCTTAAATACTTCTCCACTTCCAAACTAACCGTTGAACAGTATCCCGGAGAATCGTCTTCCAATATACCCATTGGACAACTCTGTATCTAGAAGATTTGGTAGCTGTTGAGTGACAAAGGTAGAATCCCAAATTGATTCCGATCGCCCATACAAACGAAATCTCGGTTTCCATAAGTAAAGCTTCTTCTTATAGAAAGATCTTGTCTTCAAGATCCAATCGTCAATCAAATAGATTGAATCAATCAAATCAATCTTGATGTGAAATCCAAACCAGATCACTAGCCGTTATATGATTGGACTTGTATTACGTTCTGTCGAATTCTGGATGTAAAGTCTGATAGCCATAGACTTTACAATCTGAGTCTGAGTGTAATAGACTTTACAATCTGGGTCTGAACATATTCTGCTTTTGAACATATTTAGCTTTAAGGTCTGTACCCAGTTCAGCTTTAGCATAGAGTTTGTCTTCTGGTTCCGCTTCAAACTTTGACAATATCCTTTACATGTTCTATTATCTGCATGGTCTATTACTTAACCATTAAACATGTTAGTAGCCTTTGATTTATTTTGTCATCTTCAAAACATCATAAGGGATTTCTCTAACAGAATGGACATATTTCCAGTCACTCGAAAACCACCCGTGCATCAACATCTTCCTCATAAGAAGTTGGATCAGGCGAATGCATATTTGCTTTAGATATAGCAGCAAAACCAATGAGACTTTTACAATTGATTATAGCAGAACTTGTCCATCCTGTCGCTTTTCATCCAAATATGCACGAGCAAATAAATAAGCGTATTACAATTTTCTATCTGACCAATTGACTATAGTTCAGAATTATGCTAGAGACTGAAAGATAGATACATATAGAAGTTTGCCTGATTTCAACTCAGGAAGCAATGAATGTCTTTGGGTACTTGAGTAATGTAAAAGATAACCATCTCAGGAGAAGCTTGTTGATCAAGAAGCTCAGCTGAAAAAATTAACAGAGGAAGCATTGTATTAGATCCTTCCCGCAAGTTATCATTGCCAAAATTGATTTAGAATCAATGAGGAAGCATGTCATACCCTTATCAGTTTCTAAAATGAACTCCATTGTGGCACATAAGGATTTGTGCAGATACCCTCTTGTTACATCTGCAGTTAGCAAGTACTGTAACAGATTTAATGAATATCAACCATGAAAGCAGCCCCTAAAATCTTTTAAAAATTGATCATTTAGATCGCTTGAAATAATTAATCGATAGAAAATATTTTCATTATTAACAATAATTTATATCTAAACATCTTTGTGAATGATAAAATTTATTTTTTTCATTTATTCTTTCATTTTTGTAAGTGATATAAGTGACTGTCTTTTAGAAAAATACCTTTCAAATTATTCATTTTTTGCAAAATAAATAGAACTAGTATCATCATTAGAAAATTCCCAAAAATGAAATGTAAATGAAAGGATAATATGGGTAGAGTGCAACGGAAGCCCGATACCATCATCTAAGCATATGCAAGAGGGAGTCTAATAAGATATTGGTCAATATAATTAGTTCAACCTACTTTCCATTGAAAGGTAAAGTCAAAAAATTATGTCTAAATACGATTATTAATCGTATCGCACCAACTATTTTTTTGATATGAAATTTTTCTATGTTTGTAAAACTCGATAATAAAAATGCTTCAGGCTTGTCCCATTCGTGTTGTCCTCTCCTCACGTTGTTGCGCTTTCGTTACAATCGTTTCACTTTTGTAACCCCAGGAAAGGGTCTACATGGACATCGGACACCGTGTGAATGTGTCTGTTTGTCTTCTCCTTTTCTTGCCTCTTTCTAATTAGTGAAAAGGAAGCACCAACAGATATTGCCCCATATTATAACCCTAATCAATCGGGTAATTCCGGCTCCAAATTAACAAAAACTCATTATATAAACTGAAGAAACATCAAACCCTATAGGACATTGACCGACCCTTTTTTGATGCCCTAAATAATAATATCTTATGTGGCATTAGACATTTGCATGCGAGATATTTTAGTGAGCTTTCCCGACTTAGTGATAATTAATTTTAGGAATAAGTGCACCGAAAATTTTAAAAATTGTTACGAAAATGCAATTGAGCCATAAATTTTACAAAATGTGATATCAAGTTTTTAAAAAATCAAATTGGTGAAATCAAGTGCTTCTGTTAACTCTGTTCAACTTGATTAATGGAAATTGCTTATGTGATTTTTTTTCTCTGTTAAATGGTGCTAACATGGTCAAAACGACATCATTTTAGTCCAAATTTAGTTTTTCAATCGAAGTTGTACTTAAATTATCTTAAAAAAATAAGCCAACTTTAAAATAAAAAAATCCAATCGTTGGGGGCTTTCGCCGCCCCATCATCACTGAGAAGGGTAAATGATGGTAGAGGATTGCCGGCCAGCATCTAGTGACCTTTACCAACCGTAAACGAGGGCCTGTAGGCCCACCCCTAGATCAGTGAGGGTTGCCAACCCTCGCTGACTCTTGGTTGACTATCCCCACCATCACCGACCTTTCTTGATAGTGGTGGGTGGCCATAGTGAAGGCCCTACATGTAGGGGTGAGCGGTTCCAGGTTCCGGTTCGGTTCCGTCTGGAACCGGAACCTACCATCGGTACAGTTCCTCAAAATGAGGAACCCGAAACCCACTGTCGAACCGAGAACCGGAACCTACCCCGTCACGGGTTCCAAGGTCGGTTCCTGTGTTCCAACAGCCCGCGTTCCTTTTTTTGTTTTTATTTTTATTTGTAGATTTGAACTATAACGTATGTGCACGTTACCAAAAAAAAATTATAACGTACGCGCACGTTACCAAAAAAAAAAAAAATAACGTACAAGCACATTATAAAAAAAAACTATAACGTACGCGCACGTTATCAAAAAAAACTATAACGTGCGCGCACGTTATAAAAAAAATTATAACATACGCGCATATTATCGGACTCTTCAGCACTGTCGCAATGATCCTCTAACATCAAAATCATGCCATAAATATACTTCCCGAGCTATGAAAACAATAAAACAAAACATAGACTCTTTGACAACAATGTTTTTCCATGCATTAAACTTATCAATGGTGAGATCACAACAACCATTTAAAGACTCATAAACTCTTTGACAACATAGTTAAAGCAGCACAAAGCCAATAAAAAACCTTGCTTGAATTCTCTACCGCTAAATCCATTGCAGTTGCGACACCACCAACTCTATTTATCAACAATAATCTCCGCATTAAGGCCAATCATATCTGAAAAAAGAAAAAGAAGAGGTTAAATAAAATATTCACTTATCAAATATACAAAAAGAATTATAATATATAAAGATATAAACATTACTTACCTAATTCAAATTGTTCTGCGTTCTCAATACACTCTTCATCACCAAGCGGTACACGAGCAGCCCTCAACCAATCTTGAGTGCAAATCAAAGCTTCCACTACTTTGGGAGTTAAAGAACTTCGAAAGCCATCAAGCACACGACCCGATGTACTAAAAGTTGACTCTGAAGCAACGGTTGTTACAGGAATGGACAAAATATTTCAAGCCATCAAAGAAAGGATCTTATATTTTGAACCATTAGCCTTCCACCAAATCAAAATATCAAGACCGAGATCATTTTCATTTTTTTCTTGAAGATACTCATCAAGCTCGGACTTGTTATCATCGCGCCCTTGTTCATTCGAGTATAAAAACATTTTCTTCCAATCTTGGGCTTCATGCATCTTTAGTTCTTCACTACCACCCGTATCGGGTTGGGAAGTGGAACTACTACTACTTGCACCCAAATTATGGCCACAAAAATCTTGATCACTTGAAATAAGAGAAGATTGCTCATAAAATTCATACAAATGCTCCAATGTATTCTTCACCTTGCAATGCATCTCTTCAATCTTCAATTCATCATCATAAATTTGTCCATACAAGAATCTCACATAATTTAACTTGGCTCTAGGATCTAACACAACCGCAATCAACACCATAATATTCACTTTATCCAAGCTTCCATAATATTTGTCAAATTTTTCTTTCATTTTCAAACCCATAGTTTGAAGCTTAGGATCCGAAGCATTGACCGCATCTTTCAAATATCTATACAAAATAGCTATCTCTTCAAAATAATCATTTGAAGTAACATATGAAGTTCCAGACATCTTCTTAGTGGCATCATAGAATGCTTTTAGAAAATTCGAAAGAATAATAGCATTTTCCCAATCATCATCCCTAGGAGTTTCATGATCTAGCTCACTTACAAAAGATGGATCGTGATATTCCATCCCTTCGAAAGCTTTTCTGAATTTTATGTCAGTGTCTAACATGAGGTAAGTTGAGTTCCATCTAGTGGCAACGTCAAGAACTACCGAATCTTTATAAGTGATCTTTTCTCTCTCAATGCTAGATTTAAATCCTTGGGCTCTTGTGGGAGAACTCCTCACATACCTAACCACATTTCGGATACGTGCAATGGAGTCACATACCGTAGTCAAGCCATCTCTCACAATCAAATTTAATATATGAGCTGTACATCTCATGTGCAAAACACTACCATCTAATATCAACGACTTTTGTTTGGAAAGTTTATCCCTCAAATAGCCAATTGCAACATCATTTGAGCTAGCATTATCCACGGTAATTGTGGACACCTTTTTTTTTCTATTCCCCACTCCTCAATGCATGTCTCCACCATTTTCCCAATTTCCCTACCCCTGTGACTATGCATCACTACAAAATTGATGATTCTTTTATGCAACTTCCAATTTTCATCAATAAAATGTGCAGTGAGACACAAATAATTCAGATTTTGATTGGAACTCCATGTATCAGTCGTGAGTGCGATCCTAGAATTAATTTTTCCAAAATAATTCTTCAAAAAAGTTCTTTCACATAAAAACAACTTCATACAATCTTTTCACTGTGAAACGTGATATATGTTTGAAGAGGGGTTGTATCTCACTAACATATTCACAAAATCCAACACGCTCAACCAAGGAAAAAAGTTGCTCATCAATGATGATAAACCGAGCAAGCATGTGCCTAGCTCGTTCTTGATTAAATGACTATGTCGATAAGACGCTACCAGTACTAGAATCTCCTTCTGCCTTACCAGCCGTGTTGACATTAAGTGGTACAAAGAATTTCTGCCTCTTATCTAGATTACGAGGAAACCTCTTACATGTGTTTAAGTGCTTCCTCATTGCAGAAGTACCATTAGCAACACGGTACTTAAGCATAAACCCACAATGAATGCATTTCACTTGATATATTTTTCCATCCTTATCACTGATTTTCGAATAATGATTCCAGCATTTAGATGTATATTTCTTATCATGAGAATGATGAGAATCGGATACCTTATTTGTGGCACTCAAGGTAGGGGGTGCATCTTCTTCAATTTCATTGCCGGAAAACTCAAATTCCATACCCGGAGTCATCTCCTCACATCCCTCCACCTCCATTGACGTGTTATCTTGATACATTAATTTCGCACTACACAACAATAATATAATATAATTAGAAAATTCAAAACATAATGTGAATTGAGTTATAGAATATGCAAGCAATTGCTAAAAATCAAATCAATACACAACTTTAGGACTATATCATATTATCAATGCAAATGCAAAAGATTTATTCAAATATGCCCTTATTTTATGATAAGGCACCAAACCAAGCAAAACTCTAAGTAATCATAAACATCTCTTTCCCATCTTTAGTATAAAATGAACTCTTTATCAACCATCTTAACTTAAAAGGAACTCTTTAACCCTTTGGGCATAGGACTATATCACAATGCTCTTTCAAAGCTTCTTTGAATATCACTGTTTATTTTCTCAAGGAATTGCTAATATCAAATAAGACTTGCCAAGCATTCTTAAGGCACTAAGAAATCTAATGCTCGAGGCACTAAGCGTCCAAGGCACTTGCCAGAGCAAGGAGAGGCTCTGAGTTAAAAAGCTTAGGATTCAAGTGTTAACAAACTAGTTCATTTCATTAGTAAGAGAAATAGAATTCAATTGTATCCTAATTTGGGACTATGCTCTGGAATACCATTAGGGCTTTTAAGTCGAAAAGTTCCTCTACATATTCCAACCTTTTTTAGGCCTATAGTCAAGAAAAGAACAGATCGTAGGCCACACTGCCAAGACAAGCCAACACTAAGATAGAACAAAGAAGCTGCATGGTCTTTTAATTCTACCCAATGACATCAACTTGCTCAGTTTGCCTCCAGGGCATTTTTCCAGACAATTCTAATTGGCGGCATTCATCTCAGTTGATTGACTGGGCACTTTCCTATGCCCAACCCCAACGCTACATCTACAGTGTGCATCCTCAGCAATATTTATAGCTTAAGCTATATGGTTTTGACAGTCTCAACCGAGCGAAAGAGTCTTTCTTGGCCAAAACAGAAACAAAGTAAAGTGTTTGGAGCGAGATTTTGCACCTGGTTTGTTTGTCTCAATTGACGACGATGAAGAGCGTCTGGTTAGAGTTGTTCCTCTGCTTGAAGAAGAAATCTCAGTATTCGTTTGATCTTCGACACCAAATCTGTGAAGAACAACTTAACAACTTGCGGAATAGGCTTGACCGGAGCTCTGAAAATCCACGGCGAGCTCTGGCGATGTGGTTTTCCGTTGCTCTGAAATAGGCGTCGCGACTGCTGGCATCGAGTTAGAGGCAGAGACAGCAGCTAGCAATGGCGTCGTGGCCCGTGGGTCAAAATCGCAGCCGAAACAGTGGCTTCTGGCGTCTGGTTGTAGCAGCGGTGGAGTAGAGGAGGACCCAGCAGCAGGGGCGTCGGGGCTTCTGGCGCGAGCGGCGTGGGTCACGAGCAAGGACGTTGGTCAGGGTCTTCGGGGCAACGGCGACTTAGGACTCAGGTGTCGCGATTCGCGAATGCGGGCGTTGAGCGACGTCGGGGATTGGCATCCAGCGGCGTTCGGCGACAGTGGCCGGTGCTGAGTAGAGCGACGGGCGTCGAGCAGCGTTTGGCAACGGTGGTCGGCACTGAGCAGTGAGCAGCGACGTCAGTCAGGGTCTTCGGGGCAACGACGACTCAGATGTCGCGAATGCGGGTGTCTGGTTGCAGCAGCGGTGGAGTAGAGGAGGACCCAGCAGCAGGGGCGTCGGGGCTTCTGGCGCGAGTGGCGTGGGTCGTGAACAGGGACGTCGGTCAGGGTCTTCGGGGCAACGGCGACTCAGGACTCAGGTGTCGCGATTCGCGAATGCGGGCGTCGAGCGATGTCGGGGACTAGCGTAGAGCGGCGTTCGGCGACGGTGGCCGGCGCTGAGCAGAGCAACGGGCGTCGAGCGGCGTTCGGCGATGGTGGCTGGCGCTGAGCAGTGAGCAGGGACGTCGGTCAGGGTCTTCAGGGCAACGACGACTCAGGTGTCGCGAATGCGGGCGTCAAGCGACGTGGGATCGGCGTCCGGGGCGTCCGGCGGCGTGGCCGAGGGCGCGCGGCCCGGCGGTGGCCTTGAGGGCGAGCGGCGTCCAGCGGCGGTGGCCTTGAGGGCGAGCGGCATCCGGCGACGAGACTCAAAGCGGCGTCCAGCTGAAATCGGAGGACTGAGGAAGATTCAAGATACGGGGACGGGAGAGGCCGGAGGCCGGACTTGAGCGCGAGGGGGTTCCTTTTGGAACCCTAACCGGTTCCGAAACCGGTTCCGCGACCGGTTCCGGTTCCGGTTCTGCGGCCGGTTTCGGTTCCGGTTCCGCGGCCGGTTCTGGTTCCGGTTCCGCGGCCGATTCCGATTCCGGTTCCGGTTCCCGGAAAAATGGAACCGGGAACCGGAACCGGTCCTTTAAGAACCGGGAACCGGACCGAGGTTCCGGTTCCGGTTCTCCGGTTCCCGGTTCTACCCGGTACCCGTGCTCGCCCCTACCTGCATGGTCACCTCACATGTTAAGGAATTAAAATCAATTCAAGTTGCTTGCCAAACAATTTTTTCAAAATAAAAGATAAAGGTACCGAAAGGGCGTTAGAGAAATCTAACGTAATCAAGTCCCCGAACTCACAAATCTCTGGTTCGTAGGAGTAAAGTGAATCTCCCGTTACTTTATTTGGGTTTCTAATCGACCTACCAAAAATAGATTAGTGGCGACTCCTAATTGAAAATTATTTGTATGTTAAGAACCTGAACCTAAGTCGCGAATTGGTATGGGTTTGGGAGAGCTCGAGTTAAGTCTAGGCTTAACAATCCATTAGCCAAACCCTAGGTGGTTCACACCCCGAAAAAAATTGGTCACAACATGTGATATCAAGTTTTTTTAAAAATATCAAATTGGTGCAATCAAGTACTTTCGTTAACTCTATCCAACTTGATTAATGAAAAGTGCTTATGTGATTTTTTTTCTCTCTTAAATGGTGTTTACATGGCTAAAACGACATTATTTTAGTCCAAATTCAATTTTTAATTGAAATTGTATTTAAATTATCTTAAAAATTAAGCTAACTTAAAAAAAAAAAAAATCTAGGCAATGAAAGGTTTTCGTTGCCGCCAACATCTAACGACCTTCACCAACAGTAGGTGAGGGCCTATAGGCCCTCCCCTACATCGTGAGGGTTGTCGACCCTCGTCGACTCTTGACTATCCCCCACTTTCGCCGAATCTTGGCGGTGGTGGGCAGCCACGGTGAGGGCCCCGTAGGCACTTGTCATTTTGCCTCCCTTCCTTTTTTTTTTTTTTTTTTTTTTTTAATTTTTCTAATCAAATTAAAATAGTATTTAGAAAAAAAAATCATAAATGGACCAAAATGAAGTTACTTTAGCATTATCCTTTGTGTTTTTAATGCGTTCGTTTCGCGGAAAATATCATGTTTCCGAAAAACATTTTCCTGGAAGTTATTTTCCTGGAAAATGACTCTATTTTCCGGTGTTCGGCCAAAATCTAAAGTTTGAGTGGAAAATATTTTCCGTCGTTCGTTAGCTCATTTAATTGTTTAGAAAAAATTATCAAAAATTAAATTTTAATATTTTTAATTGACCACAAAATTTATTTTATTTATTTATATTTTTAAAAATCGAAATTTTTATTATTTATTATTTATTATTTCCCTCCTTTTTCCTTTCCTCCCTTCCTCCTCCTTCCTCTTCTTCCTCCTCCTTCCTCCGCCGTCGCCTTCTTCCTCCTCCTTCTTCCTCCTCCGTCCACCGCCGCCACCTCCTTCCTCCCTGACGATGGCGGCCGCCCGGCGGTCGACCAAGACCCGGTGGCCAAATCCGGCGAGCTCGAGGCTCAGCCGATCTCACCCGAGCTCGTCGGATCTGGCGATAGAGCTCGAGCTCGCCTGGATCCGGCGAGCTCGAGGCTCGGCCGATCTCACCCGAGCTTGCCAGATCTGGTGACAGAGCTCGAGCTCGCCTGGATCCGGCGAGCCGCGAGCTCCACCGCCAGATCCGGCGAGCCGCGGGCTCCGCCGCCAGATCCGAAGAGTTCACGGCTCGCCACCGCACGATGAGCGGCCTGGACGGCGGGCTCCCCGCGAGCCTCTCGGCGCCGCCGCGGAGCTCCCTCTTGAGCCGGATCCTCCCGAGCGGCTTCGAGCCGCCGGGGAAGCGGAGCGCGGCGGTGGCGGCAGCGCCCCAGCCGGAGCAGGCGGGCAGGAGCGGCCAGGGAGGGCGGAGGCTAGTCCCAGAGAAGGACGTCGTCGAAGCCGACTTCGCAGCAGGGAGAGCAAGAGAGAGAGAGAGAGAACGAGAACCGAAGGAAGAGAAGAGGCGAGAGGCTTGGAAAATGTTTTCCTCTTTTCAAAAGAGGAAAACATTTTCCAAGTTGCTAAGAAGGAATTTTCCGGTCAACGGAAAATGTTTTCCTTGACCGTGATTTTCCGCCCACCCAAACACCGGAAAATATTTTCCTGGAAGTTATTTTCCGCGAAACGAACGGAGCATAATCATGTTAGCACCATGTATAAGAGAAAAAATAATAAAAAAAGCCACATCAGTAATTTTTATTAGCCAAATCGAATGGAGTTAACGCATGAGTTAATAGTATTAATTTGATAAGTTTTATGACTTGATCGTATTTTTTGAAAATTTTAAGATTCAATAGTATTTTCATGATAAGTTTTAAGACGTACTGTACACTTATCTCTTCAATTTAGATGGAAAATTTATGATTTTGGACCTAGAGCATCCTACTTAGTCTCAAATATTTGTTAATATTGAAAGATAATGGAGAACGTGTAGGAATATCTTATTAGGGAGTAATGTGTAGGAACAAGACCCACCTCGAGCGGATAAGTGAATTAGCTCTGTATACTTTTTGAGGCTGATGATGGAGGATCAGTTTGACTTTTATTTTTGGGTCCAAAGGGTCGGTTTGACTTGAATAATTCAGATCATGTAGGATCCTAGTAGTGGCGGTAGTTGTTGGCAAATCTAAGATTAAATTTCAATATCTTCAATATATATCTTTTTTATTTATCAAAAGTCAGTGCAACTAGACTGACTTGAATCCTCCTGGTAAAAGTTAGTAGACCCACAGTGATAAAAATTGGAATTAGGATCATTCTTTAATCCCCCTTTTTTTCCTAGGTTGGAAGCAGGACTACTGACCGTGATAATTCGAAATTCAATTTTTTTTATTAAAAAAAAGATTTGAAAAAAAAAAAGTCTTCATTGGCGTGCTGAAAATCGTTGGCTGGCTTATCAAATTATTTTTCCAATCATGAAAGAATTCAACAAATGGCATTGGAAGAGGACATAGGCCGGTTTGAGCCATTCCACTTGGGGCTGCTTAACTAAAAGGAAATTAGGTACATTAATTGAGTGTTCTAGGGTTAGAATTTTTACCTGCAATGCAATGAAGAATGCAATTTTTAGGCTAGGACTAAATTCTTTCTCACAAAGAAAAAAATACAAACTACATTTGTCCAGCTTTAAATCATAAACTCTCTCTCAATCATTCGATCTCTCAAATATATTATAGGTTTTGCAATCAAATGAAAAGTACATGACGTAGACCTAACTTAGCATAAAACACCGAAGCACATCTTGTCTTACGTATCTTTTCAATGGCCATTGAGACAACACAGATTGACAAGCAAGTCTTACCATTGAATTTTGGTATTGAAGATATACATTAAACATGTCCTAATCAAAGGTGACATGCTTAAATTGAAGCATTAGCCTCTCTTTAATCTTACTGTTATCTCATGCACTTAATTGGTAAGATAATTACGGAAAAAATTCTAAAATTTATTATATAGATATCAAATTAGTCCTAAAATTTTCAATTTGACTAATTTAGTTATTAACCATTTGACGATTTACTAAAGAGTTTTTCTGATCAATTTTAATTAAAAATTACCGACGTGGACGTTGACCATGATATGTGATGCTACAGGCAAACAAGATTATTTTTCTTTTATATATTTTTACCCTCAAGGGGTCGATAAATATAAAAGTGCAGCGCATAATAAACCCCACTTTGACTCTAGGGCACCTACGACCAAAAAAATAAAAAAAATAAAAAAATAAAAATTCTAGGGCACATACTTCTAAAGTCCCAAAAAGGTTACTTAAATAGGTGTAATATTTGTTGAAAATGACTTTCAAGTGGGTTATATTTTTTGAGGGCCCAAATATGTATGGACGGCAAGGAGTTGATGATCATGCTGCACACCCCCCATCACAACGACCGTGCCAGGAGCGACATTTGAGTGGTGGACAGACATGTACTAGGTGGTCCATTCGTGGGCAAGAAAGAGAAGGGCACATGAGTGATGTAACGACCAATGTCGATTTTGGGGGTTGAAGATAATGAGGAGCCCACAATCTCTCTCTCCCTCTCTCTCTCCGAGTCTTCAATTTGGTGGGACTTCTCTTCTGAGTTTCTGAAACTAAAGGGAACATGCATCGACCATTAACTTCAAATTAGCATCATCCACACAGCATATTCTCAACCATATTCTAGAATAATTTCGCCCCTCAAATTGTTTTCAAGGGAAAAAAGTGCAAAAGGGTAGCCATCAGCATCAGATGGTGAGCCCCATGATGGGCTCATAATTTGCAAATTCCTGAAGGGAGCTTAGGATGTTGGGCCCTTCTGGGAAAAAGAAAGATTAACCTTTTAAAAATGAGAATTGGTTTGGTGGATTATTCGTGCTAATCCGATGGTCCAAGGGTCAATCTCGCGGTTAGCTTAGTGATTATTGTACCTAATCTTGGGACTACTCGGTTTTAATATCTTTGAATGATCCTTTTAGACTAGTTAATAGTGGATTGTCCCACAAAAATTGGTTGAATTAGCTTAAGTTGAGAAAAAAATGAATTGGCCGAAAATCAAACTAATGCTCAATTAAACCGCCAGTCCGGTCCGATTATCAGAACAATGATTTTTTTTTTCTGTCGTTTAAATCAAAGTGTCAAACACCTTTATTTGCTCATACTGGACACTCTAGGCGATTGAATGCCTCTTTTGTGGGCCGGAGTCTACAAGGCCCAATCATTCACCCACCGTTCTTGCTTCCTGAGGCCCATGTTTCGTCCCTTTTGCATATGCAAGGATCCTCAAGAAATTTATAGCACAGTGCGAACAAGCAATACAATTATTGATACGACGGTGTGTTTTCATGCTTTACAGTAAATGTTCCGAAAAAATGATACTTTTACCAAAAAAAAAAAAAGTGCGGATTTAACTAAACTTTATTAAGAAAACAAGAACATAAAAGCTTAAATTTTTTATCTATTTAAAAGATTATGAGTAAGTTTTAGATTAATATTAGTATGTGTATCTATTGATAAATTAATATCGTTTCTAGATATCATCTTTATGAAATCACTTAATACTTAAAATAGTAGGAATATCAATTTGATACAATTTTTAATGATATTTTACTTTTACTATCATAGAGATACCAAGCTAAAATATACTTATAGATAACTATCGTAATATTTTTAAGTATTGAAAGGATAATAATCTAATAAAAACAAAGAACAATTTTTTATTTTATTTTTTTATTTGGGAAATAGATAGAAATGAAAAGATATTATAAAATTTGGGCAATAATGTAATTACGCAAACTTGCAAATAGATAGTATTGAAAGATCGATTTGACTTTGTTATGTTTTGAGGGACTAGACTAAATACAATGGAAGTTTATGAATTGATTGCACACTTTGCAATAGTTTAAAGACTAGTTTGCATATTTTGTTATAGTTTAGGGATTACATTGAACATTTCACACTAGTTTTGGGGCTTGTAATAACTTTCTTCCTTGTTCGATTAAGCAAAAGGATCACATTGAACATTTAAGACTAATCCAAAGATCACATTTAAACAAATAAAAAATTCAAGGATGACAATGCAAATTGAGTCAAAATTTATGAACTTAAGTGTCATTTTTCCTATGTGTGTGCTTTTGGCATGACAACTAGACATATATATTTTATAATTATTTAGTATTGTTGTGCTGCAAAAAAATTAACCTCGTGGAGTTCAGAAAAGGAAAATACTATAGTCACCTTATTACTTGATTACATATGAAGTTTGCATCCAAAATATTTTAAGACCGTTAATTTCTTAATCTTATAGCCATAGATAACATACAACCCATCGAATCAAACTCCCACGAGCTATACAACTATTGAAGACTGAAAGTGTGAAAGAGAAAAGTGGAAAATTTCTATACTGCCACTTTATCTATTTGATACTATAATTCTTAAAAATTTAATCATGAAAACTACACTAAATTCAAGACCTTCGAATGTTATTGTGGAAATTTTAATAAAATCCTAATTGTTCTTTATTTTTTTTAATAAAAAAGTGCATCAAACTCCAAACCCCCACTTTTTTTAATTTTTTTTTTTGTACTTTTAAAAAATGGACATGAGAATAAATAAAAGACAAAAGGAATTATGGTCCAATGAAAGGGCTAACTTATCCGTGGAAGTCCAGGGTCATTTTCAAAGTTTTCAATCAATCTCACCAATCCAAATCGCTCCTCCAACCTTAAACGAGATATTCCTTGGATGAAAAATGGATTGGGTTGCCGGGGGCTTAATACTTCCGCACAATACAGCAACATGTAAAATTTTTATAGGCGAGGGCGACCCTCGCTGGACGCCGACTTCCCTCCGCCAAGAAGAAGAAGAAAAAAAAGAAAAAGATCAAAATGCCAAATTCCGTTAACTTCAACTAACCGAAGGATGAAATTGGTCAATTTTCAAATAATCAGGGATTAGATTGGATATTTATCGATAGTTCAGGGACCAAATTGAGCAAATCAAAAGTTCAGGGACGAGATTGCACATTAAGTAGAAGTCTAGGGACCATTTGTGACATTTTCCCTAAATTATAGTTGTAGGATAGAGTTTTAGGCACATCTTGGTCAGTGTTTTATTTTTTTTTGGTACTGGAGGAACCAGCTTGCAGCCGACAGCCGCGCCGTAAACCCCCAGGTGACACTTAAGTAGGAGGACCCACCACCCCTGAGTCACACTTAATACACCTAGCGCCTCCCCTGGGTTTTGAACCCTTCACCTCTTCGTTGAGGATCAGCAGAGTCTAATCCAGTGGAGCCACCGCAGCCGGTGGTCACATCTTGGTCAGTGTTTATCCCAATTAAACCAGGAAATCCTCTTTTCATAAATGCAGAGATTTATTTCTATACTTTGACTAATTTTTATAAGTTGAGGCTCATCTTCATGCATTTGTATTGTGATATTATTAGGCATTAATTATCTTATTCTCATAAGTTAATTATCGTAATTGCGTTAGAAATAAGGCTATCAAAGTTTATGCAGTAGGCCTAATGGAACTTTGTTTGTTTATTTTGACTCTATTTGTTTTGTGGAAAATGAATAATTTGAAAAATATTTTATAAAAAATGATCATTTATCTCGCATGGAATAATTAGTCGACAAAAAATGTTTTCATCATTAACAACAATTTATGTCTAAACATCTTCGTAAATGATAAAATTTATTTCATTCACGATCGTTTTTAGAATTTTTTTCAAATAATTCATTTTTTCATAAAATAAATAAAGCTAGTATCATCACTAAAAAATTCCCAAAAAATGAAATGTAAATGAAAGGATAAATGTTGGTAGAGTGCAATGAAAGCCCAATGCTGTCATCTAAGCATATGCAAGAGGGAGTCTAATTCGATATTGGTCAATATAATTAGTTCAACCCACTTTCAATTGAAAGGTTAAGTCAAAAAGTTATATGTCCAGATATGATTATTAACCATTTCGCACCAACCAACTCCTTGGAATAAAATTTTTCTAACATAATTCGTCATAAATCTCAACAATAAAAATGACATGACTCCTCGGTCTTGTCTCACTCTTGTTGTCCTCTCCTCACATTGTTGCACTTTCGTTACAATCTTTTAGCTTTTGTAACCCTAGGAAAGGGTCTACATGGATATTGGACACCGTGTGGGTATGTGTCTGTCTTCTCCTTTTCTTGCCTCTTTTTAATTAGTGAAAAGGAAGCACCAACAAAGATTGCCCCATATGATAACCCTAATCAATCGGGTAATTCTGGGTCCAAATTAACAATAGCTCATTATATAAACTGAAGAAACACCAAACCCTATCTGACATCGACCGACCCTTTTTTGATGCACTAAATAATAATATCTTATGTGGCATTAGATCTTTGCATGCGAGATATTTTAGTGAGCTTACACCTCCAGTCTAGATCATTTCCTGTACCGCGACCAGTCATTAGCTGGGGTAGGCATCGCGGGATCACTAGGGGGATCCTTTCCTCTGGGCGAACCATGAGGATTGGCGTGGAGAGCCCTTGGGGAAGGTTTTTGACGGACCTTCCGAACCAGCCACCTGGGGTCTCTCACCCCTGCCAAGTTCTCCCTGGAGTGACTAAGTCTTTTAAGGATGTGCTCAGGTCCTAATAATAATATCTTATGTGGCATTAGATCTTTGCATGTGAGATATTTTAGTGAGCTTACCCGACTCAATGATAATTAATCTTAAAAATAAGTATATTGAAAGTTCTAACCTTCCTTGGGTGGCTCATTGTTAAGTTCTTTGTGGTATTTCAGTTTTTCTCAAGCTAAACAAAAGCAAATGAGATTAATAGCATGATTTTCAAAATTGAATTTTGATTAATAATTAGAAAGAACCCATTTTTTTAATTTTTTTTTCTCTCACCCTCAGAGAAATTAAGCATAAGCATTTCCACCATTATCAGAATTCTCTAAAAAGTCCCCTCTTTTTGAGAGAAGTTAACAACACTTGTCTTCTTTCAAACTTGAAACATTTTATTTGGGATAATTATCTAAAAAATTATAAACTCATTGTACGATGGTCAATTTGATCTTAAATTTTTTAAATTAACCAATTTAGTCCTTAACCTTTTAACGTTTTTCCAATGTAGTCTTAGCTAATTTTGACTAAAAATCGCTAACGTAGCGGTCCAATCAATGGTGGTTGTCTTACAAGGCACTACTAACATTGATGTGGACAATTTGTGCAAGTTTTTATAATTTCCATAATTTTTTATAATTTTTTTATTTTTTCAATATATTTTTTCTTTTCTTTTCTTTCTTTTCTTTTCCACTATTCATCTTCTTGGAAGGGCCCCGGTGATGACCCACAACTCTTGCGGGCAGTTAGTAATTTTTAGCTAAAATTGACTAGAATAATTAAATTGGAAAATCATAAAAAAAAATTAGACTTAAATTGACCAAATAAAAAAGTTTATGACTGAATTGGTCACCATACAATGAGTTTAAGATTTTTTGCAATTTTGCAATTTTATTTTTATATGATGTCGTGTGGTACTCTAAGTGATAAAACGTTATATATCCAATGGCCTAAAAATAGGCAATGGGTGGTATGTAATAAATGTTAGTCTAACCGTATATCAATTTTCTGTCATGTAAAAGCAATTTGCTTTTGCTTAACTTTATATTCTTCAATTTCCTGTGCAATATTCGGTGACGCCTCAAGTACGTCAAACGCTACATGTGTCATATTTACTTTCTTTCTTGTTAATTCATTTGCAAGCGGAAGCTCAACAAAATAATTAATAGGTCATATCATTACCTCACATACTTATTAATGTACATATGCATCGCTTATAAAGCACCTCATAATATAGAACACCTAGGAAGGGTTAGGTAATTCCTATCTCCACTACCATACCGCTGCTCTCAAAAACCTGCATGTACAACACTGATCTGTCATCTAAGAATCAATAACATACCCCCAACATCGGCTCCTTGACAACATAACTAGGAGGACCATCAAAGCCTCCGAGCGGTCTCATCTAGTCACTTTTGAATATCACAGACCAAACTATATACCGATGAGGAACCCACTTGACAAGTCTTATATCGACTCATACCATAGTAGTGTACTTGGTATACGTCAAAACAATATTAGGCAACACAACCTCCTCATACTCATACTTTATGTGTACCTGGGCTTCAAAAAGCGGTAGCGGCGAAAGGGTCATCTTACATTTCTGGAAAAATAAAGGAATGAGACTAAACCCAGCAAATGAAATCTCTAAATCTAAAGTAAAAGTTCACCTTCACACTTGCCCTCACATAACAATCACAAATGTTTAGGGCAACATAATCAATATATGAGCATACAACTTTACCTTTTTCACCCTCGGCGTGATCCAATGACCCTCGCCGAGGGCCACGATAGCAGGGCAAGGGCTGGCAACCCTCGCCCAAATTTGGCTCAAGGGTCGCGATCCTCACCCAGATTTGGGTGAGGTTGCTGGCCCTAGCCGAGGCCCTAGGGACCCTCGCCAACCCTTTCTAGCAATGAAGGCAACGGCGGTCAGGGCTTGCCGCCCTTGCCCATAGTTTCATTATTTTTCCTTTTATTTGGTTTTTTGAAATACTTTTTTATTTAATTTAATTAATATTTTGGTTAAATAAATTATAATTTAAGCCATGTCCTCGCCACATAGGAAAGAGAAAGTATCTAAAAAAGCCACGTCAGTATTTACCATTAGTCAAATTGACGATGTTAAATTTTGGACTTGATTGAATCAATTTGATAAATTTTAGGATTTAATTGCACTTTTTGTAAATCTTAGGATTCAATTACACTTTCGTCACAAGTTTTAGGACTTAACATATCCCTAAATTAAAATACAAAGTTCAAAGCCTCTCCTGCCAATGGAAGAGAAGCCAAAAGAACGACTTTCTATAGTAGCTTTTTCTATTGGAATACTAAGGAATCAAGTAAATCAATATATAAATAAATAAATAAATAACAATGTATGTTCTAAATATTGATCAACCTGAAAATATTTTGAACTTGTCAAAACATTTAATAAAATTTTTCGAACATAAGTAAATAATTAATTTGTAAGTTTCTAACCCATTGCTCAAATGTAACCATCACATCAATCGATCGCATAAACTTCTCGCACATAACATTGATCATAAACAAATTCCTACATATTAATAGATGCAGAAATTTTCTTGATACCACATATTCAATGTAGGCAAAACCAAACTTCTTGTACAAGATCTCTCGCCATCAACTTCTTTGAAACCGAGAATTGAGCGTTCGAATCATTGTAGACCTTAACTTCAAGAACCAAGGCATAGTCAAGTTCCCTTCAATCGTTAGTCGTCCATTTATTGCACAAGGATTTCGATTGCTCAGATTTTCCGATTTATGCCAATCGTCAATCGACAATCAACGTGGCATTCCGGGCATTTTCCAACTCGCGTAATTTTCAGGACAATCAGTTCATCAATTTACTTTGTTACTATCGTGAGTATCGGTTGCTCGTGCCGTTGTCGATCTACACCTTATGCCCGTATGGCTCGTCCCAGAGAGTGATGAAGCTTCAATTGCAATAAAATTACTCGGCATTTTGAGATATCACTCTTGTAGACATAATTTAGATCGAGATTAGTGATATTTGGGGACAGAGTGAGAGAGTGTGTGTGTGGGTTTGAAAACGTCACAAAATGATCCCTTCATTGAAGGCAGGTTACAGAGAGAGGAGCATTTACTTATTGGCAAGCTATAAAGCAAAGGCAACTGGCTCCATCCACGCTACAAAGCCCCCCAGCCCCAACCCCCCCGGGCTTATTATTGCAAAAGTCGGTGCACGCTTGACCATTGCAGCCGGGAAGATCATAACGCTCAAAACATGGACCCACCGGAGGTTGTGCCGCTATCACCTCGCCTTCACGCCCCCACCCCAAAAAAGAAGAAGAAGAAATGATAAAGAAATTAGTTTGGTTGAAAATCATGCATGTGTAAATAATATAATCCTTATGATTTATGTACATAAATCTTTAAAAAAGAAGAAGAAGAAGCATATGTATCGTGAAAAGGAAGCTTACTTATCGTTAAGAATAGAAAGAGCACAAGGATTGCTGCAACTTGAAAGTTCTTCATCCTTCTTTTGTTTCTTTTTTCCTTTTATTGGGAGTTCAAAGCTACTTGGTGTGTGAGGTAGGAATTGGGTGTGAATTGTGTCAATTTATATAGAAGGAATGAAGCGATATGCAACCAAGTATGGGAAGGTCCAATATTCAGCTTATGGGGCAGGGAATTCAATCGGGAATTACCTTTCTGTTCTCGCAGGAAATTGGGGATTACCTTTCTGTTCTCACAGGAAATTCAATTGGGGATTGCCTTCCCATTCTTGCAGATATTGGGGATTACCTTATCGTTCTCTTTTTCTTGCATTGAATGTGTTGAAATTAGTGGTACTAGAATTTAGCTGGCAACCTGTTATGCAGATTTTTGTATAAGATTCCTAACAAATGGGTCATATAAATCACATCTAATGTTGGGGATGTGTTAAACACTTAGAAATTTGACTAATAGCTATAGATTACCGTTGAATACTTGTCAAAATTTACTAACTGAAAAGAGAAAATTAAAAATTACAGATTAGTGCGAATACTAACAGATTGGATAGATTAAAATCATTTTCAAGTTAAGAATTTACTAAAGAACAGTCTAGAAAAATATAAATTGCTTATAGGAACAAACTTACTTTCATGATCATGGAAGTAATTTTCCTACATATCGAAGTAAACTTTCAATGTGCATAAAAAAATTTAATATGGGAAATAACTAGATACATCAGTAGGTTTTTGTTACAAGGAATACCTATAAATGATTGACAATGTAAAGAAGTTCTCAAAATGCTTAGTAAGATTTCACATAAAAAAAAAAAAAAATATGTAAATTTAGTCGGTACCTTTTCATTTACCGATAACGTATACATGTGGTTAGTGATTTTCATATGCATCAAAATAATTTTGGGTAGGCTTAGCAACATTTCCTATAAGAAACGAATAAATTTTATGGACTAGTGATATTCATTATACTTGGTAAAATTTCATATAGAAAAGTATTAAAATCAATGTGGACAATAAATTTCCATTTATTAATAACATTAATAAGTGATTGGTGATTCTTTATCGTATATTGAAGTAATCTTCGTATATCTTATTTCCTTAACTCTCCACGTGGCAATAGCAAAAAAAATTAGAAAAATGATACAAATAATTCATGAATTTTGATCAAATGTGTAATTTGATCCCTAAAATTTTAATTTATTTAATGTGATCTCTAGATTTTATTCTAATGTGTAATATAATTTCTAAACTTTTACTATATAAAAATGTTCGATATCGATAGAATCCCATTCCAAAATTATATATTAGACTTAAGTTCAAACGGTATTTGTTTCTCTAAATATTTCGGATAAACTCGGTGGAGAAACTGGCTAAGATCGTGCTCTTCCCAGAAGAAGAAGAAGAAGAAGAAGAAGAAGAAAAAGGAAGAATCTTTATAGCGGATCAGGCCGGGCAAGCAGAGCTGTTCGAGCTCGACAATGGGACCATGCTGTTCAACCATAGCCTCGCTCTCCGTTCCGGGCAAAGACGGTTCGTCGCTCTTGATCGTGGTCTCTGTTCATGGTCGGAATCGTTGCTGATGACTCGATCGTGTCTGCCTGTCTTTTTTTTTGCGTTGCTTTCAGGGAAACTGGCGGATGTGGTCCTGGGTTTCGACTCCGTCGAGCCGTATCTGGTGAGAAAGCTCGTTACTTTTTGGCCTCCTGCGCCTGTGGAGATGTGTCGGTGATCGCGCATTTCCGTTTTCTTCGCTTCCGCGGCTCTTGATCTCCTGAAAATTTCGAAACTTTATGGTCAATTGGGCTGTTTTCGTTGGTTTTGATGTGGGATTTGAGCTTTGGAAGATTTGGTTGATGAATGTCTTTTGTGGGTCGATCTGTGTTTTCTGTGCTGCGCAGAAAGGTGCTGCGCCGTTCTTCGGCTGCATTGTGGGGGCGGGTCGCGAACAGGATAAAGGAGGGGAAGTTCACTCTCGATGGCGTTGAATACTCTTTGCCCATCAACAAGCCTCCGAACAGTCTTCAGTTCACGGTATGAATTGTTAATGATCAGTGGTTGCGGTGTGGATGTTGCTCGAGCTGACGAGATCATACTTAATGACGCCTCGAGCGAATTGATCGTCTTTGTGATCGTGTCAGC
This sequence comes from Eucalyptus decipiens, assembly GCA_014182575.1. NCBI lineage: Eukaryota > Viridiplantae > Streptophyta > Magnoliopsida > Myrtales > Myrtaceae > Eucalyptus > Eucalyptus decipiens. The sequence continues at coordinate 9,598,885 of CM024610.1, read as the reverse complement.
CTTCTGTATGTGTTTGACTATCGATCTGCTTGCGTAAATGCATTGTTTATGTTGTGCCTTTGGCATCTGCCCGTCTCTCTGTTTGATCTGGATAGGTGGTGCCGGGAATCGAATTGTGTGAGAGAGTTGTCGAATCATGAATTAATCACACTATGACGTTGCTGCACATCCTGCCTCTGTGGGAGCTTGAGGATTTGTAGCACTTCAGTTTAAATTTTATGCTTGGCTGATCAAGTATTGAGGGAATTTAGAGTCCTTTTCCCCTTAATTGAAAATTACACTGGGGAAAGTGTTCTTACATTGTGGCTTAATCACCTCAGCTGTAGCTGTATTGTAACTCATGTGAACTGCTTCTGACAAAAGAAAAGGACCAAGTTTTTACTTTTTTCCTACCATCAGAAACAGAGCACACACAAGCACATTAAACAGAAGAAACATTTTGAGGAAAATAAGTACTGCTCAATAATCACAAGATCCACGAAGAATTTTGCCTTTTCCAGTTAGTGTTGGTGACAAGAGGTTCACTTTCTTAGAACAAAAAGTATGTATATGTGGAGCAACCTAATTCTTCGAAACGTCAATCTGATAATGGCCTTCTGAATTTTTTGTGTTACTTAGGTGGGCACAAGGGTTTTGATAAGGTGATATGGGAGGTAGCTGATTATAAGAAAGGCGAGAATCCTTCCATCACCTTCAAATGTCACAGTCGTGATGGGGAAGAAGGTCTCTCTCACCAGTCGTTTGCACCAACACGGCTTTGATGCCTTGGGTTGCATGTTCATATGATTATTGGTTACCCAGGAGATGTTGCTGTGATGGCTAACGCGCTGACTTCTAGTACAACAATGAGGCTCGACATGGAAGCTGTGCCTGAAAATAAGGCCACTCCTATCAGCTTGGCTCAGCATACCTACTGGAACTTAGGGCGGCGCGTTTGGTAATGTTTCTGTTCAAAAATTATTCCAGAGAACAGAAATAAAAAAGTGTTTGTTCTAACAATTTTTGAAAAACACGCGTTTGATAAACTTGTTTTGGAAATAAAAAATGAATAGAAACACGTTTGGTAGATTATATTATTTTTTTGTTTCTTTTAATTTTTTAATATTTTTTTTTATTTTTATTTTTAATTTTTTATTTTTTCTTCTTTCGGTCGGTAGCCTCGCCCGGATCCGGCGAGGCTAGCCTCGCCGGTGGCTGGGTGAGCTTGGCCTTGCCCAAATCCGGCGAGGCCGAGCTTGCCCAGCGGACGGCGAGGCTCGGCGTTGCCGGGGGCCGGCGACGCTCCGGCGAGGTCGCCAGCCCTCGACGGCCGGTCGCCGGCCATGGCCGAGGCCGACGACCGACCAAAGAAAAAAGAAACAAAAAAGAAGAAGAAAAGAAGAAGAAAAATGAGAGAAGAAGAAAAGTGTTCTTAAATTTTGTTTTAGAAACAAGAAACAATTTTTTTTTTGTTTCTTGTTTCATTTACATTCCAAATGTGTTTTAAGGAACAAAAAATTAATTTTGGAATAAAAACGCACACAAACGCGTTTCTGTTCCTTTTTTATTTCCAGGAACAAAAAAACAAAAAAGTTGTTTAAAAAAAAAAACAATAACAAACGCAGCCTTAGCCGGTCACATTCCGGAAACATACTAAACCACTCCATCCAGATATGGGCTAATCACATCACTCCCGTGGATCAGAACACAATCCCAACAGGTGAAATTATGCCTGTCAAAGGAACGGCTTTTGATTTCACGACGGAGAAGAAGATTGGCACTTCAATTCATGAGGTGCCTGGTTTAGGTTACGACCATAACTATGTGCTGGACTGTGGGGAAGAGAAGTCGGGCCTAAAACACGCTGCCAAACTGAAGGACCCTTCAAGTTCTAGGGTTCTTGACTTGTGGACCAATGCTCCGGGAATGCAGTTTTACACTGGAAATTACGTAGATGGAGTAGTCGGTAAAGGTGATGCGGCATATGGCAAGAACTCTGGAGTGTGTTTGGAGACGCAAGGATTTCCAAATGTGATCAACCAACCAAACTTTCCTTCTGTTATTGTTCGACCTGATGAGAAGTACAAGCATTCCAAGGATTACTTTTTAAAAATGAGAATTGGTTTGGTGGATTATTCGTGCTAATCCGATGGTCCAAGGGTCAATCTTGCGGTTAGCTTAGTGATTATTGTACCTAATCTTGGGACTACTCGGTTTTAATATCTTTTAATGATCCTTTTATACTAGTAAATAGTGGATTGTCCCACAAAAATTGGTTGAATTGGCTTAAGTTGACAAAAAAAAAAAAAAAATGAATTGGCCGAAAATCAAACTAACGCTTGATTAAACAGCTGGTCCGGTCCGATTATCAGAACAATGATTTTTTTTTTTCTGTCGTTTAAATCGAAGTGTCAAACACCTTTATTTGCTCATAATGGACACTCTAGGCCATTGAATGCCTCCTTTGTGGCCGGAGTCTACAAGGCCCAATCATTTACTCACTGTTCTTGCTTCCTGAGGCCCATGTTTCGTCCCTTTTGCATATGCAATGATCCTCAAGAAATTTATAGCACAGTGCGAACAAGCAATAAAATGATTGATACGACGGTGTGTTTTCATGCTTTATAGTAAATGTTCCGAAAAAAATGATATTTTTACCCAAAAAAAAAAAAAAACACACGGATTTAACTAAACTTTATTAAGAAAACATGTAACATAAAAGCTTAAAATTTTTATCTATTCAAAAGATTATGAGTAAGTTTTAGATTAATATTAGTATGTGTATCTATTGATAAATTGATATCGTTTCTAGGTATCATCTTTATGAAATTAATTATACTTAAAATAGTAGGAATATCAATTTGATACAACTTTTAATGAAATTTTACTTTTACTATTGTAGAGATGGCAAGCTAAAAATATACTTATATAGAACTATCGTAATGTTTTTAAGTACTGAAAGGATAATAATCTAATACAAAGAAAAATATATATATTGATTTGGGAAATTGAAATGAAAAGATATTATAAAATTTGGGCAATAATGTAATTATGCAAACTTGTAGATGGTATTGAAAGATCGATTTGACTTTGTTATGGAAAGTTGAGGGACTAGACTAAACATAATGGAAGTTTATGAATATATTGCACATTTCACAATAGTTTAGAGACTAGTTTGCATATTTTGTTATACTTTAGTGATTACATTGGACATTTCACACTAGTTTGGGGGCTTGTGATAACTTTCTTCCTTGTTTGATTAAACAAAAGGATCACTTTGAACATTTAAGAATAGTCCAAAGATCACATTAAACAAACAAAAAATTTAAGGATGACGATGCATATTGAGTCAAAATTTATGAACTTAAGTGTCATTTTTCCTACATGTGTGCTTTTGGCATGACAACCGGACTTTTTTTTTTTTTTTAAATTATTTAGTATTGTTGTGCCGCAAAAGATTAACCTCGTGAAGTTTAGAAAAGGAAAATACTATAGTCACCTTACTACTTGACTACATATGAAGTTTGCATCCAAAATATTTTAAGATCATTAATTTCTTAATCTTATAGCCACAGATAACATACAAGCCATCGAATCAAAACTCCAACGAGTTATACGACTATTGAAGACTGAAAGTGTGAAAGAGAAAAGTGGGAAATTTCTACGCTGCCACTTTATTTATTTGATACTATAATTCTTAAAAATTTAATCATGAAAACTACACTAAATTTAAGACCCCCGAATGTTTTTTTGGAAATTTTAATAAAATCCTAATTGTTCTTTTTAAAAAAAAAAATAAAAAAGTGCATCAAACTCGAAACCCCCTCTCCCCCTTTTTTTTTTTTTTTTTTTTTTTTTTTGGTTCTTTAAAAAAATGGATATGAGAATAAATAACAGACAAAAGGAATTATGGTCCAATGAAAGGGCTAACTTCTCTGTGAAAGTCCAGGATCATTTTCAAAGTTTTCAATCAATCACACCAATCCAAATCGCTCCTCCCACCTTAAATGGAATATTCCTTGGATGAAAAATGGATTGGGTTGCAGGGCGGGCTTAATACTCTCGCACAATACACCGACATGTAAAAATTTTATAGGCTTGCATCATCATTCGTCGTTTCTGCATCTATTCTCTAGCCAAACTGATATAGTCAATTAACGCTAAGAAGTAAGAACGCATTGTTATTTAGCTGGTTCATTCTAAATTGCCAGACAATGATGTTCTTCCTCGCCAAGACAAGAACAAAGAAAAAGCCAAACCACCACCTTCTCTCTCTTCTTCTTCTTTGGAAGCGTCCATGGCGTCCACTCCACTTTCTCGTCCAGTCACGACTCCGGCTCATCCTCATCCCAATACGGTGACATCCCCATCCGATTTTCACTTTGGACCGTCGGCCATCCCGTGGTATCTTGCTACCACCCCATCCTCAATCGCTCGTCCGGCTCCTGTTACCACCCGACCCGCTCTCTTCCAGGCCAACACCTACTTCGTCACAGTAAAGGATACTAACGAGATAGGCCAAATTGCGAAAGAATAGGACGGCCCTATATGTTCCTGGGAATTGGCTAGCGATCTTTTGAGCTTAGCAATAAGCTCAAGAAACTCGTTCATTAATGAGGGTTGCGGATACAAATTGTTATATGGGAATACTAGCCCAAGTCCTAAGTCAAAGTCTTCGTCTTCGCTTCTTTCGCACCTATAAACATCTCGGTCTCTTGGCAAGACAATATAGTATTGGATCGAGTGATTCCCCAAAAGCAGCATTATTCTTATCCTCTGCATCCTCTTCCTTTACATGTACTCTCCTAGCCCTCCTTGTTTTGCTCCATCTCCATTCCGAAGGATCCTACCATATTCGTTTAGTAATTAAAAATTTTAGAACCAGTCTCCACGAAGTTCCCCAGAACCTACTAGTGGCCTGCGATGCAGACCGCCCGGCATTAAAAAAATTTTCTTTGATTTTTTGTATGTTCAGATTGAGAATGAGTCAAAAAGAAAATTTTTCAGTCAACGGAAAATGGCCCTCTCTTTCTTGGATTATTAAATTCTCCAGACCTTCAATTTGCGTTCCACTTCCCCTTTTTCTAGCACCCGCATTCCCATTTCTTCGTGAATCACCATGTCTCTTTCTTGGGTTCCTTCTCCATCTTCTGCTCGTATTCTCCACTTTTTGTTCCCACTGTTCTTGATCTTGATCAAGAGTCCTCCTTCCCTGGGCGTGGATTATTACTCGAGCTGCAACGGCACGTTCAGCTGTGGGGACGTTGAAGGCATTGGCTATCCCTTCTGGGGTGGCAACAGAGCGAGCTTTTGCGGGTATCCCGAGTTGGAGCTCAAGTGCGAGAACGGAGGCAACACGACCATCGTGATACAGGGAGTGAAGTACCGAGTTCTGGAGGTGTATCCCAATTCTACTCAGGTACTGAGAATCGCGAGGGATGACTATAAGCAGGGAATCTGTCCCACGAATTTCCTTAACACGACTCTCGACCCGTCGATGTTCCAAATCGCCGAGGGCTACACCAACGTCACTTTCCTCTACGGTTGCCAATCGGTTTCCCCAACTTTCTTGGGCCAATTCTCGTGCCCTTTTAAGGGGGTTCCGTACACGGAGGGCTATGTGTTTTCAGGGTCGAGTGTTGACAGTGGAGCGTGCTTCAAGAGCGTGGTAGTCCCGGTTTCTTCATATTCTCAGAGTGACTTGGGAGATAGCTCTTCTTCATATTCTCAGAGTGACGTGGGAAATAGCTCGTCCAGTTTAAGCGACCTGCTGCAGCATGGTTTTGAGGTTCAGCTGAAGGTGGATAGTGAAGCATGTGTTGAGTGCACTCAATCGAACGGAGTTTGTGGTTACAATACCACTGCCAATCGGACCACTTGCTCTTGTCCTGACCAGTCCTTTGCTTCCAAAACTTGTGGTTCATCAACATCTGCTGAGACCCCAGAGGCAACAACTGCTACGTCTACACAAGGTGGTTCATCTTAACTTTTCCTTATCACTCATTTTACTTTGCTGAGCAATTTGGGAGTGACGAAATGGGATGGAAAGCGAAGGGTAGAGGAAAATATGGGGGAAAATTAATAAGTCATTGTTTGGCAGAAAGAAAACGACAAGAGAATAACGAGGAGACAAAGGATTTAATTGAATCCCACAAGAAACAATCTCAAATGAGGCCACTCTCGTCGCCTAATATGTGGTTTTCAGTTAGCTGAAGTTGTTCAATGAGAGGGATTGCTGCGCATACTCTTTCCTTTGCTTGTTAATTAGGAAACGACCCACTCATGACCCTAAAGCTTGACAATCTCATTTTGCTGGGCATATCCTTCGCTGCAATGGAGTGTGGTTATCCTCGCTATGACAGACATGATCATGTTACTATTTAGACTCTTAAAACCTTATCATCCTATTTTCTGTTTTGATCATTTGGTTGATATTTGCGACCCATGAGCTCCGATGGTTTGATTACATTGAGTGAAGATGCTCCGCATTTACTGTAAAATTTCGCAAATGTTGGGCTAAAATTACTCATTTCCTTCTTTCCTTCTTGAGATTTTACTATTTTCACAACCAAATGAAAAAAAGAAGAAGAAAAACTACCTTTCTGAAAGTGTTGCTAAAATCTGATCATTTGTGTGGTTGAAATATCTTTATAAAATTGCCAGATGTGAACCGTACAGATAATTAAATCTTGACATTATCAATGAACTTTTTTCTCATTATGATAGCACATATAAGTACTCTTTATATCCCTCCCCCTTGCAGTAGATTTCTTTATCGAATACTAAAAATGTTTTTCCTGTTTTTCAGTTAATGTTTCATTTCTACGTGCTGTGGATAATGTCCTTCAGCTTTTCCAAATGCTTCTCCTTAGACTCGATTACTGCTGCAAACAAAACTTCCCTTGTCTTGGGTTCCAAGATATCTTATTGGAACCTCATAGATTGTGAATTGCAAAGCTGGAGGAAATGAAAGAGCAGTAAAGGAACTGTTGATGTTTCTATCTTTCTGCGATAGTTTGCTAGTGGTGTTCATGATACAAGAAGCTCCAAAATTTGTGCCTGAACATGAGCTGCCCAATAAATTTAATTATGGAACGACTTCTAGTCAAGCCTAGAGGTCTGCTTAGAAGCTAAAGAGTTGAGACATGTCTAGAACATACAGCCCATTCCATTAGTGACGCAGAAAGTTTTATTTGTCTCTGCCTCTGGTACCACATTGTCGATCACATTTCAGAGTGTTTGCTACGTTTATACCAGCAAGAAAATGTATCCTTTGCTGCCTTCCTGTGCATCCCCTGATAGCACTAGAATTCAGGATTATAGCTAATGTCTATACTTGTTAGTCAATCAGCCACAGATCCATTTGCATGTATTTCCAATTTCTTCTAGTATGATGTCACTGTTTGATCCATGTTCAAGAGGAGGATAGAACCAAACTGGTGATTCGTAATTTTCTTCACTCAATGGTGGTATTTTTGGTTTCTTGAAATTGAATGAACTATAACCTCATGATGTGCCCTCATCTTTATCTCTTAAGACACTTTGAAATCACCTGTTTGCAATTTGTTGACACATTTTTCACTTTTGATGACTATTGTCTCAGGAAAACGAAATGTTGGACTGAAAATCGGAATAGGTAATTATATCCAGATTTTCTCTTCCACTTCTCTACATTTTTCTCTGCAATTCGTTCCGACTTTTTGATAGTAACTTGCATCGCTGCTCAATGGAATCAATATTTCTAATTCTTAGAAGCCTCAATAATGTGATGAAGTGAGATCGCTGTAAGAAAATATTCTGCTGTTTTAGGAATAGCTGCATCTGGAGCTGGAATCGGGATCGCCCTTATTTTAATACTTTCCTGCATGAAGAAACCAATGATAAGAAAAATTGCGGACTTCATAAAGCAGTGGAGTGAACATTTTGATGATGAAGTGAAAATTGAGGGACTCGTCTCTTCGAGAAGATACACCTACAAAGACATCAAGAAGATGACCAACTCTTTTAAAGAAAAGTTAGGCGAGGGAGGCTATGGCTGCGTGTACAAAGGCAAGCTTTCAGATGGTCAACTTGTGGCGGTGAAGCTTCTAAAGAAGCTGAAAGGCGATGCGGAAGAGTTTTTCAATGAAGTTGCAAGCATAAGCAGGACTTCTCATGTCAATGTGGTTAGCCTCCTAGGGTTTTGTTTTAAAGGAAGCAAAAGAGCTTTGGTTTATGAGTTCATGCCCAATGGATCACTCGAAAAATTCATATTCAACAGAAATAACGGTTTGGAGGCAGATCAACAATTGAGTTGGGATACATTGTACCAGATTTCGCTTGGCATTGCTCACGGGCTAGAGTACTTGCATAAAGGTTGTAACACGAGGATCTTGCACTTTGACATAAAGCCTCACAACATTCTCCTCGACGGAAACTATTGCCCTAAGATTTCCGACTTTGGTCTTGCCAAAATTTGCCCAAGAGAAGAGAGCATCGTTTCAATGCTAGGTGCCGGGGCACCATCGGATACATTGCTCCGGAGTTGATATTAAGGAACATTGGAGGGGTTTCTCACAAATCAGATGTCTATAGCTATGGCATGATGGTTTTGGAGACGGTAGGCAAGAGGAGAAATATTGAAGTCATGGTAGATCGTTCTAGTGAAATATACTTCCCTCATTGGATCCACCAACGCCTAGAGCTCCAAGAAGATCTTGGATTGTGTGGGGTCATGAACGAGGAGGACAAAGAAATCGCGAAGAAGATGATTGTAATAGGTTTATGGTGCATTCAGATCGATCCAAGAGCTCGACCATCTATGACCCAAGTTGTGAAAATGCTAGAAGGAAGTGTTGAGGTGTTGCAAATTCCTCCTAGACCAATCTGGTCATCTCCCCCAAGATCACTCGCAGCTTGTCTAGCTGAAAGTTCATCCCAGCAGAATTGTGATGACTCGAGTTGGGTTTAATTCAATATCAAGTAGACGAGACGGACAGTTTTTTATATAGTATTAAAAGAAGCAATTGTAAACGGATTAATAGTTATTGTGATCAAATGTGTAGGTTGAATTTCTTTGGTATGATGCACGGACAAAAGTGAAATGTGCATTATTTCATAATATCAGTAGAGTTTGTCATTCATCCAAATAGAATTTAGACTGTGCAAAATCGATTACATGTTGAACAATTTTTATTGAATAACCTCCATTGGTGCGAGTCCAATTCACATGAATTCTTGAATTGAGTAAGCCTAATCCATATATCAAGTATAATGAGAGATATGTTAGAAGATCTTACTATGGACTACGCTAGAGAACCAGTTAAGCAACAAATGTTAGCCTTGCAAAAGCGCCGACTTCCTTCGTGATTAATTAAGGGTAATAAGTGTCTTAGCAATTTCTTGTTGTTGGAGAAAACTTCCTTATTTGTTTTAAAGCTGACAAAACGTTTCCATCAGTCTAGTCTGAAGACTTGCATACTCTTTCGTCAAAATTTGAAGACCACCAGACTGCCAGACTCAAGATTTAAAGTCTACCCTTATTGACAGTTTCTAGACCGACGAAGAAGACTTATCCATAATCAAGTATTTCTTTAAGGATTTGATTCAAATGGCTAAAGAAGTTCTCACGGTTGGAGATAGCATCTCAAAATCTATTACTCGCTTTGAAATTAATTCGAGTAATTTGGATCCGTTGATTGGCGAAGTATACTTGGAAGGTTTCACTTATGAAAACCTAGATTTTGATTGTATTTCCAAAGTCTGAAACTTCTTGTTCTTTGCTGATTCAATTGTTGAGCGTAAATTTGTACTCAAAAAAGAGTTTAAATACTTGTGAGGCCTTGAGGAAGTGTAGCAAAGTCTCTACACTGTTGAATCAAATACATGATACTGTAATGACTTTTTTGATTCATAGTGAAATCCAGCCGGTGGACTGTCAGTGCGGGAGAGTGGACATAGGCTTGGATTAAGCCGAACCACTATAAACTTTGTGTTCTTATTCTCTTCCCTGAACTCTTTTATTTTGTTCGTAACTCTATTTAATTGTTAGAGTTTGATTTCTTCTGCAAAATCTACTATTAACCAGACTTAGGTTAAAAGTAAGGTTTTATACTATATTTTGCAAAATTTGTTTTCGCACCTATTCATCCCCCTCTAGGTGCTCGTACTAGCACTTTCACTTGTCATTTATGCTCAATTAATACTCGATAACTATACATGTTCCTAAATATATTCCTCATATATATATATATATATATATATTTGTGGAATTCTCCCAGATTTCTTTTTCTAGGAGACTAATGTAATAAACAAAGCTCCAAGTCCAAGAAATTTCTGAGGTTCTACTCTTATCTTGATCTTTTGAAGTGTACTTAAGGAATATCGGAATAATACGTGGCTTCTTGGCACTCGCAATGCGGCCAAAACGAAAGTCATTCTAGTAACGGTGCTAGAATCACGTAACTAAATCATGGTTATAGACACCCCAATTATTCGATATTATTTTTTCCAAAGAGCGAAAATCTTCAAAAAGGTTGGAATTTATGAAATTTAAGAAAATTGAGCATTCGTGATATTGGTATATTAGGTTGATTCCACATACCTCTCAGACTTACACATATATCTTATTTGATAGTGCATATTCTTGATTGATTATATTTGTTGTTATGTTTATCTCATTACCATAAGTGGTCATCTTATAAAGCTTGTAAACAGGCTCACATACTCTCTATTATTACACATTAAAATTTACAAAGATTCTTTAATTCTTATCTTCCACATTATTCTTAACTTGATATCAGAGCCTCCTTTACTGAGTCAACTCTAATGCACTGGGTGCACTTGAAACTCGCCTGGTGCATCCCATGACGTGTAACCAAATAAATCCATCTCGCCGCCCAATGGTGTTCACCCAAAGTGCACTTCGCATCTAGTGCATCCCATGACCCGTAGCAAAATAAATCCATCATTGTCGCTCAACAGTGTTCATTTGAGTGTGTCATTCTCATTTGAGAAAGCGGCATGGTAGTTGTGTTATGAAACTTTTCTTTTTCATGGAGGTATTATTTAACACTGCATAGTAACTTTCACTTAATAAAGTCCTGTGTATATAGCTTACTATAGCCACGCCAGTCATATGGGCTACGTTTATTCGGTTATTGTTGTGACAGTAAAGTCGATAGTAAACGATGCATAAATTGAAATTTTGGCACACTATTTGAATTATTTTTCAAACTCAAGTTGATTTGTTTCATTACACCTATGTTTGAGGGATGTTAGCAATATTAGTATATTTACTTGATTATGCATATTTCTTAGGATTATGCATATGTCTTCTTGATAGTGCATATCTTTGATTGTCTATCTTATTATGGTAGACAGTCATATTGTAAAACCTACAAATAGACATACGTATTCTTTATTATTACACATTAAAATATTTAAAAATTCCTCAATTCTTATCTTCCGCGTTAATATTCTTAACTTTGAGATTTATTTTATTCTATTTTGGACCGACAAGTAAATGATTGTAAATGTAAAGGAACCGGAATGTAGGCACTTAAAATTAAACGTTGCGAGAAGAGAAATGTAGATGGGCAGGAAGTTTAAAGTGCTGAAAGAGTAATGATGAAGGTAAATAGGCAAGAATAAGTGTTCTGTGAATGATTATGGGAAACTATACAAGGATTATAACGTGGGTTTTCATATTTCACTAATACTGGTAATTTACAAATAGTTATGAATTTTGAATCTATAAAGTACCAAAAAATTAGGTCTCTCGAAACTTTCTTTCATTGTAATACCTGCTTAATTACTTTTAAAAAAAAAAAGAGAAAAAAAAATATGTGATACTCATAACTATGGCAACTAGATCCAACATATAAATAAAAAATTAAAGAAAAGGAGGAAAATGAATAAAACTGGGATTCACCACTTTAAATTTTTATCGGATGATATAATGGCAAATTTGTCTCTTTAATGAAAATATGGTAGATTTAGCCATGGGGAGGATGTAGGCCCACTATAAATAAGAGAAAAAAATAGTAATGGTCCAGTGAAAGGGCTAACTTCGCTATGGAAGTCCACTAATATCCTGAATTTCAGGTTCTGATTTCGATTGGATAAGTTGGGTTTTTCATCGACGCAACTATAGGGCTTTTCTTTGAGATGGCTACTCATGAGATAACTAGATTATTAGGTAAATTCATTAAGAGATTTTAATGCAATAGACTTGAGAATTTGACTAGAAATTGGCTACTCGACTATGCTCATTTGTAGAGATCACTTTGGCACAGTAAGATCAATTAGAAATCAAAGATAGGTTAGTTCGATTGAGATCTATGGTTAAACGTGGGTGATCTCACTAAATTGCAAAATTCTCGTCGATTGACACTAGATTGATTTTTCTATCATTTTGGTACCCTATGTTCGTATTTGACACATTGAGATTTTCATGACCACCGAGAGTTGCCAATGTGTTGAAGAGGTTTATTGTGGCTCGAAGAAAATCGACCATAAGTCATTTGCATTAAAAATTTCTGAAAGCTATCTAGTAGGTTAGGTCACGCCAAAATTGCATCAGATTAAAATTAACCACAAATTTTAATCCGATTTTAAAAATTGAAAGTTCTGTCATATCATATGTTATTTTAGGAACATCGACTTATATTTCGAGGATTTTTTGGCGAGTTCGGGATTTTTACAGAAAATCGATTTGGATAATTCATAAAACGAACATAAATTCGGATTGGCCAAATGGAAGAGATTTTTGGCCTCCGGCATGAGTTACTTGGCGAAAGAAAGTTGTGTGGGCTTTTTCTTCATCCAAATTTGATCTCAATCGAAGAAGTTTGTTCATAAAATCGGATTCTAAAAAAAAAAAATTAATTAGAATTAGGAATTGAAAGAAATGGACGTTTTTGTTGCCCGAGACTTGTTGTTTAGGGAAAATTTGGTGCAAGAAAGCAAGTGAGAATCAAGTACTTTAGCATGGGGATTTTTGGGGACCAAATTGGACTAAACAAGAGCAAATGAGACCACCGCTCGCAGCAGCGCAGCTGGCTTGGGGCTCTCTCCCCCTCACAAAGGGGAGGAGTTCGAATCTTAGAGGCGTCGTTAGGGATTCTTATTTGGAGTACTGTGGTGGTGGGTCTACAATCGCTCTCTCAGGGTTTGCTCGCCAGCTGTTAAATTACGGGGTTCCCTGGTCACAAGAAAAAAAAAAAAAACAAGAGCAAGTGGGATCAAGATTTTTGAGTTTTAGGATTTCCTTTTTATTTCCTTTTCTTTCCCCCACTTGGCCGCAGATTCCCTTTCCTCTCTCTCTTTCTCTTTCTCTCTCCCTCATGCGAATCCCTCCCCCCACCGACGTTCCCTCCTTCTCTCTGCCGTGTCTCACTTCTCCTCCCTCTTATTTGACTTTTCTTGATTCTATCTTATCTTCTCATCCATTTCCCTGCTTGACCGACACGCCCCCATCCATTTTTTCATTTTTTTTTCTCTCACTCATTACCTTGCAATTTCACTTTTTGTTTGTTTCGGTTCTGTGGAAGAACCCTACAGCTTCGACGAAGCCACCAACCTGCCTTTTTTTGCCCGCGGATCCTCCACGCCATCGTCCCCTCCACTGAATTTTTGTTGGCTGATTGCAGCAACCCGTTCCCATCGACCCTCCTTGGTTGTGCCACCAACAACCCGACCAACAAAGTTTAGCCGTGCAACATCAAATCCAGCAGTCCCGTGGGGCTTTGCGGGCCAATTTTCAGGCCCGATCCATGCTCGAAGGCCGTTGCCACTTTGAAGAAGATCGAGCCAGTTGCGTTCCCGTTGATTTGTGAGATAGCTAGTATAAGCACCTAGAGGGGGATGAATAGGTGCACAAATAATTTTTCGATATACGGAAGCAATTCTAGGCAATCGATAGAAATGGAGTTCTCTTTTGATTAACAAAATGAAGTACGATCAAAGTAAAGTAAAGAGTAAGGAAGAGAAAATTGAACACAAGATTTATAGTGGTTCGGCTTATTCCAAGCCTACATCCATTCTTCCGCACTGACAGCCCACTGGCTGGATTTCACTATGAACAAAAGAGACGTTATAGCACAGCTTTTCCTTGATTCCATAGTGTAGATGTTCTACCACACTTCCTCAAGGTTTCTCACAAATATAAATTCTCTTTTGCGTACAAGATTTCGCTCAAATGAATTGACTAAACAACAAGGAGCTTCAGACTTTGGAATTCTTCTATCGCGCATCTCTCGAACAACTTAGAACGTTTTCCTTATATACTCCTTCATGCCATCATACCCGTTGGCACTTACCAAAGGAATTCCTCCAATCTATCCGTTGGACGAAATCAATTAGGAAGATCATTCGAGCTATTAAAGGAACATGTCGATAGCCCATCAATCTTGTTTGCCCATACAATCAGGATCTCGGTTTCCATAAGTAGAACCTTCCACGAATATTTCGCCAATCATCGGATCCTTAATCTTCGAATCAATCAAAGGATTTCGTTATGTCATATCCAGCCAAGAGATCTTCTCCATTCGATAAGGTCATATCCTTAATGAAACATCCAGTTCTGGATAGCCTTTCTTCAACGGATTAGAGACTTCAATGAGGATAGACTTTGAGCCTTGAGTCTGGTTGTTCGGAGGTCTTCAGACTTTAAATAGAAGAGTTTGCAAACCTTCAGACTAGACTGATGGAAACGTTTTTTTAGCTTCAAAACACTTCAAGAAGATTTCTCCAACAATTTGAACTAAGCGGTTCGTTAAACAAGTGAGTTTAACTCACTAATCCTCGCTTAGTAGGTTAATGACGTTTAAGGATTGATTAGTTTATGTTAAGCATGGATTATGTGGTTAGCTAGATTAGATTAGTGAATTTAATTAATTACTGATATATGTTAGGTGGATAGTTAGTGCAATTAGAGCCTAAACAAACTCTAGTATTTAACTAGAGTGGTTCGGTAATTTTTCGGGCCCGTGTCAGCTTCCAATTAGGTTTTACGGGCCTAAGTTTTAATTATTGGCATTTAATAATTATTTTCCATAATTATTTAATTAATTATTTATTTTCCGGAAATTAGACCAGGATAACTGGTGACCGGAATTTTATGCTGATTGTGATGATGTGATTTGTTTATTTAATTAAGCTTGAATTTGTACTGATTTGGTGTGAATTGTGATTTTAAGATATATTCCTAAATTTATTTATTTTCATTATTTAATTGGAAAATGACTGAGCGTCGGTTTACAATGTCAAAAATATTTTGGTGAACCGTATAAAATGGTGGGATTTATAGAAAGAAAATTATTATATTTTGGCTAAGGCCAACCGCGTACCCACACACGGTTATTTTATCGGGTATGATAAAAATTGAGAAATTGTTAGAGAACAAACGTCGGCTCGATGACTCGGTATGTCATCTCGGAGAAAGACGTATATTATGTCGGCTCGATGACTCGGTATGTCATCTCAGAGAAAGACATTATATTATATTGGCTCGATGACTTGATATGTCATCTCGGAGAAAGAATGGTACATTATATCAACTCAATGACTTGATATGTCATCTTGGAGAAGGAATAGTATATTAGTTATTAGCCTTGAGGCTAGCTACTATCTATTTTTAGCTTAGAGTAAGCTGTCCGCAAGGTGGTCGGACTGTATAGATAGTATTAACTGAAATGATTGGGGAATGGTTTGTTTGACATGTAATCGATTAGGTCCATTGATCGATGAATCAATTTGAGTAAATGACTAGATTGGTTGATGTGACTCAATGAGATTATGAATTGTGTTGAATTGCAGGGAGGAACTGAGGCAAAGTTAAGACCTCCGACTCGTGTTGTGCTTAAGTAGCCCTCAGGGCGTATTTTCTTTCTAGTCAGGTCTTAGGGGATTGAACTTGCTGAAACATTTTCAAGTTCTTAGATGATGTTGGTGGAGGACTCGAAGCCCCGGGGTTTGGGAATGTGGAGATCGAAGAATCGACGAACATGTCCAACTAGAGGGTCATAGGACAGGACAGTTCCCCTTTCGTTAAGTCGATATTTTTGTAAATAGCCTGGCATAGTCTATAAACCTGTATGTTTATAAAAAAACTTGTTTTGGTTTGAAAAATGGAGGCCCTACTTTTCTATTATATCTTTTTTTTTTTTTTGGTAAAGGTAAGTATTTCTATCATATCTTGTTGTTGTTTGGGGATTTATTAATTGTTTCCGCATGCGTATTAAAATGAATGGGTCAGTGATGCATCCTAGGAAGTCGCTATTTAATCGACCAAAGAGGGATGAACACTTGCCGGGAGGATCGGGGTGTGACAATCATTTTCAAAGTCTTCAATCAATTGCAAGCATGGATTGGTGTAAATTGCTCTAACAGAGAATGGTGTAATGAATTCAAGAAAATAACCAAATCATTTTAATTTTGACTGTCCTAATAGAGATTGGTGCAAATCGCTCTTCGAACCTTGAATGAAGTTTCAATCGTTCATAGTGGCTTTTGTAAGGTCTTTGTGTATGGAGTTATTATTACAGCGTACATTTAGGGTGCGTTTGGTAACGATTCTGTTCCCGGGAACAATTTCTAAGCATTTTAAGCCGTTTGATAACTGTCCAAAATTTCTGATTCTGGAATAGAATTGCGTTTCATACCAACCTCGTTGATTCTGTTCCAAATCAATTTATTTTAATTTTTAAATAATTTTTATACTTTTATACATTTTTTTTTTCATTTTTTCCTATTCTTCTTCTCCTTCAACAATTGGCCGGTCACCCGACTGGCGATCGGCTAGACGAGGGCTAGCGACCTTACTGCCCCCTCTTGTGGCTAGTGGGCAGTGGGCAGCAATCCTGTGGCGGTGGTTGACAGTGATGGTCGGCGGTCATGCGGCGGTTGTGCAATGATCGGTTGTTCGGTGGTCATGCGATGATTGAGGCACTGCTGGATACATTACTCCAGAGCTGATCAAAAGGAACATCGAAGGGGTTTCTCATAAATCAAATGTCTATAGCTACAGCATGATGGTTTTGGAGATGGTCGGTAGAAGGAAAAACATCGAAGTCACGGTAGATCGTACTAATGAAGTATACTTTCCTCATTTGGTCCACTAACGTCTAGTGCTCCGAGAAGATCTTGGGTTGCATGGGATCACGAATGAGGAGGAAGAAGGAATTGCAATGAAGATGATTGTAGTAGGCTTATGGTGCATTTAGATTGATCCAAGAGCTCGACCTTGTATGACTCAAGTTGTGGAGATGCTAAAAGGAAGTGTTGAGGCCTTGCAAATTCCTCCAAAACCATCCTTGTCATCATCCTCAAGATTGCTGGAGGCTTGTCCATGTGAAAGTTCTCTTTGCAAGAGAGTAATGACTTGAGTTGTGGTTATTCAATTTCACTTATAGCAGACTAACATAGTTTGTAATAGAGTAAATAAAAAACACTAAAAAGGGCTATCGACGTTTTAATTAATGACTATTGAGCTTCTCATGAACTTGTGATCAAATGTCTAGATTAAATTCCTATGAGTATGATGGAAAAACAAAAAAGTGAAAAGTGCATTATTTCATATTATCAATATAGTTTGCCATTTATCCAAATAGGAATTATATCGTGCAAAATAGCTGACATGTTGAACATATTTTATTGAATGACCTCCACTATGAACTCTCGAATTGGATGCGCCTAATTCATTTAACAAGTATAGTTGAGAGATTTGTCATTTTGTTTAAAGATTTTATCATGGATTGTTCTAAAGAATTAGTTAGGCAACAAATGTTAAGAGTTGTAAATGCACCGACTTCCTTCCTGATAAAGTGTCATCAATGTGTTAGCAATTCCTTGTTATCTTAATCAGGGATCTTAAGGCCAAGCAAGGTAGTCTCCTTTTCGTGTTGATGTTAAACTGAACCCTTTTTGGTCAAGCCTGGTCGTCTCCTTTCCATTCCGATGTTAGAACGCACTCGATGATATGGGAAGATGCAATATCAGCTTGTAGGAAGTTTTGAATCAAGGGTTTGATGTTCTGGCGGTTCTTGTGGCAGCAACTTCTCTCCTTCAAACCACCGACCAAGGTGGCGGAGATGGTGGGCCTTGGACCTCCCCAGTGGAGGCCAAGGTTTGAATTCCCTGTGAAGTAGGGAGGCAGTCTTAGCTACTACATGGTGACTTAAGCGTGACGTCGGGGTGGTGGTTTCCCCGCTAGCGTCGCAGGGGGGTTTACAGCGCACTGCCGGTGCAAGCTAGTTCCTCCTGAAACCAAAAAAAAAAAAAAAAAAAATTCTCTCCTTCAACATCTAGTGTCACATGTTATTTCATGGCAACCCTACGCTCGTACCTGCAGTGACCCCGCACGTTCTTTCAGTAGCATTCCTGGGTGAGCTTTCTCAACTTTATTAGGCAGGTTCTTGTTTCTATAAGCGCATTAGATTCTATTATCAACCATGTAGAATATGCACAAAATCACTAAACCTTGAGCTTTTGTGAAGTTAGTTTCTATTAGTGCCTCAAAGATCATATGGTTGGTAGACCCCGAGAATTTGTACGGAGAAAACTCAATTTGATTGAATGTGATCCACTTGTTTCTTTTGCTAGAAATTCGATGGTGCCGTACTTGTTTTGTCTTCCTCCAACTAAGAATGTCATGCGACAAGGATGACTTTTTCATGACTTTTCTTTTTGGTGGTGCGAAGCAAGAGCAAATCTCAAGTTATTTATTGCTTGGGGATGAATTTTTCATGAGAGATATTAGAATATTTAAATAATAAATTACGCATTCATTGAATAGCTTAAACTTTAAGAATAGCTAATAATGATCACGCAAAATCTCATATGATATTGGAGTTATTGCTCTTAAGTTCAAATTTTTCCAAGCCTTATTTTGTCTCCACAATTAAATTTCCATGATTAGTACTAGGCAAAAGACAAGATTAAGCGTGAGGGAGAGTGTTAGAATATTTAATTAATAGACCACGCCTTCATCTAATAATTAAAACTTTTGGAATAGTTGGCAATTATCACAAAATCTCACAAGAGAGACTCATTTTTGCTGACTAGTCACGGAGATTTGTATAATGGGAGGTTTGTTCCTAATTGTAATTTAGAGGTCCCTTTTACTAGGAGTTTCATGGTTTGATCTTTAGGATTTTGTGGAGCAAATTTTTCGTAAATATTCTTCATTGGTTGTTTGAATAATGCACACATCAGTCCACATTCTGCCTCACTTGGTATTTGCTTCGAAGTTGAAGAACTAGCACTTGACAGTGATGGGAGTTTGGACCAAAACCAACTCCATTTGATGCTTCCGCAAATGCTTTCCACACTCTCTCTTGCCTCTTTCTCTTATCCTCTGCGATCCTCTGCCTCCTTCCAATCCAAATGAATCACCAAAAGTTCGTCTTCAACAGAAGCAATGCTTTGGACATACATCAACAATTGAGTTGGGACACACTGTTTGATTTTGGTCGGCATTGCTCATGGGCTAGAGTACCGAATGAGGAACTTGCACTTTGACATAAAGCCCCACTACATTCTTTTGGTCCAAAACTATTGTCCCAAAATGTCAGACTTTGGTCTTCCCAAAATATGCCCTAGACAAAAGAGCATCATGTCAATGCTAGGTGCTCAGGACACCCCCATATACATTGCTCCAGAGTTGATCATGAGGGACATTGGCAGGGTTTCTTACAAATTGAATGTCTATAGCTACGTTATGATGGTTCTCGAGATGGTTGGCAGGAGGAAAAATTTCAAGTCACAATAGATCATATTAGCCAAATATACTCCCTTCATTGGGCACACCAATATTTGGAGCTGAGAAGAGCTTGGGCTACATGGGATCACGAATGAGAAGGATGAAAGAATAGCGAAGAAGATGATTGTAATAGGCTTATGGTACATTCAGAACTATTCGAGAGCTCAACCATCTATGACCTAAGTTGCAGAGATGCTAAAAGAAAGTGTTGAAGCCTCACAAATTCCTCCTATACCATCCTTGTCATCTCCCTCAAGATCGCTCACTACTTGTCCAAGTGATTGTTTGTATCTGTAAAACAATAGTGACTTGAGTTGGGTAAATCCAACATCAAGTATATGGGATTGAGATAGTTTGTAATAATAGTATATAAAAGAAGATGTACCAAAAAAAAGTGAAAATGACATTATTTCATATTATAAATTGAGTTTGTCATTTGTCCAAATATGATATAATTTGTCATTTCTTGTGAACTCTTGAATCGAATAGGTCTAATCCATTTATAAGCATAATAGAGAGATATGTCATTTCATATAATTCTTATTATAGACTACACTAGAGAATTACTCAAGTAACAAATGTTACAATTGTAAACGCACTAACTTCCTCCATGCTTAAGTGTGATCAATTCATCTTCTTGTGCCAAACTTAGACAAGTTTGAAGCTCAATTTAGGCCGACAGAACTCGGCCTAATCTTGATTTCTCTCGATCACACGGCCCTATCCATTTTCAACCATACCCCACTCCCCCAGCTCTCTCTCCTTCAAAATAGCAAGGAATGGTGATAGGTGAGGCTTGTCCCGACCTACCTCTCAATAGGGAGGAAAGTAGGCTTAGGAGTATTGCTTAAAGGACGGGCCTTTAGCCCATGATTTAAATGTGGGCTCTCTCAAACCCATACTTCACATGATGTCGAGTGTTCAAATTGATGGTATAAGAATTCTTTTAAAAAAATGAGTCGCCACTAGTCTATTAGGGTAAGCTAGAAAGCAAGTGAAGTGTGAGAGCATTCTTCACTTCCTGCATAACCAAATGAAAGGTCAGGAACTTGATTACGCTAATTAGTGCTCTTTTTGCATCTAATTTTGTTCATTTCAAAAAAAGATTTTCATCAGGCCGTCCGGATTGATTTTATACTTATTCATTAACATGTGAGGTGATTACACGAGTGCACAATTATTAACATAATAATCAGTAATCCAGGAGCGCATAAAAAATAAATTGCATGGATAGCAAGGACTTAACACTAAGGAATAAGATAAATGCCAATCCTAACTAAACTCAAGGTAAACTAAAATCAATGTATTGATATTGGGCAACCAAAGGCAATTGTCCTTAAGGACAATCGAAACTCTAAAGTAAAGCCTTAAGGGTATGTTCAAATTTTTAGCACAAATTTAGAGTCAAAAGGCTTCAGAATTTTTGGAATTTTTTTATTAATTTTTATTAATTTGTTTAGAAGTCTTCACAAATTTTGTTGTTCTCCAAATTTTCTGAATTTTTAAGATTTTTCTGAATTTTTTGAATTTTTTTGAAAATTTATTAATTGTTTAAAAATATTATTCAGAAATTTTGAATTTTCTGAAAAATTTCGAATTAGCCCATTTTATGATTTTTTTAGTATTTATTATTATTATTGTTTAATACTATTCTTCTTTTCCTTTTAATTTTAATTTTTTTAATCTTTTAATCTTTAATATTATTATATTCACGAAACTGGTTTTGATCGGGTTTACCCGATTTGACCTGCTAACCCGATCCTCTGACCCGAATCCAAACTACTCAAATAAAACCTCATTCTTTAATACATTTTTTTCCTTTTTTCTTTTTTTTTTTTTCTCTTATTTTTATGGTCTTCTTCCTCTTTGTGCGGCTCCTTTTCTTTCTCGACGGCTTCCCCTGCACCGAAGCCACACTACCGCCCAGACGAGCCCTCGCGGGCGTTCGAACCATTGCTAGACCACCACCCAATGTCGGTCCTCTGGCCTGACTAACACCCACCATTGTCGGCCACTAGTTGGCCGGAGGTCATAACCATTGTCGGAATACTTCCATCGAAAGATTTTCAAGCCCTAAAATTTCGTATGACCAAAACTCTAATGATTCAAGTACTAACACCAGCATCAGCAAACGACACAATGGAATGGACTTCAATTTGAACAAAGATGACACCACAGAAATGGACCTCATAAAAACCATTTCTGAATCTCAATTTGACATTTCATCAAACAGATAGAATGCATTGGCTAGAGGGAGGACCTAGGCTCATTTGGGATTCGCGTTTAGGCAAAGATTGGTCATACTAGATAGGATTAACACTTGAGACTAAATTAGGGACGAATCATCAGCATTTAGCACCAATAACCTTAAAATCATAAATCTCGGCCAAAACAAATCACATGAACCCAGACCTCAATTAGACATTCTAGCGAACACCTGGTGCACACTACGGAACGAGGGAATTCGGACTTGCTACGGACTCAATCGTGGACCAAAAATCCTAACGACGCATGCTAAGACACAAAGCAGCTTTAATGGAAGACCGAAGGTACCGAAGTTTGCGCGAACTGGTCCACCACGAGCTCCAGCCCAACGCACCCCAAAAACAGGGCATGAGGATTCGGAAAAGATCTCCCTGGTTCGGATGCAGCACTACGAGGGACAGCGAGCACCGAACGGACCTCAGGCGACGGTGAAACACTCTTTCGAGCTTGCTTTCTCTTTCTCCCGAGCTCACCTTCTCTCGGTTGTTCTCTCTCGGTTCTAACCAGCAGAAAAACAGAGCTCCTCCTCTCTCGCTGCCTTCTCTCCCTTTATCTCCCTCTTGGTCTTTTCTCTCTCCTCCAGGGCGACGCCAGCTAGCCTCGTACCACACGCAATTCCCTACGCTGGCGTCGCGCGCAACGCTCGTCGCCAACGTCCTTGCCGTCCTTGCTTCACATACAGCCGTCGTCCTTCCCCGTCTGTCGTCGAGCCAGCGGCCAGAGAGAGGATAAAGAAGAGAAAGAGGCTGGGCCGTCGGAGAAGAAACTGGGCCACGTGGATTAGGTGGGAGGAAGAAAAGAACAAAAGAAGAGTGGGCCGGGCTGGGAAGGAAGAGGCGCTGGGCCAGCCCACTTGGGAGAGAGAAAAGAAGAAGAAGAAGTGCGTTGGGCTGGCCTCGTGGAAAGAAGAAACGGAAGGAAGAGAAGAGAGGGCCGGGTAGGCCTATCCCTGGCCCGGCCCTTTTCGATTTTATTTTACAATAATAATTTTTTTAAAGAATTTCTTTAAAAATTTTTCAAAGATTTTGAATAGCTAATACTAGTAATGTAAATGTTCCTAATGTCCATATGCAATGCAATTTAATGGAAATTATTTTTCCATTGGTTAAAAATTAATCCATAATTTTTTACGCAATTAAGTCTTAAGTTGAAAGGCAAAATTTAAGTGTTAGCATGGCTAACTTGAAATAAGGGTAAATTTTTTTGAACCAAAAAGCTAGAATAGGAAAGGAATCACCTTATAACAGTAAATGACTCGGGAGTTGTTTGTTTGAATTTGGAGAGAGAGAAGTCTCACAGTTCACAAATAGTAAGGCAAAATGGGAGCAAGCCTTCATTTCTTTGTGTGAGAGAGAGATCATGGGAAAAGAAGGGGACTCAATCGATAGCAGAGTCGCTCCTAGTTTTGGACGTTCCTAAACCCTGTTCCCATCCTCCATCTTGCTTAGCGCGATGAGCAATTCTACCTTTATACTTCCACAATTCAAATTATTTTGTTGTGTAAGTGCACCAACGCTTTCTTGCCATTATGTCAGTATATCCATGCCTCGATTTTATCTATAGTTCTTGAATCGAATAATTGATACTAAGGACAAAGGAACTCTGTAAAACCTAGTGGAAACATCTTGTAATTCTTCATCGGGTAACTAATTAGGCATCCTTTTTGCTTTAGGTCATAAATGTTTAAATGATATTTCCGTGTGCGTACAATCCTGTTTTGATGTGACCAATAGAGGAAGGACATAATTTCGTAGTGATATTTGCTTGGAATCGCTCGTTTGTCACCTTGATTTGATCATGCATATGTGCTATGGGTAATCCAATTAGTGTCGGTGTAGCGCCGTTCTAGTTTCACCAAAGCATGAATTAGAGATGTTGCAAGGCCCACAAGTGGGCTGAACGCTCACTGTCCCGATCGCTCTTCGATTTGAACAGCAAGCGTTATCTAGCCCACTCACGCCTCTCCGAGCCAGTCATAGCTGCCATTACTTAATTCATTTTAGCCTCGCATAGCACGCAGTCACGCATATCGGGGGGTCCGCTTTGATCTGATTTTAGCACTGATAATATGAAATGTTGATGGTTTATCCGATATTCGACTCATGACTCGAACATTCAGGTTTGAGTTGGATCAGGGCATGGTAAGCTTCCTTTGTGTGTTCATTTGTCATATCCTTAGATACATTCATATCCGTTTGGATTACCCTTTTTCTCGGGACATATAAAATAGAGACCTTGAATAAGTGTCAGTTTTGTCAATATCATGTTCCCCTTCAGATATCTTCATTTTCTCATTGCATTTTTTGCATTTAGATTCAGGATTATTATTCTTTAAATAATATCATTTCAGAAGGGGGGAGCAGCGGCTAACGGCGGACGCCACTTCTCATTTATTATTCAAATCTATTTTCAGACTAAAAATTTGCTTCAGATATGGAAAAATATAATTGTATTACTGAACAGATTTATGTTCTAAATATATTTTTAAGAACTAAAAAAAATAGAAAAATAGAGAAAAATAATGATTATCATGCACGTCCTCAAACAGCAGAACACCGAATTTGGTGATGCGCATGGGGATGTCTTCCTAAAACGTTACCAAATATGCAGGGGCGTTTGAAAAATGTTCCCGTCCGACTGGAAAAAAAAAATTGTTCCTACTTGCGGAGGTTTCTCTAAGTGAATGGAGTTGCTGAATTTTCGAGGAGACAGGGAGCGAGGGATTTTCGTTTTTTATTTTATTTTGGATGATGGATTGGTTTGGCCGATCTAGCTATTGATAAAGGACTATTCTTGCATATGCTACGCCGGTGCCTTGCAAGTAACATAAACATGGGATGAATGGACGCCACAAGCGCCCGTTTGTAGCATCTACGTTGCATTTCGATAGCAGCCTAATCATTCTCTAGAGAGGAAATGCGGAGCCCGTCCTTTATTTACACGGTGCAACTTGGTTGAATTGGCATAAAAAATCAAGCATTAAGTTGAAAATGGGGAAACAAAGCACACGAGTTTCGTCCTCGATGACCAATACCATTCGTCCTCGATGACCAATAACGAGTAAGCCGACCTTGACAACAATATCCGTTCGTCCGTTCGTCTATGGTAACCAATACCATTTGTGACGAGATCCAGTTGATCTTATTTCTAAAGGTAGATAAGAAGGAAAAAAATTAGCCTTATTTATTTTTTAAAAGTTTTCCCTTGAACACATAGGATTATCGAACATAACATGCAACAAAATACAAATTCAAACTAACATAAACTAATCACTGGGGGTTCACCCCAGTGGCCACCCTTCCAACTTGGAAGGAGGAGGTTGGGGGTTCAAATCCTCATCTTTTCAGGGAGGATTGGAGTGGGGACGATTTCATTTCAGGATTGGGTTTCGACTCCCACGCCCTGTAAGGAGGCAATGGCAAAAGTCTAAGAGTGAGTGTTAGAATAGTATTATAGTAGGATCAATTAAAAAAAAAACTAATATATCCTAAGGAAAAATTATTCAAAAAGTCAAATACCCAAATTATTATTGAACCTGTCAAGTTTGTTAATTGAGCTCTAAATATTTTCACATTTTGACAATTGAATCTATTTGATCAATTCGATTGGAAATTACTAACATAGATGCTAGTCACTCTACGTGATACAAGTCGATACCGATGTGTATAATTTTTAATAATATATTAACGTTTATTTATTTCTTTCCTTTGTCCTTTTGTTTCTTTCTTTCTCTTCTCCTTCTTCATTGTTTTCTTACTATGGCTAGTGAGGGTCATTGGCCCTCATCGACTGCACATGAGGATCAAGATGCCATTGCCTAAATGGGGGGGGTGGCGGGCATCACATGGCCATGAGCAAGGTCAGCTTTGTTGGCCTTGCCCAAATGTAGACAAGGTTGCCTCACTTGTGGCCAATGAGGTACCTTTGCCCAAATCCAGGCGAGGTCGGTCGCTTGTGGCTACAATGGCCTTGCCTAGGTCCAAGTGGGGCCAGTTGAGAGTCACGACACTTGCTTGCACCTAGGAAGGGGTTCGCTATGAGTGGCTGGTAAGGGCCTAGTCAAGTAAGAAAACATTGAAGGAGGAAAAAGAAAGAAAGAAAAAAAAAAAAAAATAAAAATATCATAAAAGATTTTCTACAATGTCGATTGTGTTATATAGTATGACTAACATCTATATTAGCGATTTTGGCCAATTGGTCATTATCATCATCTTCACCAACTTAGTCTATCTGACTCTTATTGGATGATGCACGACACGAGGCCTCCATGCCTCAGAATGGCAGATATCAGCCGAACATCGCAGCTACCCTTTGAGGATTTCGACGAACAAGGGTCCTATTGTGGCAATCTGAATTTCGAGATTACTTGCAAAGAGATATACCCTGTCCTGACTTTCTCGAACAGGGGGTTCAATATCAAGGATATCTTCTATGCGCGCAATTCATTCCTCCTGTTTAATGCCTCGTGTACCCGGAATCTTGTGATGCTCCTCAACGAAATATCAGCCTTGAAAGATGGCCTTTCAATCTCGGTTCCACTAAAGCCAATTTGTTCTTCTACTATAATTGCATCCTCGCAGCCAACAAGTTTTTACATATTTAATGGATTGTGCTAGCAACTGCACCCGCCATTCTTTTGCCTTTTCTTCCAAGGAAGCACTAGAGGAAATGGATTACTATTCTGCCGTCAGCTCCTGCTACTCTACAGTTAGTATACCTATTTCGGTAAATGCCAATTTCCCTAGCCCTAATGTCTATGGATTACAGTGAGGTTAAGAAGGGGTTCCTATTGAACTGGATTGCAATTAAAGCAGCAAGTGTGAGGGAAGTGAGGGACGGTGTGGATTCAAGAACACTAATTTTCCTTTTTCTTTTCTATTTATTTTCCTTTTTTTTTTCTTTTTCTTTTTCTTTTTCTTTTCTTTGTTTCCCATCTTCTTATTTCTTGGCTAGTCGTCGGCTGTTGCTAGGCAAACCTTGAGCTTGTCGATCTCAAGCTCGTGCTCGTCGATTTGGCGAGCCTCAAGATCGATGCTCTCGCTCGCCAATCTGGGGAGCAGCAAGCCTCGTGCTCGTCGATGAGCTCGAGGCTTGCTGGTGGCCATTCACGGGCCATCACCGTGGCCGGCAACCGGCTAAGAAAGAAGGAGATGGAAAACAAAGAAAAAAGAAAAGAAAAGAAAATTAATAATAGGTTTTAAAAATTAAAAATAATTAAAAACAAAATTTAAAAAATATGAAAAATCCGTTTTAAAAAATAAAATAAATGAAAAAGAGTATATGAAGGAAAATATTTTCCTTACCAAACAACAAAAAATATTTTCCACTTCATTTTTAGTTTTTATCCAAACACCGGAAAATAATTACATTTCCTTGGAAAATGACTTATTGGAAAATATTTTCTAGAAATACCACATTTTTTGCAAAACGAACGAAGCCTAAAGGAAGAACCCTAATCCTAATTCAATTTGGGTATTTTATCCATTTTTTACACAATTACTTATCTTGGACAGGATTGCCCTTGTTTTAGTTGCTTGAAAAAGTTGCTGGTGAAGATTTGGCCAGCCGGTTAGTTCAAGCCCTTATTTGAGACTCCTTTGGCTATTTTAGGCCCTTATTTGAAACAAGATCAACTTTCGACCTTTGTTTTATTATAGAAAATAACCCCACTTTAGGTGCTTATGGGAAATTTTCCTTAAATAAAATATTAGCCATAAACAAGAGAGGCGAAATACTTTAACACCCCTTTTGAGTATAAATCAGATTAGAAGCCACACATGGAATTTGACTCACAGGGGCGGCACACTTAAAAAAAATCTGGGAAGAACTTGACTCTAATAGCATGTTCAAAATTAATCCAAAAACGTAAATTTATAAGTAAATAAAGATCACATGTATGTAAAGGGAATACAAAATTCTGTAGACAAGTGATGTGAGATAATTTAACACCCGAGCTAAAGTAATTTTCTAGTAAGGACTATATGCACCAAATGGAAGTGATAATTTTTTTCTTTGGTGCAATTTCAAAAGTAGGTTCTATCAATTGGTCACAATTTAGAATAAACTTTATGGAAAAGTGGTGGTTTCTTTTCAGAAGGATGTCTTTTCTCTTATTTGTTGATGTTACTTTGGTTAGGTCGTTTTCCTCCAAAGGAATTGGCTTTTAAATGAATAACTGAGGCTTTAGCGATATCTGGATCTTAGCAATTTTTGCCATGAAAAGATGGCAAGCTCTGGTTATTGCTTCCGAGCTAAAGAGCCAATGTGGGTCATCATCCTTTAAATCACGAGATATGGGCCAGATCCGGCTTGGACAAGGAGTCAAGGGCTTTTGGGATCCACTGATTTTAACCAAGTTGCTTCTTTGGCTGACGATATATCAAATATCATCAGTCAAATTAGTTCAAAGATGACCTGGTAAAGTTGGAGAAAACGTTTCGAACTCCAAATCAAATGTGTTTACACTTCTCATCACGTTGTGTTCCACGATCACATTTTTCCATATATCATATAACAAATTCCTCACCTTCAAACTCATTATAGGTGGTTTTGAATTAGCTAAAGTTGTTAAACGAGAGGAATTGCGGGCATACCCTTCCCTTGGCTTGTTGTTTGGAAAACAACGGGCTCATGCCCCTAAAGCCTGACAGCCTCGTTGCTGACCATACATATCCTACCCTCTAATGCAATCACCCTCCCCATGGCATCCATCATGTCACGGTTTAGGATGGGAATGAGTTCTAGAAATGAATTTCTGGCTAGAAATGAATTTTTTTTTATTTCTATTCTCTGAACGAGTTTCTGAGAAAAAATACGGGTTTGTTAACGGCACAAAATTTCTATTTTTGGAAGAGAAATTCGTTTAATAACAATATAAAGTTTCTCCCTCTTGAATAGCGGCGACGGATGGTGGACGGTGATTGGCGGTGCCGCTTATAGTAAGGGCAAGCGATTACAAGAGTTTTTATTTTTCATTTCTATTTCAAAATTAGAAAAGTAAAAAATTTACATCTCATTTATGTTTTAAACCTATTTTGGGACTAAAAATTTATTCCATAAAAAAAAATGAAATTACATTATTAAAAGTATTTCTATTTCAAATCCGTTCCTAAAAACAAAAAAATAATTCTAGTCAGAAATAGAATGGTTATCATGCGTGCTCTTGGACTCCAAGTTTAAAACTTTATCATTCATACTCTAGAAGTTTTTATGGATTAATTGTTAGACCTTTGGGTCGGTATCTATGATCCGCAAGATCCAATGGTTATCATGTGCCCTCATGGATCCTCGCGTCTGTGGTGTCTCCCCCTCCTATCTCCTCCGCATTGCCCCGCCGGCCCCCAGCAACTCCATGGGGGTCAGATAAGCTCCAACTCCATCCTCGTCGCTCTCCTCGACTCGACTCCCACCATACCGAGCTCGTCGAGAAGGCCCTCCTCCTCCAGACGTTGGATGACGCTGTCCTCTGCCATACAGAGAGGGAAAGAGGCGTGAGAGCCGAGAGGGAAGAACGAGCATGAGGGGTTGCTGTTCTCTGAATATTTTTAAGAAATAACAAAAAAAAAAAAAAAAACTAAGTCAGTACAATCCCATCCGGGCAGTTTTATCCTTGGAATCGGGAATCAGACCAAAAATCATTAGTTCCATTTTTATGAACCACAGCCAGAGCGGCCCCTCTGGAAACCGCCTAGAATCGGGCGGTTCGATCCGGTCCGGGCGATTCCCAATCTGAGCGGTCTTTGTGGCTCACCCCTGGGCAAAATCGAGAGAAACTCGTCCAGATGACAGTTTAGTCGTCTTAGTTCTGAGGCTGCAATCCCTTCTTTTTTCTAGTCTAGGCGATGGCCCTGCATGCCGCTAACTATGTTCTCGAGGTCCTTATTGAAGTGTCCTCGATTGAATTGTCAAGGAGATTAGCCAAGCTCGTTCACTAGTTGAGGGCCGCGTGTACGAATTGTAAAATGGGTAATGATAGTCCAAGTCGTCCTTACGTCAAGTCTACAGCTAGCCAGCAGCTCAAGCTACTTGGCTTTGTTTTCCACACGCGTTCTTCTTCTTATTTTCTTCTCAGCCTTTTGTCTCAATACGCGAAAGTCTTGCTCTTCCGGGAGGCCAAATCAAGTGGCTCTCATTGGTGCATTGGGTTCAAATAATTCTCAAAGCAGCATTGTTCTTATCCTCTGCATCCTCTTCAGTTACATTTACCCTTCTCCTTGCTTTGCTCCAACACCTTCTCCCGCCGAATGGAACTTACCATGTCGTATTCATCTATGTCCTTGCTCTTCATCTTCTCCCTCCAAATTCACTTCCTGGTGCCAACTTCCAGCAAATTCCTGCCATTCCAAGAGTGCGCTCCTTTTGTCTGCGGAGATAAAAAAATTAGCTATCCTTTCAGGCATAATGAGAGACCTAGTTACTGTGGGTATCCAGGCTACGAGCTTGACTGTGATGGAGGTAACCTGACCCTTCTGTCCATGGAGTCCCTGGAGTATCAGGTGATCCACATGGATTGGAGCGAGCAGATCCTTAAGGTTGCGAGGATGGATTTATTGGAAGATATATGTCTTGGAACACATGTCAACACCACTTTAAACTACAGTCTCTTCAACTACTCTTCCAATTACCAAAATTCTACCTTATTCTACAATTGCAACTCACCGTCAACCCCTCAACCTGATCGATTCTCTTGTCCTGCATCTGGAGATGGCTACTTTGCTTTCAAAGTGGACCCCGCAAGCAAACTACACGAGCTATGCAACTTCAGTGTCTCCGTCCCATTTATACCAATATTGGAGGGCAGCAAGAGCGCTAACATTAGTCGTGCTACTGTTAGAGACATCCTGAAAATGGCTTTGAGATTACTTGGATTGCCAACACATCTCTGTGCGAAAATTGCACTAAATCAGGGGGAAGATGCGGGTATGACTGGCCAAGGCAAGAATTCAATTGTTTTTGTCCCAATGGAGCCTCTACGACAATCTGCCATAAATCGCCAATACCGGCAAGCGTCCCTCCGCCAGCACCAATAATCGTCCCTTCAGGTATGTATGCCTACTCTCACCCAATATGTGGTTTTCAAATAGCTGAACTTGTTCAATGAGAAGGATTGTTGCGTTATTCTTCCCTTCGATTGTTCATTGGAAAATGATCCGCCCATGCCCCTAAAGCTTCACAATCTCATTTTGCTCTGCATACCCTTCCCTCAAACGAAGTGCGGTCATCCACGCTATGGCATACACAATCGTGTTACAATTTACACTCTGAGTTTTAAAAACTTTATCGTTCCATCCTTTGCAACCTTCCTTGCCTTGAATGCTAGATCATTTTGTCGGTATCTGTGATCCGCAAGATCCTACGGTTTAAATACAGTGAGTGAAGATGCTCGGAGTTTATTGTAAAATTTCACATCATGGATCAGTAATTCAAAGCAGAACGCGTTAGTCGATAAGTCAATCAACCTAAATTTAGGTTTGAGTTGTTCTTTACTTTCCACAACATCAACTCCTGACCCCTCAAATGGGCTAGCCTTTTTCCACAGTGAGAACCTTAAAAAAGGTTTCACTTTACAATTTCAACTACATAGGAAGAACTCCGGAGGAAATTGCTTCGCTTGTTTCCTCTGTCTTCCTCATCACTTCCTCCCCCAGACCCAATTTCAATGCTTGATAGCCATCCCTTTGATTTCCTCCTCCACGAAATACCAGAAGACTGAAACTGGTCTTGGTCAAAGTTGATGGTCAGAATAGTTTTCTCTATTATGCTGAGGAAGAATTAACAACATTCATCTCTTTCATACTTCAGTCCAAAGAAAGTGAACACAGAAAGAATTTCTCCATCCTCAACTTGCCCCTATGATCTCTAAACCCTCGTTCCACAATTTATTCTCCACCCGTGAGAGCATGAACTTATTCAAAATGGGTGACGCGGCCCCTCTCCTTCTCTCCTCAACTTCACACTCCATCCAGTCTTCGTCCTTGTCAGCCTCATTGTTGTACAAGTTCTTTTATGCAAGGGAGATGACAATGTCCGCTATACCGATTGCCACAGCTCTTTTAATTGCGGAACCATCGCAAATATAACTTATCCTTTCTGGGGAGAGTGCAATGAGGACGAATTCCCTATCTTTGAGTGCCAGTAGCAGAAGTGTTATTTTCAATGCTTGAGGCCTAAGCTATTTATGGACCTAAGCAATTCTGCCACGAAAAAGATGGCAAGCCTATTGCTTCCTATTTAATGTGGGTCATCATCATCGTAAATCACGAGAGATGGGCCCAATTCAGCTCGGCCGAGGAATCATGGGCCTTTGGGATCGACTGATGTTAACCAGATTGCTTCTTTGGGCTGATGATGCGTAGATATCATCAGTCAAATCAGTTCGAAAAAGATGACTTGGCAAAGCTTAAGAGAAAGTCGTCCACATAATTGTTTAGCCGCCTGAGTTTTGGGGCTCCAATCCCCTTCTGTTTTCTAGTCTAGGCGATGGTCCTGCATCTGTCTAGAACGCTGCTAACTATGTTCTTGAGGTCCTTATTGAATTATCCTCGATTGAATTGTCTACGAGATTAGCAAAGCTCGTTGATTAGTTGGGGCTACGCCTGCGTGTAGGAATTGGAAAATGGGGAATACTATTCCAAGTCTTCCTCAAGTCAAGTTCAAAATTAGCCAGCAGCTCAAGCTACTTGGCTTTGTTTCCACCTGCCTTGTTCTCCTTCCTTTCTTCTCAGCTTTTGTCTCACCGCGCCAAAGTCTTGGTCTTCGGGAGGCCAAATCAAGTGATTCTCGTGAGAGCATTGGGGCCAAGTCGTTCTAGAAAGCAGCATTATTCCTTTATCCTCTTCATCCTTTTCCTTTATATGTGCACCCTCCTTGTTTTGCTCCAACACCATCTCGCGCCGGATGGATCTTACCATGTCGTGTTCCTCTCTCTCCTCGCTCTTCTTCTTCATCTCCCTCCATATTCACTTCCCTATGCCAGCTTCTAGCGAATGCCAGCCGTTCCAAGATTGCACTCCTTTTGATTGCGGAGAGCAACAAATCAGCCATCCTTTCAGGCATATTGGGCAACCAAGTTACTGTGAGTATCCAGGCTACGAGCTCAACTGTGACGGAAATTAACCAACCCTGTCCATGGAGTCCCTGAAAAATCGGGTGATCCACATAGATTGGAGCGAGCATGTCCTTGAGGTGGCGAGGACGGATTTATGGCACGATATATGTCCTGGAATACTTGTCAACACCTCTTCAAACTTCAGTCTCTTCGACTACACTTCACGTTACTTCAATTCCTCCTTATTCTGTAATTGCAATTCATCGTGGCCCTCAACTTTATTATTGGTTCTCTTGTATGGACATGGCTACTTTGCTATAAATGCTGACCTTACAAAACCACTACACGAGCTATGCAACTTCAGTGTCCTTGTCCCAAATTCACATAGTGAAGCTCCAGGTCTACCACCACCACCAGAGGGCAGCGATCATAGTGCTTCTTTTATTCATGCCGCTATTAGTGAGTTCCTGAACAAAGGCTTTGAGATCACCTGGATTGTCGACTCATCACAATGCGAAAAATGGAACAAATCAAGGGGAAGATGCGGTTATGACTGGAAAAGGCTACGATCCAATTGTTTCTGCCCTGACGGAGTCCATTCAACGACTTACGGCAAACAGAATATGTATTTCTACTCTCTCCTAATGCGCGGTTCTCAATTAGCTAATGTTCTTCCATGGGAGGGATTGCTGGGTTTGCTCGTTATTTGGAAAATGACCCGTTCATGCCCCTAAAAGCCTGACATTCTCATTTTGCTGGGCACACTCTTCCCTCTAATATTTAATGCAGTCATCTCATCCTCGCTACAGCATGATCATGTTACAATTTAGACTCCCAAGTCCTTAAACTTTATCACTCCGTTCTCAACAACCTTCCTTGTCTCAACTGTTGAATCATTAAGTCAGTATCTGCAAACCCACCGATCCGACGGTTTAAATACAATGAGCGAAGATGCTCCGAGCTGAACGTAAAATTTCACATCATGGACAAGTATTTTAAATCGGGCATTAACCAATAAGTCAAGTAACGGAAATTTTAGGTTTGACATGTTCTTTATATCTCATGACACGAACTCTTGACCCCTCAAAGGGGCTAGATTTTTTTTAGTGAGAACCTAGGAGAAAGTTTTCACCTTTCGATTTTAACAACATGGGGAGAAATTTGAAGAAAATTGCTTTGCAGGTTTCCGGGCCACATCTTCCCCATTAACGTTCGATAGCCATCTTTTTTCATTTCCCTCCTCCATGTCCCTTCATATGTACCCCTCCTTGTTTTGCTCCAACACCATCTCCCTTCGGATGGATCTTACCAAGCCATTTTCCTCTCTCCCCTTGCTCTTCTTCATCTCCCTCCAAATTCACTTCCCCGTGCGAGCTTTCGACGACTTCCCACCATTCCAAGAATGCGCTCCTTCTGTTTGTGGAAATATACGAATCAGCTATCCTTTCAAGCATATGAAGCAACCAAGATTCTGTGGGTATCCAGGCTACGAGCTTGACTGTGACGGATATAGCCCAACCCTGTCCATGATGTCTTAGGAATATCAAGCGATCCACATGGATAGAAGCGTGCAGATACTTGTGGTGGCGAGGTCAGATTTATCAGACAGTATATGTCTTGAAACATATAACGAAACCAATTTAAACCTGAATCTCTTCAACTACACTTCAATAATCTCAATTCCACCTTCATTTACAATTGCGACTCATGGCCAACCCTTCCATCTTATTATTAGTTCCCTTGTCCTGAGTCTCAATTTGGCTACTTTGTTCTCGTTGTAAACCTATCAAACCCATTGCCCAAGCCATGCAGTTCCATTGTTCATGTCCCAATTTCAAAAAGTGAACCTATAGGTTTCCCACCACCTTCGGCGAGCATTGACTTTGGTGATAATATTAGCAACATTCTCAATAAAGGCTTTGAGATCACCTGGATTGCCAACACATCACTGTGCGAAGATTGCGCTGTATCTGGGGGAAGATGCAGGTATGACTGGACAAGGCAAGAATTCAATTGTTTTTGCCCTGATGCAGCCTATCCGGTGACCTGCCATAGAACACCAATACCGGCTAGTGTCCCTTCTCAATATCGCCAGTACCGGCAATCGTCCCTTCAAGTATGTATGCTTACTCTCATCTAACATGTGGTTTTCACTTAGCTATAAGTCGTTCAATGAGAAGAATTGCTGGGCATATCCTTCCCTCAAACGAAGTGCAGTCATCTTCGCTATGACATGCATGATTGTGTTGCAATTTAGACTTTTAGTCCTAAAACTTTATCACCCCGTTCTCAAAATCCTTCCTCGCCTTAACTGTTGGATCATTAGGTTGGTATCTGCAAGCCCATGAGATCTGAAAGTTTAAATGCGACAAGCGAAGATGCTTTAAGTTTCTGTAAAATCTCACATCATAGACAGGTAATTTAAATTGGAATGTGTTAGCTAATAAGTCGATCAACCTAAAATTTAGGTTTGACTTGTTCTTTACTTTTCACAACGTGAACTCTTGACCCCTCAAATGGGCTAGACTTTTTCCATAATGAGAACCTTGAGAAAAGGTTTCACTTCTCAATTTCGACTACATAAGAACTGTGGAGGAAATTGCTTCGCATGTTTCCTGGCCACTGTTTTCCTCTCGTCACTTCCACCCCCACACCCAGTTTCAACATTCGATAGCCTTTTTTTTTTATTTCCCTCCTTCATGAAATATCATAAGCCTGAAACTGATGTCAGTCAAATTCTACGCTCAGAATAGCTTCCTCTATTTTATTTAGGAATTAACCACATCCATCTCTTTTGCACTTCATTTCGGAGAAAGTGATTAAATAAAAAAGGAATTCCTCCATCCTCAGCTTTTCCATATGAACTCCAAACCCTCATTCCACATGATATTCTCCATCCATTAGAGCATGAACTTACTCAAATGGGTGACGCGACCACTCTCCTTCCATTCACACTCCATCCTTGTCTTCCTCCTCCTCGTCCTCGTTGTTTCACAAGTTCTTTTATGCAAGGGAGACAACGATGTCCACTATACTAACTACCGCTGGTCAAGTCTTCTTTTCAGTACTTGAGGCCTAAGCAAGAATTGCTGTCGTGAAAAAGATGGCAAGCTATTGCTTCCTAGCTAAAGATCCAATGTGGGTCATCATCATTGTAAAGCACGAGAGGTGGGCCTGATTTGGCTTGGCCGATGAGTCACGCCTTTTTCAACCCGCTGATTTTACGCAGGTTGCAGTTTTGGGCTGATGATATGTCAATATCACCAGTCAAATCAGTTCAAAAAAAGATAAGTAGGGAAAGTGAAGAGAAATTCATCCAGATAAAGTTTAGCCGCCTCAGTCTTGAAGCTCCAATCCCTTCTATTCTCTAGTCTCGGCGATGGCCCTGCTTCTGTCTAGAACGCTGCAAACGACGTTCTTGAGGTCCTTATTGAAGTGTCCTCCGAGTGAATCATGAAGGAGATTGGCAAAGCTCGTTGATTAGTCAGGGGCTGCGTGTAGGAATTGTAAAATGGGGAATACTAGTCCAAGTCGTCCCAAGTCAAGTTTACAATTAATCAGTAGCTCAAGCTCGAGAAAATATTGGGTGGTCCGGGACCTCCACGTCAGCGTGGTCCCCGGCCACTCACGAGATGCCATGTGGAGGGGTGGGCCCCACTTGTGTCTTCTGCCTTCTTCCCCTCTCTCTCCTCTTCCTAGCCTGTCGATGCCCTCTCTCCTCCTAGCCTGCACGCTCTCTCTCTCTCTCTCTCCTGTCAGAGCATTTATTGCGGACGTTTTTCTCTTTCCTTCGTTTGAGAAAGAAAACGCCGTTCGGACACCCGTCCCTCTCCATTTCTTTCCTTTCGAATTTTTGAATCTGAAATTCTCTCTCCGCGCTCGTTCCCCTGCCGTCGCCGAGCATCAAGCGGCCGTTCCCCTGCCGTCGCCGACGAACCACAGTACGGCCGCTGCTACTCCGGTGCTCGCTCGCTTCTCTCTTCGGGCTTGTTGCTGCTCCGTCGTTCGTTCCGGCATTCCCGGGGTCGCAGATGCAGCACGCGGAGGAGAAGTAGGCCTCTTCGAGCTCCCCTCAACGTCGGCGAGCGTCGCCCGCCAAGCGAGACCCCCACACACCGGAAGTCTCAGAGGCGAGGTTGCTGGAGAAGCTGGTGCCGTACGCGAAACGCGACGCCGACGCCCCTCCACCTCCGCCTTCGCCGGTTGAGCTCGAAGAGGCCTGCTTCTCCTCCGCGTGCTGCATCTGCGACCTCGGGAACGCCGGAACGAACGACGGAGCAGCAACGAGCCCAAAGAGAGAAGCGAGCGAGCATCGGAGTAGCAGCGGCCGTACTGTGGTTCGTCGGTGACGGCAGGGGAACGGCCGCTTGATGCTCGGCGACGGCAGGGGAACGAGCGCGGAGAGAGAATTTCAGATTCAAAAATTCGAAAGGAAAGAAATGGAGAGGGACGGGCGTCCGAACGGCGTTTTCTTTCTCAAACGAAGGAAAGAGAAAAACGTCCGCAATAAATGCTCTGACAGGAGAGAGAGAGAGAGCGTGCAGGCTAGAAGGAGAGAGGGCATCGGCAGGCTAGGAAGAGGAGAGAGAGGGGAAGAAGGCAGAAGACACAAGTGGGGCCCACCCCTCCACATGGCATCTCGTGAGTGGCCGGGGACCACGCTAATGTGGAGGTCCCGAACCACCCAATATTTTCTCGCTCAAGCTCCTTGGCTTTGTTTCCACGTGCCTTGCTCTCCTCCTTTTCCTCTCAGCTTTTGTCTCACCGCGCCAAAGTCTTGGTCTTTCTGGAGGCCAAGCCGAGAGGTTCTCGTTAGTGCATTGGGTCAAGTCATTCATTCCAAAACCAGCATTATTATTTGTCCCTCCGCATTATCTTCCTTTATGTATACCCTCCTCCTTGTTTTGCTCGAAATCCAGCTCCCTTCGGATGGATCTTACCATGTCATGTTCCTCTCTCTCCTTGCTCTTCTTCCTCATCTCCCTCCAAATTCACTTCCTGGTGTCAGGCTTCCAGCGCGTTCCCGCTGTTCCAAGAGTGCGCTCCTTCTAAATGCGGAGGTCAAGAAATCAGCTATCCTTTCGGGCATAATAAGCAACCGAGATATTGTGGGCATCAAGACTAGGAGCTTGACTGTGACGGAGGTAAACTAACCCTGTCCATGGAGTCCCCTACATGAATACTAGCACACAGATCCTTGTGGTGGCGAGATTGGATTTATCAGAAGGTATATGTCTTGAAACATATAATGAAACCACTTTAGACTTGAATCTCTTCAACTACACTTCCAATAACCTGAATTCCACCTTACTCTTCGATTGCAACTCATGGCCAAACCCTCCATGGCCGACCTCTCCGCCTTATTGGTTCTCTTGTCCCAAGTCCCAAGATGGCTACTTTGTTCCCACGGTCGACCTTCCAAAGCCACCGCTCAACACTTGCGGTTCCATTATTCATGTCCCGATTTCAAAAAGTGAACCTCTAGGTTTCCACCACCTTCAATTGACGGCAACAATAATCCTACTATTAGTGAGATCCTCAACAAAGGCTTTGAGATCACCTGGATTCTCAACACCTCACAGTGTGAAAGTTGCAATAATTCTGGGGGAAGATGCGGGTATGGCTGGGCAGGGCACGAATTCAATTGTTTTTTGCCCTGACGGAGTCTATTCAATGACTTGCAGCCGACACGGTATGTATGCTTACTCTCCCCTAACTTGTGGATTTCAATTAGTTAATGTTCTTCTATGGAGAGAATGCTGGGTTTGATTGTTATTTGGAAAAACGACCCTCTCATGCCCTTTAAAGCCTGACAATCTTATTTGGCGGGGCATGCCCTTCTCTTAGATATGATGAAGCGCAGTCATCTCATTCTCGCTATGACGTAATCATATCACAATTTAGACTCCAACTCCCAAAATTTTATCACCTCATTCCCAGCAACCTTCCTTGCCTTAACTGTTAGATCATTAGGTTGGTATCTACAAACCCGCAAGATCCAACGGTGTAAATACAACAAGCGAACATGTTCCAAGTTTAGTGTAATATTTCGTATCGTGGACCCGTTATTTAAATTGGAATGCGTTTACCCGTTGAGTCAATTAACCTAAAATTTAAGTTTGACTTGTTCTTTACTTTCCACAACATGAACCATTGACCCCTCAATTGGGCTAAGCTTTTTCCACAGTGAGAACCTTGAAAAAAGGTTTCACTTTTCAATTTCAACTACATAGAAAGTACTCCAGAGAAAATTGCTTCGCATGTTTCCTGGCCGCTGTCTTCCTCATCACTTCCACCCTCAGACACCAGTTTCAACGTTCGATCGCCATCCATTTGATTTCCCTCCTCCACGAAATTTCAAAAGACTGAAACTGATCTCGGTCAAAGTCGACAGTCAGAACAGTTTTATATATTATACTGAGGAAGATTTAACGACATTCATCTCTCACACACTTCAGTCCAGAGAAAGTGAATACAAAAAGAATTTCTCCATCCTCAGCTTGCCCTCTAAACTCTAAACCTCGTTCCACAATTTATTCTCCTCCCATGAGAGCATGAACATACTCAAATGTGTGACGCAGCCACTCTCCCACTCTCCTTCCCTTTACGCTCCATCCTCGTCTTCATCCTCATCGTCCTCGTCATCTCACAAGTTCTTTAACGTGAGGGAGAAGACGATGTCCACTATACCGAATGCCACCATTCTTTTAATTGCGGAATTGTCGCAAATATTACTTATCTTTTCTGGGGAAGTGGCTGACCCCAATTCTGTGGACTTCCAGCATTTAGGGTCGAGTGCTATGAGGACGAATACCCTATCTTTGAGCACCAAGAGCAGAAGTATCGAATCCTCAGGATTGATCAACATTTTCGTACCATGAAAATCACTAGGATGGATCTGATGGAGGGTACGTGCTTGCACGAGTTTGGGAATACTAGCATGATGGATTCCACTCTCTTCCATATGACCCCAGCCGTTAAGAGCCTCAGCATCTTCTACGGATGTTGGGGCACGTGAAAGAACATAAGCAGCGAGTTCGAGTGCTTCTTTGATGTCTTCAGGAAGTCCGCTTTCTTCATAGATGACGTCTTCTTGGACAGAGAGCTCCCTCCGTTCATCACCAGTTGCGTCACGAGCATCAAGGTTCCTGTTCTTCAGAGTGCGCTCGATCTAGAAAGAGGCAATATTAGCTTGCAGGAAGCTCTGAATCAAGGGTTTGATACTCAGGATACTGACCATCCTGAGTGCCCGATTTGTGCTTCTTCTGGCGGGTTTTTCTTATGATGTAGCTAGTACGAACACCTAGAGGGGTGAGTATAAAATAAATCTTGGCAAATATATGCGGAATAAAATAAACTTCAAATAAAGGAATTAGGGAAGAGAATAAGAACACATAAATTATAGTGGTTCGGCTTAATCCAAGCCTACGTCCACTCTCCCACGATAACAGCCTTCTTGGCTGGATTCCACTATGCAATCAACAAGAGATTACAACTTCGAGTGCAAACACTTAGTAGTAGATCACACTATCTCACTAAGTCACTCTTTTGGTATTTCTCTCATGATCACAAACGTTTAAGCTCTCAAGAGACAAGTATATGATCGAAAGTCGCCGACTTTGGAATTATAAATTCTACGCTCCGTCTCTCACTTGCTCATCGGTCCTTCATCTCCTTAAATACTCCTCCACTTCCAAACTAGCCGTTGGATAGCATCCCGGAGAATCGTCTTCCAATATACCCATTGGATAGCTCTGTATCTAGAAGATTTGGTAGCCATTGAGTGACAAAGGTAAAATCCCAAATTGATTCCACCGCCCATACAAACGAAATCTTAGTTTCCATAAGTAAAGCTTCTTCGTATAGAAAGTTCTTGTCTTCAATATCCAATCGTCAATCAATTAGATTGAATCAATCAAATCAATCTTGATGTGGAATCCAAACCAGATCACTAGCCGTTGTATGATTGGGCTTGAGTTATGATTCATCGTAATCTGGATGTAAAGTCTGAGTCTGTAGACTTTACAATCTGAGTCTGTAGACTTTACAATCTGGGTCTGAACATATCTGCTTCTGAACAGATTTAGCTTTAAGGTCTGTACCCAGTTCAGCTTCAGCATAGAGTCTGTCTTCTGGTTCATCATTCACGTTCAGTCTGGAATTTGTCAGAGTGAGCAGACTTCTGATGTAGAACAGACTTTGACACTAAAGTCTGGCAGTCTTCAGACTTTGAGTCTTGAGTCTGGCAGTCTTCAGACTTTGAGTCTTGAGTCTGGCAGTCTTCAGACTTTGACACAGAAGTCTGGAAATCTTCAGAATATACTTTGGACATATGTTACGTTCAGTCCTCTGGCCTTGATAATATCCTTTACATGTTCTATCATCTGCATGGTCTATTACTCAACCATCAAACATGTTAGTAGCCTTTGATTTATTTTGTCATCTTCAAAACATCATAAGGGATTTCCCTAACATCTTCATCGTCTAGTTTCACGTGTTATTGCCGTGACAAACCCCACGCTCGCACCTGCAATGACCCTGCTATGTTCTTTTGGTAGCATACCCAGGTGATCATTCTTAACTTCATTTGGCGGGTTCTTGTTTATATCAGCACATGATATTCTATTATCAACTGTGTAGATTATGCACAAAATCATTAAACCTTGAGCTTCTGCAAAGTTAGTTTCACTTAGTACCTCGAAGATCATATGGCCAATGGACACTGAGAATTTGTCCAGAGAAAACTTGATTCGTTTGAATGTGATCCACTTGTTTCTTTTGTTGGAAATTCGATGGTGCTATATTTGTTTTGTCTTCCTTGAGCTTCTGCAGAGTTAGTTTCACTTAGTACCTCGAAGATCATATGGCCAATGGACACTGAGAATTTGTCCAGAGAAAACTTGATTCATTTGAATGTGATCCACTTGTTTCTTTTGTTGGAAATTCGATGGTGCTATATTTGTTTTGTCTTCCTCCATCCAAGAATATCATGTGACAAGAATGACCATTTTATGACTTCGCTTTTGGGGGAACCAAGCAAGAAAAAATTTCCAGTTAGCTACTGCTTGGCCATAAAGTCTTCATGAGAGAGACTCGTTTTTGTTGACTAGTCGTGAAGATTTGTATACTGGGAGGTTTGTTCCTAATTGTAATTTAGAGGTCCCTTTGACTCGTTTTCGCTGCCTCACTTGGTATATGCTTCTAGGTTGCACATGACCGTGATAGGAGTTAGGACTAATTCAAACCAACTCCATTTGATGTTTCCACAAATGTTTTCCACAATCTCTGCTACCTGTTTCTCCTATCCTCTGGAATCCTCTGCCTCCTTCCCGTCCAAATGAATCACCAAAACTTCATTTGTGTAGCAAACTGTCGCCAATTGGTCCTTATCATGGTCACCAACTTAGTCTATCTGGCTCTGTTGGACGGGGCACAATATGAGGCCTGCATGCCTAGGAACTGCATATATGTGCCGAAAATCAGCTAACCTTTAAGGATTTATGGTGAACAAGAGTCCTACTGGGGCTATCCGAATTTCAAGATTACCTGCAAAGAAACAAACCCTGTCCTGATTTTCTCGGATGAGGAATTCGTTATCAAGTATATTTTCTATGTGAAAAATTCGTTCCTCCTGGTTAATGTCCCTGTGTAGCAGGAATCCTGTGATGCTCTGCCGCGTAATATCAGCCTCGAAAGGACTCCTTTCAATCTCAGTTCTACTAGTGCCGATCTGTTCTTCTACTATAAATACGCCTCGCAGCCAACAAGTTTTTACGTATCTAGTGGACTATGCTGGCAACTCCACCTACCATTCTTTTGTTTTTTTCCCCGAGGAAGCATTGCAGGAAATGAATTACCATTCTGTCGTCAGCTCCTGCTACTCTGCAATTAGCATTCCTGTTCACGTTAATGCCGATTTCACTAGCTTGAAGAAGGGGTTCCTATTGTCTGGACTGCAATAAAATGGTTTAAATAAATTGAGTGAAGATGCTCCGACTTCACTGTAAAATTTTGCAAATGTTGGGTTAAAACTATTGGTTTCTTCTTGGGCTTTTATTATGACCACAACCAAATGATCATTTGGGTAGTTGAAATATATTATGAGGTGAACTGCGCACTTAATTAAATCTTTGCACAATCAATGAAAATTTTGTTCATGATGATAGTGGGGAAAAAAGTACTGAAAATGTTTTTACTGTTATTTTATTACTGTATCATTTATACGTGCTGTGGATACTGTCCTTAGGCTTTTCCAATTTCTTCGCCTTAGCTTAGACTGCGGACTCGCTTACTGATGCAAACAAAACTCTCCAATCTGTTGGGTCCCAAGACATCTCATGGGAACCTCATATTTTGATGTTTCTATCTTTCTGCCATAGTTTGATGTTTGTATCTTTCTGCAATAGTTTGCTAGTTAATAGTTATCAATTGGGTGTTCATTCTTGCCTGAACATGAGGTGCCCACGTGTTTTATCTGTGGGACGACTTCTAATCAAACCTGTAGGTCCGATTGGAGGCTAAAAGAATCGAGACATGTCCAGAATATTCCGCCCATTCGATACACAGAAAGCTTTATCTGTGTCCGTCTCTGATACCACATTGTCGATCATATTGCAGCGTGTTTGCTACTTCTAAACCAGCTAAATTTTTTTGCTGTCTTCCTGTTCATCTCCTGATAGCTCTAGAATTAAGGATTTTAGCTAATGTCTATACTTGTTAGTCAATCAGGCACAGATCCATTTGCATGTGTTTCCAATTTCTCTGGTAAGATGTCACTAATTGATTCAAACTGGTGAATCTGTAATATTTTCACTCGATCAAGGGGAGGGGGGTTTCTTGCTTGAAACAGAATGATCTATTACCTCATGATGTGCCTGATCTTTATTTCTCTTAGACACTTTGAAGTTATCAGTTTGCAATTCGTTGACACATTTTTCACTCTTGATGACTATTGTCTCAGGAAAACAAAAGGTTGGACTGAAAATTGGAATAGGTA
The DNA here is from genome assembly GCA_014182575.1 of Eucalyptus decipiens. Classification (NCBI taxonomy): domain Eukaryota; kingdom Viridiplantae; phylum Streptophyta; class Magnoliopsida; order Myrtales; family Myrtaceae; genus Eucalyptus; species Eucalyptus decipiens. The sequence goes on along the minus strand of CM024610.1, from coordinate 9,554,857 downwards.
ATTATTTCAAGACTTTCTCTTCCGCTTCTCTACATTCTCCTCCGCAATTTGTTGCGACTTTTTGGCAGTAATCTTGCATCGTTGCTCAATGGAATCAATATTTCCAAAATATCCTAGAAGCCTTGAAGAAGTGAGATTGCTGTTCAAAAATATTCTCCATTTTTTCAGGAATGGCTGCATCGGGAGTTGGAATTGGGATCACCCTTATTATAATGCTTTCCTTCAGGAAGAAACGAGTGATTAGAATTATTATGGCTTTGATAAAGCATAGGAGCGAGCAATTCGATGGCGAAATGAAGATTGAGGGACTTGTCTCTTCAAGAAGATATACCTACAAAGACATCAAGAGGATGACCAACTCTTTCAAAGAAAAGTTAGGCGAGGGAGGTTACGGCTGCGTGTATAAAGGCAAGCTTCGAGATGATCAATTTGTGGCAGTAAAGCTTCTAAAGAAGCTGAAAGGCAATGCTGAAGAATTTTTCAATGAAATTGCGAGCACAAGTAGGACTTCTCATATCAATGTTGTTAACCTCTTGGGGTTTTGTTTTGAAGGAAGAAAAAGAGCTTTGGTTTATGAGTTCATGCCCAATGGATCACTCGAAAAATTCATATTCAACAGGAGTAACACTTTGGAGGTAGATCGGCAATTGAGTTGGGACACATTGTACCAGATTTCGCTCGGCATAGCTCACAGGCTAGAGTACTTGCATAGAGGATGTAATACAAGGATCCTACACTTCGACATAAAGCCTCACAACATTCTTCTTGATGCAAACTATCGTCCCAAGATTTCCGACTTTGGTCTTGCCAAAATATGCCCAAGAGAAGAGAGCATTGTGTCATTGCTTGGTGCCCCGGATACATTGCTCCAGAGCTAGTCATAAGGAACATCGGAGGGGTTTCTCACAAATCAAATGTCTATAGTTATGGCATGATGGTTCTAGAGATGGTCGGTAGGAGGAAAAACATTGAAGTCACAGTAGATCACACGAGTGAAATATACTTTCCTCATTGGGTCCACCGACGCTTGGAGCTCCGAGAAGAGCTTGGCCTGCATGGGATCACAAATGAGGAGGATGAAGGAATTGCGAAGAAGATGATTGTAATAGGCTTATGGTGCATTCAGATCGATCCGAGAGCTCGACCATCGATGACCAGAGTTGTGGAGATGCTAAAAGGTAGTGTTGAGACCTTACAAATTCCTCCAAAACCATCATTGTCATCACTCTCAAGATCACTCGAGGCTTGTCCATGCGAAAGTTCGTCTATTCCAGAGAGAAATGACTCGGGACAATTCAATATCAATTACATCAGACTAACATAGTTTGCAATAGAGTATTTACAGGGGTCAACATATCTACTACTTCTGACTTGGACCCACATATACTTCAAGTGCCTTTTAGTAGAGACGTCCACGACTTCTTTTGGAATATATATATTTGAGCCATTCCTTTTGCATATATTCGAAAGAAGCGTCTTCTCATCGTCTAGGTAATATAATGAAAGTACAATAAGTCAAACCGGTCAAAGATGTCCTTCTCCAACAGAAAAGAAAATCAGCATCCACCACCCCAAGAACCAGATTTGATTCGGATTAAAAAGAACACGCATTTAGATTTTGAGAAAAAAGTATCTATAAATCCTCCAAATGGATCAGATTCCGTACATGACTTAAATTGGAAACATAATTTATTGCGTCAACGCACGGTGCCGGCAGTCCAAATTTCGAAATTCAATGCTTTCTTGTATATCATATGTATATATGTATTTGGTGTGATGTTTAGACCTTTTTTCTCTAGCAGTTTCCCAGGATTATTGTTCCATAAAGTATTATAATCGAAAATTTTAGAAAATGAAAATACTATAACCTTATAGCTCTTGATTACGTATTAAATTTTGCTTGCAATGATTTGAGATCATGAATCTCTTAATCGTAGCCACGTATATGGTTGACACCTAATTTTTTTCTCAAATAAATACTTAAAAGAAAAAAAAAACCCGCCTTTCCTTCCTTTCCCCGCATGGGCCTGGGCCCCGACCCCTTCTTTTCCTTCTTCTCTTCCAAGCTCGGCCAAGCCTTTCCCTCCATGCGTAGGCCTGGCCCTCTCCTCCTCTTTCCCTCTTTTCCTTACACATTCTGCAAAGGAGACGACAGAGGCAGAGGAGTCAGGGGGGATCGTTCGACTGGAGTTGGTGGTCGGGGATCAGGCCAGCAGAGACGGCTGGCATCGTAGGAAGCCATGCGCACTAGCCGGGTAGGTTAAAACGTAGATGGGAGAGGGGGAGACAGAGAGGGGGATAGGAGACCGGGATGGAGAGAGAGAGGAGATTCGAGAGAGGGAAAGAGAGTCCGAGGGAAAGGAACTGAGAGAATGACTAAGAGTGAGAAGGAATTGTCCGGTCGCTTGGCCACACCGGAGTCCCGTTCGATGACCCCGGCCGCTATCCTTGTCGTCCCGACTTTGCTTTCCCGATACCCACATATCCGGTAAGAGTCCTTTCGGTCCGAACTTCCCTAGCCCTGAGGATTTTGACTCGGAGACACCAAGGCGACTGGCCATAGCTCAGCTCGTCTCGAGCTCGTTGCTATATCTAGTATTCATGGATTTGTCTTCAAACAGCCTGTATCTATTGTTTTCGAGCTTTGTTTGTTGATATTCTCGAGTGCGAATGTGAGTTCGAGTTCTGAAGATAGGTCTAAGTTTTCTTATCCATCCGCGTCCACCATGTGTTCGAAGCAATGCCCGAACTAAGACCTTTCATTTTAGTCTTGGATTCCTACTTATGCTGATGATTCTGTAAGAATGGGAAGAATTGGAGAGAAAGGTTTTTCTATATTCTCTATATATCACTGAATGTACAATGTAATGTTTATATTACAATACATGTATAATGAGAAAGGCAACAAAATAATGTACAGACTAGATTTGATATAAATTGATCTTCGATTTGATCTTGATTGATCTGAGGAATATTTAATATGATCTGAAGATATCTTGCGTATCTTCCAACACTCCCCCTCAAGCTGGTGGCTTGTAGATATCCAAGACGCCGAGCTTGCTTAAAAGATACGCATGCTGTCCTTGACATAGAGGCTTGGTGAACACATCTGCAGGCTGTTCTTCTGTTCCTATTCCCCGTGTTTCGATTATACCTTCCTGTATCTTTTCTCGAGTGAAATGGCAGTCCACTTCTATGTGTTTTGTTCTGTCATGCACAATGGGATTTGATGCTAGTTTAAGAGCTGCATCATTGTCACAAAACAATCTAGTTGGTCCCTCAACTTGTACTCCAAGGTCCCGAAGTAATCCCCGTAGCCATACTATCTCACATGTCGTTTTCGCCATAGCTCGGTATTATGCTTCTGCTGAGGATAAAGAGACTGTCGGCTGCTTCTTGGTTTTCCATGAAAGCAGAGAATCTCCCAACTTACTGCAGAAACCGGTTATGGATCTCCTGCTCATCGGACAAGTGGCATAATCTGCATCACAGTACGCTGTCATCTTCATATCACATTTCCTAGAAAGGAGAATCCCGAGTCCAGGACATTTCTTCAAGTACTTCACAACTTTCAGTGTAGCGTTCATGTGAGACTGCTTTGGCTTGTGCATGAATTGGCTGAGTGTCTGTACAGCATAACTAATGTCTGGCCTGGTCATAGTCAAATATATGAGTTTCTCGACAAGCTTTTGATAACTCAATGGATCTTTGAGCACTGGATTTGCTTGTTGAGACACTTCAGCATCATAATCTGCCGTAGTCAATTTAACATTTTGCTCGATTGGAATCACAGCTGGCCTACATCCCGATAAACCCGCTTCGATATGATTTCCAATGCAAATTTTCTTTGGTGAGAGATATTCCTTGACCTGATCGTGCAATTTCTATTCCAAGGAAATATTTGGGTGTACCCAAATCTTTTATGTGAAAGGTAGAATGCAAGTATTCCTTGAAAACTTGGATAGCCACTTCATCATTTCCCATAATAAGTATATCATCTGCATATATCATTAAGTATATAGATGGCGTACCTTTAGTCCGTGTAAAAACAGCATAGTCAAATCTGGATTGTTGGAATCCTGCAGCTATCAAAGACTTAGCAAATTTGGCATACCATTGTCTAGAGGCCTGCTTGAGTCCATACAGGGATTTGTGGAGACGACATACTCTATTCTCCCCCTGTCTCCGTAAACCTTGTGGAATGTCCATATAAATCTCTTCGTCTAAATCTCCATGCAAGAAGGCATTGTGCACATCCATCTGGTGCAATGGCCAATCCTGAAAGGCTGCTACTGAGAGAAATGAGAGTACCGCAACATCTTTAGCAACGGGAGAGAAGGTTTCGTGGTAGTCAAAACATTCCCGTTGCGTGAAACCTTTGGCCACTAATCGAGCCTTGTACCTTTCAATTGATCCATATGCTCGATATTTGATCTTGTACACCCATTTGCATCCAATCGCCTTCCGGTTTAGGGGTAGAGAGACGAATTCCCATGTCTGATTATCGACTAAGGCCTGCAATTCTGCTTTCATAGCTTGCTGCCATCTCGGATCGGTGCTCGCCTCATCATAATTGGATGGTTCTCGCTCCTCAGAAATGCGAGAGATGCAACAGCGATGCTCCGCCGACAGTCGATCAAATGAAACATAAGAGGAGATGGGAAAAAGAATACCTGGCGAGTTTCTGACTCCACACACATAGTCTTTCGTCCAAGTTGGTGGACGCGTGACACGCCGGGAACGCTTTGGTGGGGTATTTGCAGGCAATAATGAACCCGAGCCAGTATCAACAAGAGTGGATGGATGATCCGTGCCAGCATTAGCAAAGGTAGAGTCAAGCACAACTTCATCATCTGAGATGTGGTTCGTGGATTCCAGCGGAGGCGTCGAGTCCATGGCTGAACCAGAGGAGTCCCTGCTATATGTTGATGCAGGAAATAAAACATACCTTGGATCATTTGCAGTTTCTTCAATTTGAGGTGAAGAGTGATGTCCTCGGTTATCTGTGGTTGGTTCTTGTGTAGCGAAAGGAAAGATATCCTCCTGGAATGAAACATCCCTACTAACAAAGAATTCTCCTATAGATGAATCATAAATCTTGTACCCCTTTTGTAAAGTGGGATATCCCATGAATGTGCAACGGCGAGCACGAGGACTCATCTTATCCTTAGGTCCCACGATTGTGGTATAACATTGACAGCCAAAAATCTTCAAATGACTCATATTTGGCTTCCTCCCAAAGAGCAATTCAAAGGGACTTCGACCACCGAGAATCTTGGTCGGCATTCTATTGATTAAATAAGCTGCAGTTAAGACACAGTCTCCCAAAAAATTATCAGGGATGGAAGCCTGAAACTTTAAGGCATAAGAAACTTCCAATAAGTGACGATGTTTCCTTTCCACAACTCCATTTTGCTGCGGGGTATACGTACATGAACTCTCATGTAAAATCCCTTGAGATGAAAGCAAACCAATACACTCATGATTAAAGAATTCCTTCCCATTGTCTGTTCGTATTCGGCGGATTGTCTTGCCAAATTGAGTTTTCGATAAAGATAGGAAAGTCCTTAAATGAGATATGACTTGACCCTTAGATTGCATGAGAAAAATCCATGTGGCCCTTAAGTGGTCATCCACAATGGTGAGGAAAAAACGGGATCCATCATGATTCTGTGTATGGTAAGGACCCCAGACATCAATGTGGAGTAAGGAAAATGAATCATCTGCACGATTTGTGCTTAATGGAAAAGGAATACGAGACTGTTTGGCAAGTGGACAGATATGACATTGCAGATAAGGAAATAAGGAACTATGACCCATTCTAGAACGCAAAAGGAATTGTTTATCATTGGTAGTTAAATTACACAATGATTGTTTATTACAATGAAACTTATCAAAACTTGCTGAATTCTTCCAAAAATATAGTCCTTCCAACAAATTACCCCAGCGCATTAGTGTCCCAGTCGAAAGGGCCTGAAAGAGACAGCTATCAGCAATGAAGGAAACCTTACAAGAATTTTCCTCACAGGCTCTAGACACTGAAATAAGGTTAAATTGAAACTCTGGGACATAGAGGACATTTGTTAGAGTGAGCTGAGAGCTAAGAGTGACTGTCCTTGTTGTGGACACACGAGCAACATTTCCATTCGGCAATTGCACAATAATAAGATTATCCAGTTCCTCATTAACAACAGTAAATAACTTCTTATCACAGGCAATATGGTCACTAGCTCCAGAATCAACAATCCAAGTATTCCTCGATATGGTATTTATTAGGCAATGAGAAATACCTGTAAAGCTGCTCCCCCTTTTAGGAATATCCAATTTTTGCAGTGTTTGCATCAATTGATGATACTCAGCATGTGAGATAGATTGATCAGTTGATCCTGTGGGTTGATAAGCTGCTGCTACTGATACTTCCTTCTTTTTTTCTCCCGGTCGGCCATGCAATTTCCAACAACTCTCAATTGTGTGATGGGGCCGTTTGCAATAGTCGCAAAATAGCTTACCTTTATTTTTAAAATTTGAACCATAACTTGGCCCATAACTTGGCCCATAACCCGATCCATGGTTCGGCTCGAGATTCTTCGAAATATGGGGGCCGTTGGATCTGCTTGATCCGGAACCATCCACGCCGTCCAGATTGTCCGCGTAGCGCAGCCCTTTAGAGCCGTCAGATTGCTCCGTGCGATCTGGACCATCGATTGTCGAAGCCTTAAAAGGCTTGTGTTCGGTGAACCCTAGAGACGGATTCCGCCTCCTTTCTAGGGTTTTCATTCCTCCTCTCTCGATTCTAGCCGCGAGAGCTAAACCCTCCTCTCTCGGTTTGCTCTCTGTCAAGGTGAGTCTTTGGCTCTCCTCCTGCACTGTAAGTTGGAAAATTCGTCCAATCGGCGGCGGAGGCTCCATGGCCAGAATCTGCGACCTGAAAGTAAGGTATGAATCGTTGAGTATTAGCAAAAAACGCGTTGCTTTCTCTCGGTCCTTGATCCCTTTATACTGTTGGAGGGTTTCTTCGGATCCGATGAGCTTTTCTTCGGCAGCATCTAGCTCGTTCAGAGTGAAAGCCCGTTGAACGGGCCGTCGCGATCATGTTTCCTTGCTTCGATTCGGAGAGAGCTTGATGCGGCGAGAAAATCTTCGCCCGATCCAATTTCCCGTACATCTCTTTTATACTATCCCAAAAGATTTTGAGTCCTCCGTCGAGGCAATCCGGCAGCTATTTCCGGATTGATGCAATTTCCTATCCATGTCCTAACAAGCTGATTGCATTTTTTCCATTGTCGCCCGAATTTTTCATCGGTTGGAACGGGAACTGTTCCGTTGATGAACCCTTCTTTGTCTTTTGTGATAAGGGCTCGGCGGAATTCCCGCGCCCAACTCGAATAGTTCTCGGATCCTGTGAGATGGTTGCTGATGAGCTTCAATTCGGGTCCGTCGGATGTGGAAACATAAAGCGCGTCACCGAGTTTGAGCCGACCCATGGCGGCCGCGAAAGAAAAAGGAAATCCGGTTGGAAATCCTGTTGGGAATCCTGTGCTATTTGTTGTTTGTCTCGAATTGAAAGGAGCCGCATTCGAACTTGTTGAACCGCCCGTCTGCTCTGAGTCGATGGCTGAGCCTGCCCAGCACTGGTTGGTAGGCCTCCATCGGCCTGCACGCTCTGGTAGCCTGGCTGTGATGTATCTGGATTCGATCCATGAATCCATGGGTATGGCATCCAATGATAAGGATAGCCTGAGAAATTGAACCCTGGATTGAATTGAGCCGGAAATTGTTGCTAGGGCATGTGATGACCGTGAATTTGCCCTTGAATAGGCTGATGTTTAGCCAAAGAAGTGACAATCGTTGATTCTGGATTGGGGGAAGCAGGAGGTGTCGAGGTAGGTATTTGTGTGTTTGCCATGATGAGAAGAAGTGTTTAAAGGAAAAATCGAAGCTGTTCTGTTTTGCAGGTTGAGCAAGATACGAAGGCTAAAAAGATGAATTTCTACCAGAGGCTCCTTTGTTTTGCAAGTGTTGCAGCAGCAAAGGCAGAAAAGAACCGGAGGCAATTCGAAGAAGTTTGCGGAAGCAATACCAAGATCAGAAGACGCTCTGATACCATGTAAGAATGGGAAGAATTGGAGAGAAAGGTTTTTCTATATTCTCTGTATATCACTGAATGTCCAATGTAATGTTTATATTACAATACATGTATAATGAGAAAGGCAACAAAATAATGTACAAACTAGATTTGATATAAATTGATCTTCGATTGATCTTGATTGATCTGAGGAATATTTAATATGATCTGAAGATATCTTGCGTATCTTCCAACAGATTCAAAGATGTGTCTTTTTTTTTTTTTCTGTTTTTTTGGGCGGTAGAAGGCTTCTAAAGTCCGTGGGATATATTTCAAGTCAAGTTTCATTTCTACCAAGTTTGATTCTCCCCAAGTTCTTGGTTGCCTTTTGTTTTGTGTTTTGGTATGTTCTATGAAGGCTCTTTGCAGTGGTGGCGTGGCCATGAGGGTGAGTTTTAGACGAATGATGATGGCGATTGTTGTTGAAGGGCAACGGTCCGATAACTGGTGGTATATTGTGTTGGGGATCTGGGGATATACGCATTTGCGTGATCTCGTCTGATGATGGGCGGACGTCGGTGAGACTTGGCGTGGTCTCGGGCGTGGGCGTGGGCGTGGGCGTGGGAGTGGGAGAGAAGCTGCTGTTCAGGGGAGGGGATGAGTCCAACTTGGACTCAAGACATGGGGGGCCTTGTGTTTGGTTCGGGCTGAATTTTGTTGTTGGGCTTAGGTTAGTTTATTGGGTTTAAGGTTACTTTCATGTCTAAAGAGGAGTTTGTGGATAGGGTCAAGTAAGTGGGCTAATTTCGGAGCCGGGCTTTTCGGACGTGCTGGAAGTTGTTTTAAAGTGATCGTAGTGTAAAGTGGGCTTAAGTGTTTTCCTTTGATAAGTTTGGGCTTGATCTTGGCCCTTTTCCAAATGGGTTTAAGTCATTGAGCCCACTTCTTCAATTAGGCTTTTAGGCTGCGCATGGTAACCATCCCCAGCCCAACTATTTCTATTCTTCTCTTCCCCTAACAAAAAAAGAATAGAAACTTGTTTGATAACGGCATGTTAGGTTTTTGTTCCGGGAACAAGTTTAAGAAATAAGTAAATTTTTTTTTTTTCTTTTTATTCTTCTCTTGCTAACCGCCATTGACCGCCGTTGACCACCACCCGCCGCCGCGCCGCCGGCCGCCGCCGGCCGACCGCGCCGCCTCCGGCCGACCCGCCCGCCGCTGGCCGGCCGCCGCCGCCCGGCCGACCGCCCGGCCGCCGGAGGCCGATCGACCGTCGCGCCGCCGCCCGTCGCCGGCCGACCGCCGGTCGCCGGAGGCCGATCGACCGTCGCCGCCGCGGTCGCCACCGATCGCCGGGAGGCCGACCGACGTCGCCGCCGCCACCGGTCGGAGGCCGACCGGCCGTCCCGCCCGCCGGTCGCCGCCGTCGGTCGCCCGGTCACCGGCCGGCCTCCGCCCGCTCGCCGGTCCACGGCCGCCGGCTCGCCGGCCCCGCCGCCGCACGACCGCTGGCCACCGAGCGGTCCACCGCCGCCCTTGCCGGAAGCCCATCGGCAGCCGGCGGCCGTCGGCGGCCGATGGGCTTCCGGCGAGGGCGGCGGTGACCGTCGGTGGCCGGCGGTGACCGTCGGTGGCCGGCGATCATGCGGCGGCGGGCGGCCGGCGAGCCGGCGGCCGTGACGGGCGGGCGGGCGGCGGCGATCCGTCGGCAAGAATAAAAAATGAATAAATAAAAAAGAAATTGTTGCGTTACCAAACGCATTTCTATTCTTTTTCTATTCCAAGAGTAGAAATTTTGTGTCGTTACCAAACGGGTTCTTTTACTAAGAAATTATTCCCCGGAGCGAAATAGAAAAGAACCATTTCTGAAAAAAAAACTCTTCCGGGAAGAGAATGGTTGTCATCGCAACACCTTAGTGTTCATGACCCAAACCCATGAGTCCTTACGGGACCCACATTTGAATTGGGCCGAGGCGCGGCCCGATCATTGAGCCCACTTCTTCAATTAGGCTTTTAGTGTTCATGACCCAAACCCATGAGTCCTTACCAGGACCCACATTTGAATTGGGCCAAGGGCGCGGCTCGAGTTACAATTTTCGGGATAAAAAATTGCTAAAAAATGTATATATTTAAAAAAAAATCGAATGTTTTTATTTTTTTATAAAATCTAGAAAAAATTTAAAAAATTGAACAAAATCTTAAGGCCTTGCAATAGGGTTCTAATATTTCCCTTTTTGAGACAAAGTATCAAATGATGGCGCACTTTCAATATATTGATTGTGATTTCCCTTTAACCTAGTTAGGAATGTCATTTTTCTTATTTTTTAATGTTAGATTGTTGCTTTTCCTTGTAATTTATTTAATACTTTCTTGGTTACTAATTGTTATTTTAATGATTACGTATCCACATGATCATATTATATGTTAGTGGATAAATTTAAAAATCAATCCAGACTATCTGATTGTTGAAATGAACAAAATTAGGTATTGAAAATGCACTAATTAGTTAGTTAGCGTAATCAAGTCTTCGACCTTGGTTTTTCTAGTTGTGTAGGAAGAGATACACTCTCATACCTCACTTGATTCATAGCCAATCCCAATAGGCTAGTGGCAACTCCTAATTGCGAAATTCTTAAAAACACTAAAATATTGTGCGAGGTATGGGCTTGGGAGAGCTCTTGCCTAATCATAGGTCTTAGGTCCATCATTTAGGCAATGTCCCTTAAACCTATTCCCTCCCCCCGAGGGATAGGTTACAACATATATAATACGAGCCATCGAGTTATTAGCTTACTGGTTAATAAAAGTGTAAAAGAGAACATAAAAAATGCCAACCCCTGCAACTTTCCGTAGACACTGTATTCTGTAAAATTTAATCATGAAAATTTCGCTACCACAAAACTTACTAATAATAACTGAGATTTAAGACACTTAAACGCAGGTGTTTACTAACACCATGACAGCATTGGGTCATAGGCTACATTCAAGGGAGTTGCAACTCCGATGCGGGACAAAAATCCCAAGGAAATATGCAATATAAATTATTTAATTTTTTTTTTTTTTTGCTAGCACTAAAATTTGTTAATGGGTGAAATGATGAAAAGTGAACAATTTTTTGCGTTGCTTAGTAAGAATTGTGGGATAATTACCTAGTCAATCCCAAATGTATTGTCTAAATGCTAATTCTATCATACATTTATCAATTTTATCAATGTAGTCCTAAACATTTACTCGAAATTTCAAAGTAGTTCTTCTGAAAAACTAACGTTGGAAATTGTTAGTATGGTATCCAATCATCGCCGATTGTACTATATGTGGATCATCACATCAACGATTTCCGACAGCAATTGGTCGAAAAAACTATGTAGGAATATCTCATCAAACTTATAATTATATTAATAAATTTGAGAAATTTATAACTAAATTGATACTCACCTATAAAATTGAATTGATACGTTTTTCTTAAGATTTTTGTAACGAGAACTTTGTTCCCAAGTGTAATTTAGAGGTCCCTTTGGCTCAGATGGTTCAAGGTTTGTTCCTAACGATTTGGTAGATCATCATCAATTTCAACACTTCAACACATAGGCGGGCCCTCCAATGTAATTGTTATTGAGAGGTCCCGTCGACTAGGAAATATCATGGTCGTTTCCTCAAGACTTTCTAGTGCAGACCTTTTGTGTAGGACAATGATGCATTTACATTGCGTGCTTGAATAACGAACGCATGGGACCATTTTCTACCTCGCTTGGCATTTGCTTCGAAGTTGATGAACTAGCGCACGACACTTATCGAAGCTAGGACCAATTCAAACTAACTCCATTTGATTTGTCTTCTATCCTACTCTGCCTCCTTCCATTCCAAATGAATCTCCAAAGCTTCAACTGCAGAGCTAGTTGTTGTCTGTTGGGCCTTGTCATTGTCTTCACCATCTTAGGGCCTACATGGTAACGTTTCTATTTCTCCCGATTCCTGTTCTTTTGTTCTTTGGAACAAAAAAAGAACAGAAATCTGTTTGGTAATGCTAACTTATTTTTCTATTCCCTAGAATAGAAAAGTGGCTGGGAAATAGATTTGAAATAGAACAAGAAAAAAAGTAGCTTCTTGTTCCTATGAACAATTTCTAGAAATAAGTTTTTTTCCCTTTCCTATTTTTCTTTTGTTCTTCTTCCTTGTTGTGGCCACCGTCAGTTGCTTGCCAACCGTCAGCTGCTTGTTAACCGTTGGCCACCTCCTGCTACCCACGGCCACCGTCGCCAGTCATGGCCACCGTCGACAGTCGATCACTGGCACCGATTGCCACCGCAGGATCGCCACCCATAGCTCACCGACCACCGCCCCCTCCTGTGGTCGGTGGGCTATGGGCGGAAATCCTGTGACGGCGATCAGCGACCATGCGGCAATCGTGTGGTGGTTGTGTGGCCGTCGTGCGGCGGTAGGCAGCGATCGGCGATTCATGAGTAAGAAAAAAAACAAATCAATACAAAAAATTTTAAATTTTTACTAAACGCATTTTTATTCTTTTTATATTCCAAGAATAGAAATTTTATAGAATTACCGAACACCTTATTTTACTTAGAAATTGTTCCCAAAGTAGAAATAGAAAAAAACTATTTTTGAAAAAAAAAAATAGTTCCCCGGAATATAAACGTTACCATGCGCGCCCTTAGTCTACCAAGCTATATCTGAAGATGCGCAGTACGAGGCCTGCACACCTCGGAATTGCGGATGTGGCTTGGATGTCAGCTACCCTTTGACAAGATGCTCCTCATTCTTATAGCTGCATTGATGGTAAAGGCCTAGGGGATTCAGTTTTCTGCTTTTGCTTCTTGACTGAGATTTCATATCTACTGCTTTGCTTGATCTTTCGTTTCTATATGCAGAGAGAAGGTGTAAATTAGAACTTCACCTCAACCTTCTCTACCTTGATTGTTTGATCTTGAGGTTGCCATATGCGTCCCACAAGATCCAATTGTTTTAATATATTGAGTGAAGATGCGGCAAATTCACAGTAACATTTGGATATGTCAGATTAAAGCGACTTGACTTTCTTTGCGGAATTTTGTTGTGCTCGCAACCAAACAGAAAAAAGCTTCCGCCTCCATTAGTGATGCCAAAATCTGACCACGCTTGTAGTTGAAAAAAATAACATTGATAGATTTGAACTCAACATATAAAACAGTTCTTTCAAGGTGGATCCAAGCATGAGCACATGCTTCCATTCAAGATATATGCATGATCTATCGCACTCTAGGAAGCACTCTTTTACTAGTTTCATCACAACTTCATTCAGGGTTTATTTGATAAGCATTTGTGTCTTGGCATGGAAACGTGGCATTTAAGGGACAAAAGCCTTAATAGGTAATCTGTTAAATTGTGTTTTTCGTTGTCTATTTTCTATAAAGATTCGCAACTTAGAAGCCTCAATAAAGTGATGAAGTGAGATTGCTATTATGAAATGTTCCATGTTTTTTCAAGAATAGCAGCATCAGGAGCTGGAATTGGCATCACCCTTATGTTAATGCTTTTCTTAAAGAAGAAACCATTGATAAGAAGAATTATGGCTTTGATCAAGCAAAGGAGTGGACATTTCGATGGCGAAATGAAAATCGAGGGACTGGTCTCTTCGAGTAGATACACCTACAACGGCATTAAAAGGATGACCATCTCTTTTGAAGAAAAGTTAGGCCAGGGAGGCTATGGTTATGTGTACAAAGGCAAGCTTGAAAATGGTCAGCTTGTGGCAATCAAGCTTCTAAAGAAGCTTAAAGGCAATGCTAAAGAATTTTTCAATGAAGTTGCGAGCATAAGTAGGATTTCTCATGTCAATGTCGTCAACCTCCTGGGATTCCATTTCAAATGAAGCAAAAGAGCTTTGGTTTATGAGTTCATGCCCAATGGATCCCTCAAAAAGTCTATATTTAACAAGAGTAACACACTAGAGTCAGATCAACTATTCAGCAGGGACACATTGTACCTGATTTCCCTTCGCATAGCTCACGGGCTAGAGTACTTGCATAGAGGTTGCAACACGAGGATCTTGCACTTTGACATAAAGCCTCACAATATTCTTCTTGACGCAAACTATTGTCCTAAGATTTCCAACTTTGGTCTTCCTAAGATATGCCCAAGACAAGAGAGCATTGTGTCAATGTTAGGTGCTCAAGGTACCATCGGACACATTGCTCCAGAGCTGCTCATGAGGAATATCAGAAGGGTTTCTCATAAATTGGATGTCTATAGCAACAAGAGGAAAAAAAATTGAAGTCGCAGTAGATCATACAAGCAAAACGCACTTCCATCATTGGGTCCACCAACGCCTGGAGCTTCGAAAAGAGCTTGGGCTACACAAGATCACAAATGAAGAGGATGAAGTAATCGCCAAGAAGATGATTGTAATTGGCTTATGGTGTATTCAGATTGATCCAAAAGCTCAACCATGTATGACCCAAGTTGTGGAGATGCTAAAAGGAAGTGATGATGCCTTGCAAATTCCTCCCAAACCATCCTTGTCAGTACTCTCAAGATCACTCGCAGCTTATCCATGTGAAAGTTCGTCTCTACAAGAGAGTAATGACTCAAGTTGGGGTTATTCAATATCAATTATATGAGACCTACATAGTTTGTAACAGACTATTTGAAAAGAAACAAGAACTATAGAAATAATGATTATTGAGCTGCTCATAAATTTGTGATCAAATGTCTAGGTTAAATTTCTACAAGTATGAAGCAAAAAAAAAAAAGGAAAAGAAGTGAAAAGTGCATTGCATTTGATCAAAATTAGGGATCTAATTTATCACATAAGTTGACCCCCTAACTCAAGAAATTTTGACCCCGTAAAATTTAGTATTCACATTGCTTGGTACATCTCATCATGAGTAGGCACATTATGATTTCAGAATTTTCACTATGGTGTGGATAATCCAATTCACAGATAACAACTATAAAAATAAAAATAAAAAATAGAAAGATAAATATAATAAGTTAAAATAAATATAACAAATAAGAAAAATTTAATAATAAAAAAAGGGAAACAAGGCCCGCAGATCATTTTATACTTCTTTTTTTTTTTTTTTTTGTCAGTGATCATTTTATACTTCACAAACACATTAAATGTGTCATACCAATTAACCACGAAGAACGGCCCTCATTTTGAAGCCCATCTAGCGCCCAGCCCATGAGAGAGGCCCTTAATTTCAACCCACGAGAGAGTTTTGGTGGCCGCCCACACGCTCTCAAATGGAGAAGCATGCATTGGCCCCTCTCCCTCCAATGTATATGAGGTGTTCCATGGTCACATGTGGCTGTCCATGAGGTCTTGTTTGGTCCCGTTTACCTCAAAAAAATGATCTGACTTTTATTTATTAGTGACATGTGATAGACTTAGTAGCTGACAACAGGTTTTAGTCATTTATAAGCAATATTATTGACAACTTAAAAAATCGATAACTTGAAGGAATTGACAAAAACTGAAGGAATTGACAAAAACTTGAGTCAATAGTCTCGGATGCAAGCGTCAATGTAGTAGAATAAAACAACTGTCAAGATAGCATAGTAAAAAAATCATTAGATCGTTTAGATTGTGTTGAATGTAACCGTTCGATAACTATTTATAATCTCTGCTTGTAACCTCTGTTGGTAACGGTTGATAGTAAGTTTTAAATAACCACACCCTACTCTTTGAAGACCCTCACCCTACACCCAAACAAATAAACATGTTATCTTTCCATTGCTACATTGTAGTTATAGTTTTTAGATTCATGTCTTTAATTATATTCCAGCGTGTTTCTTAGCTGTAGATTCCAAATTCACATTGTCGATTAAATTTCGATGTTTATCTTTGTTGTTGTCTTTGGGTGCCTCGTCATCAATTAAATCTTGGCATTGAATCTTTATGTTCTTAAGCTTTGTCATCTATTAAATTCTAGCAAAGTTTGCATACTGTTGGTTTAGTTTGAAGCAAAGTTATTAGTTTTATTGTGTACCTATGAATATTTCCTATTTGGAATCGCCACAAAACCTATCTTCTTAATAAATAAATAAATAAAAAACAAAGAACAACTTACAGTGAAATGTATCTTGTCACAGAGTCGAATTTCGATATAACATTTGTTTGGCACGTCCTATGGGACAACTTGTGGTTCGCTTTAGGGAAATTCAATGCCAAGAACAATGAATCATCGAGAGCTCGACAATGCCGTAGGTAACAATCCCATTGGTAGTGACAGGCTATGCATCTCAAATCTTTAGCCGTTAGCTGAGAGGCAAAAGAAGGCCAACGCAAGGTGGCAAACCTTTCTCAACGTCTCACTAAAGAACGATTAAAAAAAGTTGCGCGAAATCATCATATGTTGGCCACCATGAAGAGATTGTTTTAAGAGTAGAAAAACAATATAGCCAATTATATTGTGAGTCACATATAATATGGGATGAAGCCAATCATCATCAATGCCATGAATGATATTTTCTTGAGGCTATGATCATTCAATCAACTACCATTATCTAATCCAATGGTAACAAGGTACTTCCACAATCTGTCATTATTTATTGATGCGAACAATGTTAGTCAGAGTAGTCAATCCCTATAAGAATAATGTAAAGGCCTAAATCTTCTAATCAAGGTTACAATGATGAGAATAATCAGGCTGATGTTGGTTGAAATAATCGAATTAATGACAATAATTTGTCAAATCAAATTGGTCAACAGACTAGTCATTTGCCAAATGTTGAAGATGTAAGGCTAGTTCCACCCAATATAAATATTCCTATTAGGTATTAATGTTTACAATCCGGCAAGACCAATGTTACTGCCTATGAGTCAAAACAGCCATCTATATCCAAAGTTGAACATAACACTGTTTGTCGGAGAAGTTTGATGACAATTGGGATTAGATAGGGGTATTTCATACCTATTTTCAAAAAACCACATTTCTGAATGAGTCAATAACCAGCATTTTCCTAGAGGTTTGAAATCTCTGAATTTTCCATGTTTAATAACTAAGATGACCAACCAACCATTGAACGCATTAATTGATTTATAGGCTAGTGCATAGAAGGAGGGACAAACGAGTTCTTAAGACTTAGAGATTATTTCCTTTATCTTTGTCAAAAAATGCTTTTATCTGGTATACTAATTTACCACCTAATTAATGTGTAATTGGATAGAGATGAAGGGACAATTCCATTATCAATTTTATAAAACAATATTTGATATGTTGATTGCTGATTTGGCCACCCTTTATTAATACAATAACAAGTCAATTGATCAATTTGTCGCTTGATCTAATAAAATTTGAATAGACGTCTTATTTAACTCTCAGAGAAATGATTCGCAAAAGAACGTCAATTTAGTAATTTACTAATCCGAAACAGCGTGGTTCCGCCTTACCCCAAATCGTTTGTTTGCCCTAATCATTTTTGAACCCTCAACTATTGGCCCAATCATTTCTTTGCCGCGAATCAAAGGTTTATGCCCTAAATCATAGACTTGGAGTTCTCTTTTTCGTTGATTGCAAGTCGGTGCCCTTTCTCTTCTCTTCACATGTCGGTCTTCTTCTGTTGGGGGAGGAGACAATCCAAAACAGCATCAAATCCCTTCTCAATTCATGCAACTCGTCTTGTGGGAGCCTTTGCGGCATTGAGCAATATCGACAGTGTTAGGATTTGGCACACAAACACAAAAACATAGAGAATAAAAATGAGAAAGAGCAATTCGAAATACAAGGTTTTTACCCTGATTCATCCTTAAACTAGGGTTACATCCAGCAAAGGGTTTAACAAGCGGGACTCCCGTGCCTTCCTGTTTCCTGTTGGTAGAGAGTATAAATTACACTCCAACAAATGGTGGAGAGGATAATAGGGACAATCTCGAAGCCACTCACCTCCTCACAGGTATCGCATCTCTGCACCTGTCCTAGGGCGTTGATTTGGTATAACGTTCAAGTCCTATCTGGGGATTACTGTAGTTTGTATTCTTCCTTCCAGTCCTCGTCTTCGTCTGAAGGAAAAAGACTTTCCAATCCAGATTGCCATTGACAGAACCTGTAGGCATAGTGGGGTATATACAATTTTCATTTTCTTTATGTAGGGTTAATCATTAGTCATTTTCGTGTAATTTTCGGGGAGTTTCGTGATGATCTTTTGTGGCCCGAATGGAACCCTTTAGGGGCATTACGTGTCTGGTCATGTTTCCTTCACTTTTCCATAAGTTGGTGGCCAATTTAGTTCAATTTCCAACATTGTGTTTAGTTTTAGGGGCATCACATGTAGTCTCGATTTATATTTAACTCATTGTTATTATGTGGGAAAAATCAACAATAAAAAAAAAAAATAGAGTTGCATTTATTTTATTTTTTTTGGTTAAAAAGTTGCTTTAGTTAAGAATCACATTTTTAGGACTTGGTTAATTCATGCTTACCCTAGTTTTTATTTGGTTCAATTTTGTTTTTTTTTTTTTTTTTTGGGTTCATCTAGTCTAGCAAATCGAATTCAATAGCTAGGTCAATGGCATGTTTAATTTTATGCATTACTCATGGGGTCCTTCCCTGGGCTTAATAATAAGGCCATAAATTCCTAATACGGCTCGTGTTTATCCTTTATCGTACTTTATCTTACGTTGACGTTATTATGTTTTGTTTGACTTTGTTTTGTTTAAATTTGATTGTATAAACACCCTTTGCTTGATTATATAGAGTGGCACATTTCAATTTTTTAGGAAAATATAAAAGTAAAAGATAAAAAATATTGCATGATTTTAGCAAAAATTGAAGAGAGAGAGAGAGAGAGAGAGAGAGAGAGAGAGATACTAATTTAGGGCGTTCAATAAGTATTTGGTGTAATTAAGTGTACAACTTGAATCTTTGGTTGTAAAACAAACTCCTTCATATTACTAGATCTTTAATCTACACATAATAGATTACTAGAAATTTTGAAGAAAAGCAATTTGCATAGTAAGCACCACCTCGAGAGGAACTATTTGTGCCCACTTGGTTACTTGACAAACCCCTCGAAAATTAAGCTCCTTTGGAATGTCACAACATGCATTATTTCATATTATCTATAAGGTTCGTCATTTATCCATATAGGATTTAGATTGTGCAATGTTAATCATATGTTAAAACACAATTTACTCAATAATTTTCATTCATGTGAGTCCAACTCACATGATCCCTTGAATCAGATTAGTTTGTGAGCAAGAAAATCAGTAAGAAAGATACAAAAATAATTCAGACAAAGAAAAAGGAACCAAGGAAGTTAAAAACTAAGGGCAAACTATTGTTGTACACAATACGTCAATTTGTAGGTAACACAAACATATGTTAAATGAATACAGCAAAACCTAGTCATAGCATTGACACTACAACCCGGCAGCAACATAATCTTTCCCTAGAAACTAGAGACGCAGAGTCTACCCTCTTTTACATGATGCAACTTGATATTCATGCATCTAGATTTTAACCAGCATAAACTCAAGCCTTAGTTGAACATGTTGAAACATAACACACAAGTTTCCTTCTCGATGATGACAACAACTTATTTAATGATGCTAATTTCCAAAAGTAAATGATCATCATAATAGACATTAGATAGACACATATGGTCTATGGTCTTACGGTTTATAAACTTCGGGGTGATCAAGTCAAAGAGTGAGACCTGAGTAAAAGTCTTAAGTTTCATCACACGCGGTTTCTAAATCGTCAAACCAAGCTACATCTCAACAAAAAATTCTCTCAAGTTGGACTTTCTTTTATTCTTTTATTTTTTTTTTTTTTAACTTCTTTTGTGTGTTATTTTCCTTCATAAAGCACCCGATTGTATCATCATCTCTCTCTTTTTTTCTTGATTTTTTTATGAGAAGGATGTCGCGACTTTTACCAAATTCAATGAATCGTGAAACTCTCTTTTGATATATATACATTTGCTTGTATGTTGATTTACGCATGCATGGTAGTTAGTTTATATCCATAAAATCTTGTTTGGTCCCATTCACACCAAAAAAATGATCAACTTGTTTTATTAATTAATACCATGAAAAATATCAAACTGGTGCAGTTAACAAAATTACCAAAAATTAATTTTTTGACTATCAAAAATCTCAAACAGGTACACATGTAATAAATTTACCACAAAAAATCCGTAACTAGTACATTTGTGATAAATTTACCTTTTATTACTTTTTGTTAAATTTAATAATATCACCAAAAATACAAATCTGGTACACCTATGACAAATATAGGGTAAAACCCAAAATCGGTACACTTGTTAATCGTCACTTATTATTAAACTCAACAATTTAACAGTAAAATATGATGGGAACTAACAAAAGATAAATTTACCACAAGTTTACTAGTTTGAGATTTTTTATGGTACTAACTAATTATTTATTATTGACATTTGACATAATTAGTCAATAATAATAAAGTTTGGTCATTTATTAAAAAAAAATTATTGACAACTTGAAAATTCAATAACATGAAGAATGAACGACTTGATGAGTCAACGGCTTGGAGAAATCGACAAAAAGTGGAGTCGGTAATCTCATATGCAACCATCAAAGAAGTATTCATCCACATGATGGAATAAAGCAGCTATTAAGATAGTATAATTAAATAAATCATCAAGATAATGTAGTGAATGTAATCGTTCGATAACCGTTTATAACCTCTATATGTGATCTCCATTGGTAATTGTTTATAGTAAGCTTTAAATAGCTACATTGTACTCGTCGGAACCCTTCCCCACAGACAAACAGACAAATAAACAAACATGTTATCTTTCAATTGCTACATTGTAGTTGTAGTTTTCAAATTCGCGTTGTTGATTACATTCTAACTTGTTTCTTAGTTGTAGATTATAGATTCACATTGTCAATTAAATTTCGACGTGCATCTTTGCTATTGTCTCTAGGTGCCTCATCATCGAATAAACTTTGGCATTGCATCTTTACGTTCTTGGACTTTGTTGTCCATTAAATTCCAGTAAAATTTGTGTATTTTTGGTTTAGTTTGAAGGAAGGTTATCAGTTTTATCATGTACCTGTGATTTTTTCTATCTAGGAATTAGACCGGTCCCTATGAGAACCACCGATTTTGGGTGGGTTTAGTTCAGTTTTGGGCAATTAGGGCAGTTGCTGGTTCCTTGCACACCCCTAACTCATGGGGTCCTTCTTGGGGCTTAATAATGAGGCCATAAATTCCTAATATGGCTCATATTTATCCATTATCGTATGTTATTTTACATTAACGTTATTATGTTTCGGTTGACTATTGTTTTCTTTAAATTTGATTGTAGGAACACCCTTTTTTTTTGTATTATATAGAGCTGCACATTTTATTTTCTAGGAAAACATAGACACGCAGACCCCTAGAGTGCATAACTTGACAGAAAGGAACACTTAAGTGCCATAACTTACAAAATGTACACTTAAGTGCCAAAATCAAAACAAAATGGATCACTTGAGTGCCAATTCGGCCAAAACGCTAACGTGTCAATTTTCCAGTGAAGCACGTACAAAAACGCCATCCTTTTGGTGCTAACGTGGTAAAAAATTTAATATAAAAATTAAATTAGTTTAATTTAAAACTAAATTTATTTAAAACATTTTAAAAATTAAAAATATTTAAAAAAAAAAGTAAAAAAACAATTTAAAATTTTAAAAATTTAAAATATTTTAAAAATTTAAAAAAATAAAAGAATTTTACAAATTTTAAAAATTTTTAAAAACTTAAAAAATTTCAAATTAAAAAAAAATTTAAAAAATTTAAAAATTTAAAAAATAATTAAAAAATTAAAAAAATAATTAAAAATTAAAAAAATAATTAAAAATTAAAAAAATAATTAAAAATTAAAAAAATTTAAAAATTAAAAAATTTTAAGAAAATTAAAAATTTTAAAAAATCTAAAGAAAAGGGAGGTGGCCCGGCCGACCCTCCCCCACCTTTATCCATAGAGGCTTTAAATTGTGCAATATTAATGGCATGTTAAACACAATTTACTGAATAAATTTCATTCATGTGAGTCCAACTCACAAGATCTCGACTCGGATTAGTATGTGGGAGAAATAAAATCCCTAAGAGAAGAATAAAAAATAATTCATACAAAGAAAAAGGACCCAAGGAAGTCAAATAATGAAGAGTGAACTATTGTCGTGCAAGCAACGTCAATTTGTAGGTGGCCTAAATATATGATGGGTGCATATTGCAACACCCCGTCGTCGATTAACATTGCAACCCAATAACGGCGTAATCTTTCACTAGAAAATAGAGGCATGGAGTCTACCCTCTTTGACATGATTCAACTTGATAGACATACATTTAGATTTTTACTGGCATGAACTTGGGCCTTAAGTTGAACATGGTCCCCTTTGGAACGTCATGACTTGTATTATTTCATATTTATCAGTAGAGTCCGTAATTTATCCATATAGGCTTTGAATTGTGCAATATTAATGACATGTTAAACACAATATTCATGTGAGTCCAATTCACACGATCTCTTGACTCAGATTGGACGTGCAAGAAAGAAAATTGGTAAGAGAAGAAGCAAAAATAATTCATACAAAGAAAAAGGAACCAGGGAAGTTAAACAATTAAGAGTGAACTATCGTTGTGCGGGCAATGGGTGACATAAACATATAAACATATGATGAATGCTTACTACAACATCCGATCGTACCATTAATACTGCAACTCGGCAACAACATAGTCTTTCTCTAGAAAATAGAGACGTGGAGTCTTCCCTCTTTGACATGATGCAGCTTGATGTACGCACACATAAACTCGGGCCTTAAGTTGAACATGGTGAAACATAACACACAAATTTCCTTTTGGATGATGACAGCAACTTATTCAATGATACTAATTTCCAAAAGTAAATAATCATCATTATAGGCACATAGTTTTAGAGTTTTATAAACTTGTGGGTGATCAAGTCAAAGAGTGAGACCTAAGTAAAGCAAACCTTGACACCAAAACCATTTGTGAAGAGACCCAGTTGATCTATTTCTATGGGCCAAAGAGAAAAAAACAAAAACCTTAGATGGAACTAAAAGTCGTAAGATTCTTCACACACGATTTCTAAATCGTCAAACAAGCTACATCTCAACAACCATTCTCTCAAGTTGGAATTTGTTTTATTATTTTATTTTTCTTCTTTTGACTTCTTTTGTGTGTGATTTTCTTTCATATAAATAAAACACGTGATTGTGTTATCGTCTCTCTCTTTTTTTCCTTAATTTTTTCTTTTATGAAAACGATGAGACGATTTTTACTAAATCTAACGAATCGGGAAATTTTCTCTTGAGGAGTCATGGAAAGAAATTTGTCTTGTTCATCAGAGTGGGAAAGAAGGAAGTGTTCAATGTGTTCATATGTCCATAAAATCCTCGTTGAAAAACACATATCTTATTTAAGACCAAAGGACCTAGTAAATCACTAGCCTCTTCTTCAAAAAAAAAGAAAAAAGATTAAAAAAAAAAAGAAAATGAAAAATTACGTCAGGTTGCTAATTGGAAAGTGCTTGTGCGGTAATCAATAAGTTCTCCGAGTACACCATATTTTAAATAAGATTTCGAAATGATCAATTTAGTTTCCAATAAGTCTCGACCTCATTGGCTAGTGACACTCTCATGAGAAAATAGGCTCATTTCAGATTATTTAAACATTTTTTCCCTTCCAATTATGGTAATCTTATAATTTATGGCAAGCAAAACTTTACATGTCACACAAAAATCTTAATAACCACTTGAAAGTCCTCCTTTTCTCCAAAATGCGTGTTGAATATTTTCTATAGGACCCACCAATGAAATTCATCTCTAAACAGAAAGTTTATCGTCCATTGCCATTTTAAGGCGTGATCAAATTGTCTTGTCGTCTAATTAATTATATAAAGATGGACTTTAACACTCTCTCCGAATGTCGTGTTTCGTGGAAATTATTTCAACATAAAGACAAATGTGGAGGAATCTATGCTAAGTTCACACCTAACTTTGTTATTTATTTATTTATTATTTTTGTAATTTTAATATCCAAAATGAACGTGGAGGCCATGGGCCCTTCCATTTATTTTAATGCAACTCGTTCCATTTATTTTAATGCAACTCGAGCGGGGAAAGTGTCAAAAATGCCCTAAACTTTTTACATTGATATCAATTAAGTCATAAGCTTTTTATTAATGCCAATTTAGCTCTAAACAATTTGACTTGATGCCAATTCAGTCCTTCCGGCTAATTTTAGTCGAATTTTGCTAACGTGGATGCCGGTTGTCGCGACCAATTTTTTCGGGTGTGAACCACCTAGGGTTTGGCTAATGGATTGTTAAGCCTAGACTTAACTCGGGCTCTCCCAAGCCCATACCAATTCGCGACTTAGGTTCAAGTTTTTAATATGCAATTGATTTTCAATTAGGAGTCGCCACTAATCTATTTTTGGTGGGTCGATTAGAAACCCTAGTAAAGTAACGGGAGAATTACTTTACTCCTACGAACCAGAGACTAAGGGTAGGGGACTTGGTTACGTTAGATTTCTCTAACGCCCTTTCGGTACCTTTCTTTTTATTTTGAAAAATGTTTGGCAAGCAATTTGGATTGATTTTAAATTTATTTCCCTAACATGTGAGGTGTTCATGCAGGTGCGCAAACCACCAATTTAACACCCAAGAAAAGCAATTAAATGATGCAGAACTTACCTCAAAGCAACGAAAGCATCTGCAGTGTTAAATTAAAATCCACATCAACAATCCTAGATATGGTTTCTAATTAACACGTAATTTCTTTCTTTTTGTTTTCTCTTATTAAATGAGACTATAATCCATATGTAATGCAATACTTTTAATCTAATATGAAATGATATGGCATGACAACTATGTCCTAAACATATGAAAATTTTTTTTATGATTTCTTAATGAACATGCAATTGTTAAATATGCAATTTAAATTAACCAAAATGACTTAATTCTAATGACGTGCAATGCAATGCAATGACGTGCAAAATTACTTCAACTAAAATGACATGCATTTCATGAACCTAATTCTATATGACATGCAAATGACATTTTTTATTTTAAAAATGCAATCTATCCTAGAAATTGCAACTAATTTATCCTAAGACAATTTTTATGAAATTTGAAATGATCTAGCTAGATTAAGATTCTATCTAATTTAAACTAGGGATTAAGTCATATTAAATCCTAATTTAAACTAAGACATTATCTAAATCTAAAATGCAATTTATCTGAAAAGATTGATCTAAATTTAAAATGAAACATGCAATTCTAATCTAGTATGCACAATGATTTTTTTATGTTTTTTATAAAATTCGAAATTAAAATTGCAATCCTAAATATGCAACAAACCTAATCCTAATTAAGATTTTTTTGGATTTTTCTTTTACGAAAATAATTGACTCAACTAACTTGACGATAGCAAATCAAACAAGATAAGATTGATATCTAAAAATTAGCGAACCATATCTCGCGCATGAGATCGGGTTGGCTAATTTTAAATTAAATCGCGAATCAAATCTCGGGCTTGAGATTTGATTGTCGATTTTTATAAGGAATTGCGAGTCGGATTTCAGGCTCGAAAATCGGACTGACAATCACTAATTTCAAGGCAATCTCATATCAAACATCTCATCCTTACACTAAGGAATAATTATACTAAAAAGAACAAATAAAGTAAAATAACCAAAATAATAAATAAATAAAATAAGATAAATAAATAAAAGAAAATAAAAACTACCTAAATTGATTTTGCCTTTTTTTTTCTAAACGAAGGCTTGGCAGCTCGTGGTGGTGCGCAGCCAAGGGTGGTGGTCGCCGGCGTTCCGGTGAAGGGGCGGCGGGCGTCGAAACTCCGGCGAAGTGCGGCGGCCCGGCGGCCGGCGGCGGGCAGAGGGCGGAGCCGGCGGTGCTCGAGCGAAGGCGTCGGTTGGGGGTGCTCGCGAGTTGCAGATCGCGGGCTTCGGATGGTCGGGCACGCGAGCCTCGCGGGCGGGGCACGATGGGCTCGGGCGGAGGAAAACTCGGGCGTCGGGGACTCGGGCGGCGCGGCGGTCGCGGCTGGCTTCGAGGCGGCGAGCGGCGCGGGTCGGCGGGACGTCGGGGGAGAGAGCAGCGCGGCGTTGGGCAGATCGACTCAAGTCCGGTCTCGCGAGCTTCGATGGGCCGGAGCGGTAGATCGGGGTCCGAGCGAGTGCGGGGACGGAGGCCGAAGGGGTTGGCGACCGGTGCGGGCGAGCGATGTAGGCGCGGCTGGTGAGCGATGGCGGTCGAGGTGCTTCCGGCGGTGGCTGGGCGCGGACGCGGAATCGGCGCGAGCCGTCGGAGCGGGCTCGGGCACGGCGGGCTTCGTGGCTACGGGTGGAGGGCAAAGCGAGAACCGGCGAGCGTGGGGAGACGATGAACGCAAACGTCCCCTCACCTCTGCCTTTTACTTTTTTACTTTTTCCCCTCTCTCTCTCTCTCTCACGTTCCTCTTCTGTTATATTTTTTTTTTGACTTTTCTGCAGGCTTTTTCTTCTATTTCTCTCCCAAAGAACCGAAACCCCTCTTCCTTCTCTCTCTCTTTTAACTTTTGACTTTTCTCTTCCTCCACCAAAAGAAACCCTAGCGAAAAAGCCCCCCAAAACCTCTCGCACGCACGGCCTTTTATAGGGAAAGGAATTGGATTTTCAAATTATTCTTCGAATCAATCTTCGCAAATCTTTTTCACAAAATTCATCCCATATTGATAAGGATTCGAGATCAAGATGAAATTTTTTCTAAATCCAAATCTTTTAAAGACAAATCGCAATATTTTTTACCCATCGCCTATCTAAAAAATTTCATATCCCGATTGAAATTTCAAAATTAATTTTCCCACGAGATAATTTTCGATCATTAAAAATATGGGCTTGGGCCGACTTCCTCGTTTCATGGGCTTAGTCCAACTAATTTGAAACCATCCGCCTTCCGTCAATAAAATGCAAAAAATGCAAATAACAAAAATAAATGCAACCTATATCTCGTATGTTATGCAATTGATAAAATTAACCCCTAATTCCCTATGCAATAAATAAATAAACTAAATCGCCAAAATTTAGGTGTCAACAGCTGCCCCTCTTTGAAGGTGAGCTCGTAGAGGTTGCATTCAAAGACAAATTGAAACCTAAATTTTGACCATGCACATGCACTTTGAATGACTTGATTTTTGATTTTTGATTTTTGATTTTTGATTTTTGATTTTTGATTTTTTTTTTCGGAAAATGAATTCCATTTTAAAATGCAATTAATATGATGCATGAAAATGCTAATGCAAATGCATGATGTGAAAGGAAAGAGCGTACCTACAATTACTTACCGATCGGTGTAGTAAAGCATCTTAAGGTACATGATAAATCCCTATTTACTCCACAAGTACCTAACTCTCACTCGGGTTCCTTGAAGAGTGTAACGAGGTAATAGGTTGAGACATTGAGATTGAGAAGAACATTCACGTCCAAAGTGAAATGTTCAAAGAATTGAGACATCCGAGATCCAAAGGCGAGATGCCAAGATTTTTTAACTCAAAATACCTAGATCCAGACTAAGGTATAACGAGAAATGTTGAAAAAACATTCACATCAGTGAAATGTTTAGACGAAAATAATTAGGACATCCAGATCCAAG
Organism: Eucalyptus decipiens; assembly: GCA_014182575.1. Taxonomy (NCBI): domain Eukaryota; kingdom Viridiplantae; phylum Streptophyta; class Magnoliopsida; order Myrtales; family Myrtaceae; genus Eucalyptus; species Eucalyptus decipiens. Next base: position 9,527,148 of record CM024610.1, on the reverse strand, counting down.
GCGAGATGTCGAAATTTTGAAATCGAAATACCTAGATCCAGACTAGGTATACGAGAATAATTGAAAAACATTCACATCCAGAGTGAAATGTTTGAATGAAAATAATCAAGACATCCGGGCCCAGACTAAGATGTCAAGAGTTTGGGACTCGAAATACCTAGATCCAGACTAAGGTATAACGAGGAAGATCGAAGAACATTCACATCAGTGAAATGTTCTAACGAAAATAATCAAGACATCGGGTCCGGACAGAGATGTCATGATTTTGGAAGCTCGAAATACCTAGATCCGGACTAAGGTATAACGAGAAAGATCGAAGAACATTCACATCAGTGAAATGTTCAATGAAGAGAATTGAGACATCCAGATCCAAACTGAGATGTCTAATTTTTGGAAAATGGTAAAGAAACTTACCTGGAATATCTTACCTTAAAGGAGGGTAGAATGATCCAAAGTAGTTGGTGTTACATATCCAGGACATGTACTTTTCTACGGTCGCCTAGCATTGCAACATTGATTATCTGACTAGGACTCGAACCTTTCTTCGATCGCCTGAATCCGAGGAAAACTTCGGGGACAACTCCGTCGAGTTGAGTGTCGATGCATTTGAGAGAGAAATACCTGTATCATGACAAGTATTTAAGGTATGGATGGAGATATACTTACAGTATCATCTGTTCTTGGGGAAATGTCTTCGCAAAATATGGTCATAGGAGAAGCAATATGCATTTGTGATCACAAACATGCATTAATTTAAGGGAAGTTCATGCACTATGATTTATATCAAGCCTGCATCACCTAATTTCCATTGGGAAAGATTTCACAAAGAATGTTCCAATCCGAACACATGAGTATCATGGATGTGCCAAATGGGGGACCTCTTGGTCGAAAGGACTTTTCACTCATCCTCATTAAAATGGGTTGTTTTATCCGACCTTTGATGCAGGATTTTTGACAATCACTCTATCTCACCATCGTCATGCCGAACAAGGGTCCGAGTAATCTCGCAAGTGGTACGAACTTACCAATGCGAGAGGTCTTTAACGGGGACCGTAATGCGGGCTTGGTCAATGGCTTAGCAAAGGAGACTCTTTGAGTCGAGGCTATTGAAAAATGAGTGATATTTCACAATCATCTTGGGGTTTACAAGCCAAGAAACATAAGAAATGAAGCAGAAATTATCTTACTCGCACTTCTTCAAGCGATGCTTCCAAACATATGAACTTTTACGTTAATTCAAGTGCCCTAATCTGAAGAGACTTTGTAAGGGACGTAACGTAGGTTGGGTTCATGGGTTGATAAACGAAATGATCATTTGGCTCAAAAAGTGTTTATGGGGTCAAAGTTGGTGATCATCTTGACATTTCCAACAATTTTCATCCCCATTATTGAAGATTTTCTTCACATCACGACTCCACTGATTGTAACATCTCAATATTTGAGCCCTCTTTTTTTTTTTTTTGGGTACCACCTTGTTGGAGATACGACTCACTTCATCAAGTGTTTGATTTTTTTCTTTGGGCATTGGCCTTGCTTTTACCAGGCACACTGCTTTTTGATGCCCCATTTTTTGCACACTTTTTTTTGGACAAAGTCTCCATTTATATTAGCATTGTAAATCATGCTACTTGAGTGGTTTGATTTTTCTTTCCTTGCCCCAATGTGGGGGATGATCACCAACTGGGTTTAATATGAAATGAATTCATAGGCTCAATGGGGCTATGCAATGGATAAAGTGTATAGGATAGAGAAAGAACTGCTCTTCGTCGTCCTAAGGCACTTTAAATTATCGTACAAGTCACACTTTGTAAAAGCAATACCCGAAGATTGATGCAAGTGTGAGTAAGAAAATTCCTATCATTCATTTCAAATCTTGTCCCAGTATAGGACGATCTTGACAGGGATAATTTAAAAAACTTTTCATGTGTGTGGGCTCAAAGGGCTGAACAATAGATATACCTGTAGTGTTTTGGGTAGCAGAAGAAACTGCCTCTCATCACCTTGGTTAACGTACCCTTTGCGAGATCACCCTTTTTCTCATAGGCATGGAATTTTTCACACAACTCACTGAGGGTCTGTGTACGGAATAGGTTTGCCTTTCATCATTCCAAAGTATCCCATTTCACATATTCAATCCATCTCACACAATTCATCAAGGAAGAAAAATGCAAGATTTGCAGCAAATTTGAACAATTCAATTCACTGAGGAAATTTACTCATCGTAGAAATGCTTGCAGCTCAAATCATGACATGGCAAATTCTATCATGGATAATACTTATTGAAAGCATTAGAATTTACTGGAGTTTGAAAACTCACGACCATCCATTTCTGCTAGAATGGCACCTCTTGGAAGTACCTTCCTTACCACATATAGGCTGTAATTTGGAGCAAACTTGCTCCTAAGATCTTCCACCGGAGAGTGATGGTTCTCTTTTACTTGCCCCAAATCTTTTTCATTGCAAGTGTACTTTAGACCTGTTTTATCACAAGTCAAGTTTATGATCATTGAAACTTGATACGCTATTCTCGAGATGTCCCTTGTCATAACGAGTTGTAGAATTATGCTCTGAGACAAAACGCAAATGAGTCAGACAAACAAACAGGTTTAATCTGCTACAAGTTTTGGGAAAATGTTTTTTTTTTTTTACAATGAAATGCTTTTACAAGAAGGGAATTTCCTAAAGAGAGCTAGAAAAATAGACATCCTAGTAAGATCAAATTTCCTAGACATGAATTGAAAACAAATTCTCCAAATTTTTTTTTATTTTCCAAATGATTTATTGCATGGCCATTTCCTCATTTCATTCTTGAAATGAATTAGATCAAATGACTATCCTAGATTGTCATGGACAGACCAAAAGCATGACAAAATAAATTGCATGGTATAGGGATTGAAGACTTACTTCACCAAATAAATGGCAACCACACAGACATGCACATGAGATGTGAGGCTCGATTTCTACTTTAGACAGGATTAGCAAAGTGAAGCCACAAGGATGATCAGACTAGCCACGGGCGTGTGGACTATGTCGGGTCCTCATGACTCCGGCTTGGTCAAAGAGCCGACCCAGGTCGCGGGCATGCGGACCGAGGTGGGTACTCTTGACACCATGAAAGAAATTTCGGGATTGAGATGGGTGACTCGTACCGCGAGCATGCGGTCGAAGTGGTATCCATCTCAATACCATCCTAAATAATCCTATGCGGCCGGGTCCGGCGGCGGGTTGTGTGTGCAAAGTGTAGTGGTTTATGCAAAGCATGCATAGCAATTTATATCAAACAACACTTCATATATGAAAGTAAACCATACATTCCTACACCTCCCTACATAACAAAAGTTAGCAAACACTTCCCCTTATACCCCCCAATCTGCAAGAACATCTAACACCTAAATGTTAGGGACGTACCTGGAATCCTCGCTGCCAAACAAAAGCATTTTTTCAAAAAAGAAAATTGGCCTAAGTCCACTAAGAATTTCAACTCAACTCCCCCAATGAGTCGCCAAGCTGTCGCGACCAATTTTTCGGGTGTGAACCACCTAGGGTTTGGCTAATGGATTGTTAAGCCTAGACTTAACTCGGGCTCTCCCAAGCCCATACCAATTCGCGACTTAGGTTCAAGTTTTTAACATGCAATTGATTTTCAATTAGGAGTCGCCACTAATCTATTTTTGGTGGGTCGATTAGAAACCCTAGTAAAGTAACGGGAGAATTACTTTACTCCTACGAACCAGAGACTAAGGGTACGGGGACTTGGTTACGTTAGATTTCTCTAACGCCCTTTCGGTACCTTTCTTTTTATTTTGAAAAATGTTTGACAAGCAATTTTGATTGATTTTAAATTTATTTCCCTAACATGTGAGGTGATCATGCGAGTGCGCAATCCACCAATTTAACACCCAAGAAAAGCAATTAAATGATGCAGAACTTACCTCAAAGCAACGAAAGCATCTGCAGTGTTAAATTAAAATCCACATCAACAATCTAGATATGGTTTCTAATTAACACGTAATTTCTTTCTTTTTGTTTTCTCTTATTAAATGAGACTATAATCCATATGTAATGCAATACTTTTAATCTAATATGAAATGATATGGCATGACAACTATGTCCTAAACATATGAATAAAATTTTTATGATTTCTTAATGAACATGCAATTGTTAAATATGCAATTTAAATTAACCAAAATGACTTAATTCTAATGACGTGCAATGCAATGCAATGACGTGCAAAATTACTTCAACTAAAATGACATGCATTTCATGAACCTAATTCTATATGACATGCAAATGACATTTTTTATTTTAAAAATGCAATCTATCCTAGAAATTGCAACTAATTTATCCTAAGACAATTTTTATGAAATTTGAAATGATCTAGCTAGATTAAGATTCTATCTAATTTAAACTAGGGATTAAGTCATATTAAATCCTAATTTAAACTAAGACATTATCTAAATCTAAAATGCAATTTATCTGAAAAAGATTGATCTAAATTTAAAATGAAACATGCAATTCTAATCTAGTATGCACAATGATGATTTTTTTTTATGTTTTTTATAAAATTCGAAATTAAAATTGCAATCCTAAATATGCAACAAACCTAATCCTAATTAAGATTTTTTGGATTTTTCTTTTACGAAAATAATTGACTCAACTAACTTGACGATAGCAAATCAAACAAGATAAGATTGATATCTAAAAATTAGCGAACCATATCTCGCGCATGAGATCGGGTTGGCTAATTTTAAATTAAATCGCGAATCAAATCTCGGGCTTGAGATTTGATTGTCGATTTTTATAAGGAATTGCGAGTCGGATTTCAAGCTCGAAAATCGGACTGACAATCACTAATTTCAAGGCAATCTCATATCAAACATCTCATCCTTACACTAAGGAATAATTATACTAAAAAGAACAAATAAAGTAAAATAACCAAAATAATAAATAAATAAAATAAGATAAATAAATAAAAGAAAATAAAAACTACCTAAATTGATTTTGCCTTTTTTTTTTTTCTAAACGAAGGCTTGGCAGCTCGTGGTGGTGCGCAGCCAAGGGTGGTGGTCGCCGGCGTTCCGGTGAAGGGGCGGCGGGCGTCGAAACTCCGGCGAGTGCGGCGAACCGGCGAACCCGGCGGCGAGGGCGGAACGGCGGTGCTCGAGCGAAGGCGTCGGTTGGGGGTGCTCGCGAGTTGCGGATCGCGGGCTTCGGATGGTCGGGCACGCGAGCCTCGCGGGCGGGGCACGATGGGCTCGGGCGGAGGAAAACTCGGGCGTCGGGGACTCGGGGCGGTGCGGCGGTCGCGGCTGGCTTCGGGCGGCGAGCGGCGCGGGTCGGCGGGGACGTCGGGGGAGAGAGCGGCGCGGCGTTGGGCGATCGACTCAAGTCCGGTCTCGCAGAGCTTCGATGGGCCGGAGCGGTAGATCGGGGTCCGAGCGAGTGCGGGGACGGAGGCCGAAGGGGTTGGCGACCGGTGCGGCCGAGCGATGTAGGCGCGGCTGGTGAGCGATGGCGAGTCGAGGTGCTTCCGGCGGTGGCTGGCGCGGACGCGGAATCGGCGCGAGCTGTCGGAGCGGGCTCGAGCACGGCGGGCTTCGTGGCTGCGGGTGGAGGGCAAAGCGAGAACCGGCGAGCGTGAGGGAGATGATGAACAGAAACGTCCCCTCACCTCTCGCCTTTTACTTTTTACTTTTTCCCCCTCTCTCTCTCTCTCTCACGTTCCTCTTCTGTTATATTTTTTTTTGACTTTTCTGCAGGCTTTTTCTTCTATTTCTCTCCCAAAGAACCGAAACCCCTCTTCCTTCTCTCTCTCTTTTAACTTTTGACTTTTCTCTTCCTCCACCAAAAGAAACCCTAGCGAAAAAGCCCCCCAAAACCTCTCGCACGCACGGCCTTTTATAGGGAAAGGAATTGGATTTTCAAATTATTCTTCGAATCAATCTTCGCAAATCTTTTTCACAAAATTCATCCCATATTGATAAGGATTCGAGATCAAGATGAAATTTTTTCTAAATCCAAATCTTTTAAAGACAAATCGCAATATTTTTTACCCATCTGCCTATCTAAAAAATTTCATATCCCGATTGAAATTTCAAAATTAATTTTCCTACGAGATAATTTTCGATCATTAAAAATATGGGCTTGGGCCGACTTCCTCGTTTCATGGGCTTAGTCCAACTAATTTGAAACCATCCGCCTTCCGTCCAATAAAATGCAAAAAATGCAAATAACAAAAATAAATGCAACCTATATCTGTATGTTATGCAATTGATAAAATTAACCCCTAATTCCCTATGCAATAAATAAATAAACTAAATCGCCAAAATTTAGGTGTCAACACCGGTCGACTTACATGACATGGTTAGCGCTAACGTAGACAACTTTTAATAAAATTATAATATTTTTTTTTTCAATTTTTTGTTCTTTTTCTTTTCTTTTTCTTTTCTTTTTCCTTCTCCTCCTCCTTCCTCTAGTTGGTCGCCAATGGCAACTAGCTAGGGAATGACTAACGAGGTCAAGGTCGATGTTGCTGGCCACTAGCGAACTCGAGCCTTTGCTAGAGGCTGCGAGGCTCGCCAGCATATGGCAAGTTTGCCTTGAGGCCGCAACGACTGGACCTCGACGGTTATGGGCAAGGCCTAACCTTGCTAGATCCAATGAGGTGGAGCCTTGCTAGCCTCTGGTGAGTTTGGCTCGAAGCTGCCCAAGTCGCCAGGGTGGTCACACGCTAGGCAAGCGAGGGCTTGGGCCCTTGCAAGCACAACCTCAGCCTCTAGCGAGGGCTCGAGCCTTGCTAGCCAACAAGGTCAGACCTTGCTCCTTAGCAGCTGGAGGAAGGAGGAGGAGAAAAGAAAAAAAGAAAAAGAAAAGGAAAAGGAAAAATAAAATAAAATAATAAAAACCAAAAATTCAAATATATATATTATTAAAAGTTATCCACATTAGAATCGAGTGTGTCACGTCAGCCAACCGGTGTCCACGTCAGCAAAATCAAGTCAAAATTAGTCGGAAATACTAAATTGACACCAATTCAAATGTTTTATTACTAAATTAGTACCAATAAAAGATTTAGCACTAATTTGATAGCAATGTAAAAACAGAAGCCCAAAAAAGAAACTAAATAACATAAAAAAGAAAAAAAATACTTCAAAAGCTAAGCATTTACGCTGATTGAACGAGCCAAAATGAAAACACTGCAACCATTATAGAGTAAGATATGAGCCATCGTATCACTCTCCATCGAGTTATGATCTTTATAAGATCATAAACTACAAAAAGAGAGAATCAAATAGTTGGTTTGAATTGTAGATTTCATTGAATTTTCTGGTAATTTCTCGCATTAGATTTGAATCACAACCACCATTAATTTCCACATTATTTTTCGACATACCAAACTGCCAATCACCATTACTTTATTTGTTAAAGACTGTATTTCATCATGCGAAATCACACTAGATTAAAGTCCCTTAAATGTTTCATTGAATGTGCAATTGAATTCTGAATGTTTCAAAGACGTGTATCGAACTCTAAATCTTACCCTTCTTTCAAATAAAAGACAAAAACGGCTGTGGTCCAAAGACGTGTCTCACTTCTTTATGGAAGTCCATAGTCATTTTCAAAGTTTCAATCAATTGAAAGCATCCGCACAAGAAAAGTACCAATTCTACAACAACCTTAATCGAATTCTCAATCGCTCTCAGTGGCTGTTGTCTGATACTTCATGCATCGAATTATTACTGCAATTTACTTTTAAGACTGATCAATTTCTAACCACGAATTACCTTACTAACTGTGTGCACCATCTAGAAGTAATCCCTGGAGCTATTTTGTGTGCTTGCTTCGTTAACCTCCACATGCAAAACCAAAAAGGAAGCCCAAACGAAAAGGCAAGAAAAAGATTCTTCAAGAGCTAAGCGTACACGCTGATTTGAACGAGTCAAAATGAAAATACTTACAACGTTTATAGTACTTGTTGCATATGAAATTTTACTCACAATGTTTTAAGATCATTTATCGCTTAATCTCGTTGTGGTCACATATATAATACAAACTATCAAATCAAACTCCGTCGAATTATAAACTTAGTGAAGACTAAAACTATAAAGAGAATATGGCATATTGAGTTTGAATTTCAAGATCTGTTGATTTGTCCGGTAATTTCTTCCTTTTTGTGTTAGATTTGAATTGCAAGATCAATCAACTTCTTCTTTTTTTGGTGAAAAGGTAAGTAATAATAATATAAGGGGAGGTCAAAAAGTACAAAGGACCAGCTTCAAAGACTTACACTCTAATGAACAGGCTCAAAAGAGTGGAAGGAAGCCGTACAAAAGCAGTTGGATTAAAGCAACAACGCCTAGACGCAATGCCCACGGCACCAACCCTAGACAAAAATAGAAGGTTCTAATTCCCAGGAACATTGCAGACTCCTATTCTTAGGGGAATCCTCCACATTCTTGAAGGTGCAAGCCTTTTCTTGGACTACCTTCATAAGATGCTTCTTCATGCCAGATGTAGAGCTTTGCACCCCCCTGAAGAGCATATCATTCCTATTCTTCCACACAATGTGGCATAGAGCGCCAAAAGAGAACCGGCCAATACAACCATGAAAGTCCTTACCCGACAGCAAGGTAGAAACCCAAGTAAGGTTGTCCTCCCAAGTTTTGTTTCTCCAGGGAAGACCACACCGAGTCGCCCAAAACGAGGCAACGCTCGAGGTAACATGGCATCCAAAAAATAAATGATTAATCGAGTCTGGCACCTCATTACAAAATGGACAGAAGGCAGCTTCAATCCTGCCATAGGACATGAGAAGGGACTGGGTTGGTAGCCTTCGCTTGGTAATAAGCCACAGGTTGAATTGGTAACGAGGAAGGATAGCATTGTTCCAGATGAATCCATCCCACCCGACTCGATTCTTTTTCCGCCTAATAAGCTCCTAAGCCGAGGCCACCGAAAAATTACCCGACGACGCCTCCGACCAGCAAAAACGATCCCGAGTGTTCGTCAAAGAGGGGAGTGGCGAATCCCAAGCTTCGATCACCAATCTAATAGCCTGGCCGTTATCAGTGAAGAGATCCGCCACCTTAGCCTGCCTAGATAAGCCAGAGCTATAGATGAGAAAGTCTGAGAAGAAGAGATTTAAAGGACCCCTGGGGTGCCAATTATCAAACCAGAGCGACGTGGAGTGTCCGTCACCTATTCTCCAGTGGAAGTGGAGCCGAACTTCTGTCCTTAGCTGAAGGAGTTTTTTCCAAGCCCAAGAACAAATGGTCGGCTTCTTTGCCACCCAAAAATTCCCTCTTTTTAAGAAGGTAGAGTGGATCCATCTGCACCAAAGGGCTTCCTTATCTAAAAATAAAATCCAGATGTGTTTGAGCATAGCTGCCTTGTTGCACTCACGCAAACTTCGGATACCAAGACCCCCTTCCACCTTGGGTAGGCAGACATCCTCCCAGGAAACTTTGGCACCTCCTCTACCCAGCTTGGGTCTCTTCCATAGGAATTGTCTCAGGATCCGTTCAATTTTATCCATCACTTCTGCAGGCACAATAAAGACACTAGCTCAGTAGGCTTGAATGGCCTGAAGGACTGACCTTATCAATTGAAGACGTCTAGCAGCAGAAAGGAACCGATGAGTCCAGGATTCAACCCTGGTGGTGATGCGCCTAATGAGAGCCGCGCAATCCGCCTTCCCCAATCTCGACGTGATGATCGGCACACCCAAATAGCGAACTGGGAGGGATCTCTCCTGGAAGCCAAGATCCTGTAGGATATGTTCTCGTAATAGCGAAGAACCGCCAGAAAGGAAAACCTCACTTTTCCTCTGATTTGGGATAAGGCCACTCCAAGAAGAGAACTTTTGCAAACCTTCTTTGAGAAGCAAAATAGAAGGCAAGTGACCTTCACAGAACAAAAACACATCATCTGCAAAGAAAAGGTGCGAGAGTCTAGTGGCCTTGCACCTCCAATAGAATCTAAAGTCAGAATGATTGGAGCATCTTCGAAGAATTCTAGAAAGCACCTCCATAACCAGCGTAAATAAATAAGGAGATAAAGGATCCCCTTGGCGCAATCCTCTCCCACTGGGAAAGAAACCATGAAGCTCCCCATTTAGCGCGATGGAAAATCGAGGAGTCCTGACACACGTCATGATGAGATGAACTAGTCGGTTAGGAAAACAAAAGGCTAGAAGGACACTCTCGAGGAATTGCCAATCCACAGTGTCGTAGGCCTTCCTGAAGTCAACCTTGATAGCATATTTTGGAGTGTAAGGCTCCACATGAAAACTCGCAAACAGCTCCTGAGCCAAGAGGATATTGTCCCTAATACGTCGTCCCTTGACAAAAGCATTTTGGGAAGTGCTTACCAGGTTTTGAAGCACACCTGCAACCCTGTTCGCCAGTACTTTAGTGATGACCTTGTAAATCGTATTGCAACAAGCAATGGGTCTGTAATCACCGACCGTAGTGGCATTGGGCACCTTTGGGACCATTACCAAAATGGTGTTATTAATTTCTTTGAGGATCCTCCCTGAAATAAAAAAATCCTTTACTGCTTCCGTAACCAGCTGACCCACCGTATCCCAATTCTCCATGAAGAACTCCACCGTGAAGCCATCCGGACCAGGCGCCTTCCCCCGAGCGAGGGAGAAAAGTGTGTCCCGCACCTCCTGATCAGAAACGGGCCTATCAAGGACAATAATCTGGTCATCATTTAGACGGGATTGAAGAACCTCTCTAAAGTCATCTGCTGAAGGGGATTCCCACTCTAGTCGAGGCTTAAGAAGGTTGTGGAAGTAATCCACAAAGTGTTGCTGAATTAGTCGAGGCTCGCTGATTTGGACTCCTGAAGCATCCGTCACCGAGAGGATCCTATTCCTCAATTGTCTCTTTTTAACATAATGGTGAAAGAATTTCGTATTCCGATCACCTTCCTTTAACCATCTTATTCTAGCCTTCTGTCTAAAGAAGGACTCTTTGTAAGACCGGAGCTCGACTAAAGAACGTCTTTGCACTCTCTCCAAGTCTGCTAGCATCGCACTAGTCGGGTCCTGGGCAAGTGGAACTTGAGTTTGCTTCAACGCTTCCCTTGCTTCGTCAGCTTAGACTGAGATATTAGCAAAAGAATCTTTATTCAGTTGTTTGAGACGACTTTTGAGGGCCTTTAGTTTGCTTACAAGTCTAAACATCGGCACCCCTGAGCTTGGAGCATCCCAAACTTGCTTCACAAGTGAGTCGAAGTCCGGATGACGCATCCAAAAATCAAAGAACTTGAAAGGCCTTCTCTTTTGAACTGGGTTTTGGACCTTAACCACCATAGGACAGTGATCAGAAATCCCAGGTGATAGAAAGGAGGCCTCCGAATAAGAGAAGATGTGACTCCAAGAGGTGTTTACCAGCACCCTGTCAATCTTCCTTGCCTTGCGTAAAGACCCTGATGAGGTAGACCAAGTGTACCTGAACCCCACGTACCTTAAGTCATTCAGCTCCGCTTGGTCGAGGCACTGACCAAACTCATCAAAACTTGGCAACCACTGATCCGAGCCACCCAGTCTGTCTGAGGGTTCTCTAATAGCATTAAAGTCGCCCATCACCAGCCAAGGTTCCTCCTGCAAAGTGGAACTTGTAGTTACTAGGTCCCCCCATAACCGACGGCGCGCGGTGAACGAGTGCTCAGCATAGACGATAGAAACCACACAGGTCAACCCAGATTCCACCCATCGAAGCTTCCCATGAACAACCTGATCCAAGATGGATAAAGGTTCAAAAGAAACCACCGAAGGATCCCATCCAACCCAAATTCTACCCTTATCTGAGTACTCCAAGTTAGCTATCCAGCACCAATTGCTAAGCAGATTACTAGAGATGTCAACGAACCGGTTGTGAGGAACCTTAGTCTCAACAACCCCCACCAAGGATAGGTGATTCGCCAAGACGAGGTTTCTCACTTCCGCTTGCTTAAGAGGGGCGACAAGCCCCCTGATATTCCAGCATCCTATGTACATATTTACATATTTACAAGATGAGAAAGGAACTTACCTCCTTTTGGAGGATTTACTCCTAGTGGAAGGTGGGGCTGGCCTTGTCGCGGTAGGAGGAGGGTCCGGCGCCAAGGCTAGCAGCTTTTCTTGCATGGTCGAAGGAGGAGGGTCTGGCATTAGAGCTAGCCTTCTATCCTCCAAAGCAGCCTTTGGCGAGGGGCATGAGGAAAGGAGATCGTCATCTGAAGAAGCTAAAATGTCCTTTGCACCCTCGCCCTCAACTGAACAAGCCAAAGCAGGGATATTCGTATCCGATGGGCTGACTATCTCATCTAGAGGAGAGGAAGCATCGCCATTCAGCCCTGAGGTAGGATGAGCTTCCTTGGGGGCTATATGTGTTTCACACACAGCCGGTGCCAATGGACTTCCTTCTACAATGAGGTGAGACTTCTTCTTCTTATTTTTAACTTGCCTCCAGCCTTGTTCGGTAGTCATAGAAGCTTCCGGGGCGGGATCAATTGCCACATCAGGAGTTGAAGCAGCATGAATAGCAGCTTTGCCCTTTTGGGCTGTAGTGGGCCGAGAGGCCTTGGAGGCGGCATCGCAATTGTGGCCAAATACCCCGCACTTGAGGCATTCCACGGGCTTCCATTCATACTCCACCTCTATGGATCTAGCTACACCTTCCACATTGCCTTCCACCGTAAAGACTCTTGGATGGCTAGCTTGAATTTCAACACACACTCTAGCATAGGAGATCATTCTCTTGCTTTCAATGCGTTGATCAACATGTAGAGGCTTCCCAATGGAACTAGCAATGGCACTAATCGCCGATGCGGACCAAAGGTCAAGAGGGAGGTTTTTGAGCCTTATCCACACCGGGATAGAAGCTTGCTTGCTCTTCTTTAACTCCATTAGGGGTTTCCATTGCTGCAAAATAAGAGGGACCCTAGCAACGGTTAGCGGTCCCTCCTCTATTATCTTCATCCTGAATACCGGGTCCGGCACATGAAAGAAATAGAAGTCTTGGTTGTCTGCCAAGACATCTACAAGTTTTGGGCCCGAAGTACTCTTGAGTACATCTTCAGTGAGCTGAAAGGGAAGTCGCTTCCCCACAAAATAACCCACCAAGAATTCGTTCCACTTCGGATCAGCTGCCTGCAGCACCTCAGCGGACAAGTTTACCACAGCTCTCTCCCCGACCACAGCCGAGGGAATGTAGGACAGCTCATACCCCTTCGCGGCCAGTCTCGCCACATTGGCCCAAGACCTGGCTTGGGGGGGGCCTAGAAGGGCTTGAAGGCTTCCCTTGTGGTCTAGCATGAGGGCCTCGAGAACGGCTACGGCTTCCACCACGAGCAGGCCTGTTTGGCCCACGCATGGAGCCATTCGTGCCTGCGTTACCACCCCCCTTGGTGTCGGGGTGCTTGAGGCGGTTTACCAGCAAGCCGCTCACCAACCAGATGAGACGGGGAGGTCGTGCCTTTCCCTTTCCCATCATTTGGACGAATCTCGCCCAAAGTCGACGCCATCCAACACAGAAAATCCCACAACCAGCCCAACCAAACCTCTACAGACAAGCCAAGGAGGAGAGATCCATACCGTAGCCTTACTGCAAGGGGGAAGGACGAGATGGGGCTTCCTCACCACCCCAAAGCCCAATCCGAGCTTCCAGACCCACGCGAGCAGCACCCACGAACGGGGGCGGTTCTGGTCGAGCGAATCAGCTGCACCTAGGGTACTGAATAATCTCCACAACTGGGAAGAAGGAAACGAAATCGTTCGGTGAGGACTTCGAGTGATCCAAGAGGATGAAAACCTTCAAAAATCGCGGCCAAAGGATGGCTAAGCCGGATCGAGCAGACACGCAGAAGCAGATGAAACGAGAGAAAGACGCCCTCTTTGAGAGAAAGCGTGAACAATAACTCGAGAGCACCTCCATCAATCAACTTCTTCAATATTTCTCAACATAGAAAATGCCGATAACCACTACTTTAATTGTTAGAGATTGTAATTTCATAAAATTTACTCATGGAAAATTGCACTAAATTAAAGTCCCCTAAATATTTTATAAAAAGTGTAGCCCAAGCCCTTAACTATTTTAAAAAAAAAAGGGGTAAAATTATCAAAACAATCCTAAATTTATTGTTATTTTGCCAATTCAGTCCTAAATCTTTTGCATTTGTACAAATTCAGTCCCCTTGGCAATTTTGGCCGCCCAACACCGACGTGGACACTAGCCAATGTCAACTATCTGGCTGATGCCAATATGTCAATTTTTTAATATTTTATTTACTTTTCGATTTTTTTTTTCTTTCCTTCTTCCTTTGGTCAATCACTGGACCGACTAGAGGCAAGGGTTGGGAAGGTCAACGTTGCTGGCGACTAGGGAGGCTTGCCCTCGTTGGCACCGGTGATAGCCAACCTTAGCCACCCCAAGTGAGGCCTCGCTCTTGCCATCACTAGGTGAAGCTCAACCTCCCTAGCTACTGGTGAGGGTGAGCCTCAGCCATTACTAGCAAGGCCAAGCTCGACCTTACTCGCAAAATTAACAAGGCATGACCTCACCAGATATGGGTGAAACCTCACTGACTAGGAGAAATAAGGAAAGGAAAAAAAAAAACCTATGTGTGTGTGTGAAAAAATGAAAAAACTATATGAGTTGGAGAAATAAGGAAAGGAAAAAAAATAGAGAGAAAAAATGAAAAACCTATGTGTGCACATGCGCGCGCGTGCGCTTGTGTGAATTGACATGTCAATATTAGCTGGATGATCGGTGTCCATATTAGCGCTGACTAGTCAAAATTGACTGGATAAATTGAATTGACACAAATACAAAATGTTTAGAATTGAATTAATAAAAAAAAGACTGAATTAGAAAAATTATAATAAGTTTATGAAAAGTGTATTAAGCTCTAAATCATTCCTTTCTTTTAAAATAAAAATGGATATTAAAATGATAGACGGAATAGAAAAAGTTATGGTATAGTGAAGTTTCCAACTTCTTACTTAATTAAGCCAGCCATGAGACTACATACAAAGTACTTGTAAAGACTGACACGTAAAATTTTACACGCTAGAGTACTTTTACATTATTTTTTGGCACTAACTTATGACCATAGCAAATCATTATTAACGTATTAGAAAATTTCCAAGTAGGATTACTCGAACGTTGCCCGCAAAAAATATATCAAAGTCAGATTTGTGTAGCCCTTGACCAGAAAAAAAATAAAATAAAATAAAATTGTGCAGCCTTCAGTCCCAATGTAAGACTTTGAACGCATTACTATATAGTTATGGGCGGTCCATTCTAAATTGCCGACGATTATCTTCTTCCTCACCGAGAAAATAACAAAGCAAATGCCAAGCCGCCACCACCTTCTCTGCATTCTGTCCCCTTCTTTCTCCCTCGTCTTCTTCTTCTTCTTCTTGCTGAGCTTCCATGGCGTCCACTCCGCTTTCCCAACCATTTGCGAATCGCAGTCTCAATGCGGAAACATCTCCATCAAGTATCCATTCTCGACCGTCAGCGACGCCCCCGTATACTGCGGCTACCCACAGCTCAGAATCAGTTGTCCGGATGTCGATAATCCCCCGACCATCTCTCTTCCGGGCGACACCTACTTCGTCGCCGAAATCAACTACGTCGAAGAAACCCTGACTCTCGTCGACATCGACGTCGCCGACCGGATATGCCCCAGGGCCAGCCATAACCTCACGATCAGCTCGCTCCCGCTCGGTTACAACTCCGCCGATGTCAATCTCACCTTCTTCTTTAACTGCAGCACCCTCCGTTAGCGCCCAACCCCGCCAGGGCCATCGATTGCTTGCGATCTGGTGATAAGCAGTCGTATGTGTTCGTGGACATGAGCCCCGAAAAGGCGGCGGCGATTCGTGAGGCGTGGGGCTGCGAGGAGGCAGTGGTGGCGGCGGTGAAGCGGACGGAGGTGAAGGCGGCGAACCGGGGGGACGAGCTCGCTGGGGCGATGAGCGAGGGGTTCGCGCTTGACTGGGCGGCGGTGAGGGAGTGCGGCGCGTGCGAGCACTCCGGCGGGCGGTGCGCGTTCAACCAGAATGAGCAGTTGCTGTGCTTCTGCGAGGACGGGTCAAATCACATGGACGGCTCGTTTTGCAAAGGTAAGATTGAAGTTTGTGTCTATCCGTTTCCTCTCTTTCTTCATAATTGGTTTTGCATCTTTGTTTGCTAATCGCCATGATTGCCTTTTACGATGCTTGTCACATCTTAGTTGCGCATGATCTGATTTCTGGCATACTTCGATGTTTCAGCAGCTTTTAGAATTAGAAAATTATATACTTAGGTTCGTCAATTTCTTAATCAATACTTTTCCAAATTTGAATGGTAATTACACCTACTAGTATATATATGAAAGCTTAAATTAATAAATAGAGCAAGATTACTCATATATATATATATATATAATATGGATTCATAGACAAACAAAACTGTTACTTTGGTACTATTATCATGTGGAAATTAGAACCACACATAGAATTTAACTAGTGAGGAATGGTACATGCGAAATAAATGAGTGAACCAGGATACCTTATTTAATGCCTAATCCAAAAACTTAAATTAATAGGTGAATGAAGATTACGTGCATAAAGTTTAATATAAATTCCGTAGACAAGATACGTGAATTACTTCGATACCCTAAGCTAAGGTGAATTTTCTTGTGATATTTAAAGCATAAAGATTCGCATGTAGCAAATTGAAGTAATAAATTTTTTGGTTGGGCGAAATTTCGAAAGTATTTTCCATCTAGTCATTGCAACTCATAACTTGGAGTATGGTCTATCATTACAAGGTGGTGGTTTCTTTTTAAAAAAATTTCTTTTTCACTTTTCTGGCTATTATTGCTTTGATTATAATCATTTTCCTCCCGAGGAATTGATGCCTAGAAAGAGTTTTTATTTTCATTGCTTGAGACTTGAGCGATTGATGGGCCTTAGCAATCTCTGTCAAGAAAAAGATGGCAACCTTTGCTTATTGCTTCCTATAGCTAAAGATCCAATGTGGATCATCATCGTAGATCACAAGAGATGGCCCTAGTCCAGCTCCACTAAGGAGTTGAGGCCTTTTTCAATCCACTAATAATACCCATGTTGCAGTTTGGGCCAATGATATGTCGATATCATGAGTCAAATCAATGGACAAAATTAACGATAATCGGTTCCAATCTGATTCGATTCCAGGTGGAACCGAAAACTCCTAAAATCGGCAACCGGACCATACCGGTCCGGTCCGGTTTAGGGAACCGGTCAAATTTTAAAGAAGAGAGTGGTGTTTGACAAAAAAAAAGGAAAAAGAGCGCAGCCTGGTCGCCACTTCCAGTCCCAGCTGTCTGATGTCTCTTTATGACATTTATTTTACTTCCTAACAAGTTTCTATCCCATCAAAGACATTTACTTTTTATTCATTCTATCTCCTCTCTCTCTCCCTCTCTCTCTAATTCACCGTGACTCAGTCCCTCCTGTCCCATCTCCATCTCTCTCTCTTCTCCGCGCAAAACCCACTTCCCTTCCTCCTTCCCCAAAAACCACCGTGACTCGGTCCCCCCCTGTCCCATCTCCATCTCTCTCTTCTCTGCGCAAAACCCACTTTCCTTTCTCCTTCCCCCAAAACCACCGTGACGAGTCCTCCACTTTAGAGAGACGATGAGGACACCTCCAATTCGCTCCGAGCTCGCTCTCGGGCCCTCATGGATCCTCGCGACCGTGGTGTCTTCCCCCTCCTATCTCCTCCGCATTGCCCCACCGGCCTCCCGCAACTCCATGGGGATCAGATAAGCTCCAACTCCATCCTCGTCGCTCTCCTCGACTCGACTCCCACCACACCGAGCTCATCGAGAAGGCCCTCCTCCTCCAGACGTTGGACGACGCTGTCCTCCGCCATAGAGAGAGGGAAAGAGGCGTGAGAGCCGAGAGGGAAGATCGAGCATTAGGGGTTGCTGTTCTCTGAATATTTTTAAGAAATAACAAAAAGAAAAATAAGAGTCCGTCCGGTCCGATCCGGAAGGTTCCAAGGATGGAACCGGGAACCGGACCGGTTCCTCCGGAAACCGCCCAGAACCGGGCGGTCCGGTCCGGTCCGGTCTGGGCGGTCTTCGTGGCTCACCCGTAGGCAAAATTGAGAGAAACTCGTCTAGATGACAGTTTAGTCGTTTAGTTCTAAGGCTGCAATCCCTTCTTTTTCTAGTCTAGGATGGTCCTGCATCTGTCTGGAACGCTGCTAACTATGTTCTCGAGGTCCTATCCTCGATTGAATTGTCAAGGAGATTGGCAGCTCATTGAGTAGTTGAGGGCCGCGTATATGAATTGTAA
Organism: Eucalyptus decipiens; assembly: GCA_014182575.1. Taxonomy (NCBI): domain Eukaryota; kingdom Viridiplantae; phylum Streptophyta; class Magnoliopsida; order Myrtales; family Myrtaceae; genus Eucalyptus; species Eucalyptus decipiens. The sequence goes on along the minus strand of CM024610.1, from coordinate 9,508,823 downwards.
AATGGGTAATAACAGTCCAAGTCGTCCTTGAGTCAAGTCTACAACTAGTCAGCAGCTCAAGCTACAGGCTTTGTTTCCACGCGCCTTGTTCTTCTTATTTTATTCTCAGCTTTTGTCTCAATGCGCCAAAGTCTCGGTCTTTGGGGAGGCCAAATCAAGTGGCTCTCATAGGTGCGTTGGGTTAAAATCATTCTCAAAGCAGCGTTGTTCTTATCCTCTGCATCCTCTTCAATTACGTTTACCCTTCTCCTTGTTTTGCTCCAACACCATCTCCCTTTGAATGGATCTCACCATGTCGTGCTTCTCTCTATCCTTGTTCATCTTCTCCCTCCATATTCACTACCTGGTGCCAACTTCCGGCGAATTCCAACAGTTCCGAGAGTGCGCTTCTTTAAGAAATCAGCTATCCTTTCAGGCATGTTAGGCAACCAAGTTACTGTGGGTATCCAGGCTACGAGCTTGACTGTGATAGAGATAACCTGACCATTCTGTCCATGAAGTCCCTGGAATATCAGGTGATCCACATGGATAGGAGCAAGCAGATCCTTGAGGTGGCGAGGATGGATTTATCGAAAGATATATGTCTTAAAACACATGTCGACACCACCTTAAACTTTAGTCTCTTCAACTACACTTCCAGTTACCTTAATTCTACCTTATTCTACAATTGCAACTCATTGTCAACCCATTCACCTTATCGTTTCTCTTGTCCCGCTTCTGGACATGGCTACTTTGCTCTCGATGCGGACCTTGAAAAGTTGCCACGAGAGCGATGCAACTTCAGTGTCTTCGTCCCAATTTTACCAATTGAAGCTCCAAGTCCACCACCAACACCGAAGGGCAGCAATGGTGCTACCATTAGTCGTGCTACTATTATTAGAGATATCCTGAAAAAAGGCTTTGAGATCACTTGGATTGCCAACACATTTCTGTGCGAAAATTGCACTAAATCAGGGGGAAGATGCGGGTATGGCTGGATGGGACAAGAATTCAATTGTTTTTGCCGTGACAAAGCCTGTCCAACGACCTGCCCTGGACCTTCGGGTATGTATGCCAAAGTTACGGTTGCTTATTTGTGGTTTTTAATAAGCTCAAGTTGTTCCATGAGGGGGATTAGATTGCTGCGCATACTCTTTCCTTTGCTTGTTAATTAGGAAACGACCCGCTCATGCCCCTAAAAGCCTGACAATCTCATTTTGCTGGGCATGCCCTTCCCTCTAATATAATGAAGTGCAGTCATCTCACATAATCATTATACAATTTAGAGTCCCAAGTCTTAAAACTTTATCACCCCATTCTCAACAATCTTAATGAATGGATCATTAGGTCGGTATCTGCATACCCTCAAGATCCAACAGTTTAAATACATTGAGCAAGGATGCTCTGAATTTACCATATATTAAATCAGAATGTGTTAGCCGATAAGTTTAGGTTTGACTTGTTCTTTACATCTCAAGTAAGATGAACTCTTGACCCCTCAAATGGGCTAGACTTTTTCTCACTGAAGACCCAAAAAAAAAATTCGCCTTTCGATTTCAACAACATGGGAAGAAGTCCGGAGGAAATTGCTTTGCATGTTTCCAAGCCGCATCTTCCTCATCACTGTCCAGTTTGAACGTTCGATGGCCATCTTTTCTATTTCCCTCCTTCACGAAATTCCAGAAGACTGAAACTAATCTCGGTCAAAGTCCATGGTCAGAATAGCTTCCTCTATTATACTGACAATGAATTAACCACATCCATCTCTTTTCACACTTTAGCCCAGAGAAAGTGAGCAATTAAAAAGAGAATTCCTCCATCTTCAGCTTGCCCCAACGCTCAATCCACATGATATTCTCCATCCATGAGAGGATGAACTTACTCAAGTGGGTGACGCAGCCACTCTCCTTCTATGCTCCCTTTCACACTCCATCCTCGTCTTCATCCTCGTTGGCCTCATCTTTCCGTAAGTTCTTTTATGTGACAGATGACGACTGCCGCCGCTCTTTTAATTGTGGAACCATTGCAAATATAACTTGTCCTTTCTGGGGAGGTGGCCGACCCCAATTCTGTGGACTTCCACGATTCAAGGTTGAGGGCTATGAGGACGAATTCATTATCTTGGGGTACCAAGAGCAGAAGTTTTATTTTCAGTTCTTGAGGCCTGAGCGATTTATGGACCTAAGCAATTTCTGTCGTGAGAAAGAGGGCAATTTTATTGCTTCCTAGCTAAAGATCCAATATGGGTGATCATCATCGTAAATCACGAGAGATGGGCCCGATCCGGCTTCGGCCGAGGAGTCGCGGCCCTTTTCGATCCACTGATTTTACCCACGTTGTAGGTTGGGCTAATGATTAGTCATATCATCAGCCAAATCAGTTCAAAAAGATGACTGGGCAAAGTTAAAGAGAAACTCATCCAGATGAAAGTTAGCCGCCTCAATTCTGAGGCTCCAATCTCTTCTATTTTCTAGTAGTCTAGGCGGTGGCCCTGTGTGCATCTAGAACACTGTTAACTATGTTCTTGAGGCCCTTATTGAAGTGTCCTCGATTGAATTGTCAACGAGATTGCCAAAGCTCGTTGATTAGCTGGGGCTGCGCCTGCGTGTAGGAATTGGAAAATGGGGAATTCTATTCCAAGTCGTCCTCAAGTCAAGTTCACAATTAGCCAGCAGCTCAAGCTACTGGGCTTTGTTTCCACGTGCCTTGTTCTCCTTCTCTTCTTCTTAGCTTTTGTCTCCCCGCGCCAAAGTCTTGGTCTTCGGGAGGCCAAGTCTAGTGATTCTCGATGTGCATTGGGGTCAAGTCATTCCCAAAAGCAGCATCATTCTTTATCCTCTGCATCCTCTTTCTTTATATGTACCCTCCTTGTTTTGCTCCAACACCATCTCCCTTCGGATGGATCTTACCGCGCCATGTTCCTCTCTCTCCTTGCTCTTCTTCATCGCCCTCCAAATTCACTTCCCCGTGCGAGCTTCCGGCTACTTCTCGCCATTCCAAGAATGCGCTCCTTTTGTTTGTGGATATATACGAATCAGCTATCCTTTTAGGCATATAAGGCAACCAAGATACTGTGGGTATCCAGGCTACGAGCTTGACTGTGACGGATTTAACCCGATTCTGTATATGGTGTCTCAGAAATATCAAGTGATCCACATGGATAGGAGCACGCAGATCCTTGTGGTGGCGAGGTCAGATTTATCAGACAGTATATGTCTTGAAACATATAACGAAACCACTTTAGACTTGAATCTCTTCAAGTACACTTCCAATAACCTCAATTCCACCTTAATTTACAATTGCGACTCATGGCCAACCCTTCCATCTTATTATCAGTTCTCTTGTCCCGACTCTCAATTTGGCTACTTTGTTCTCAGTGTAAACCTATCAAACCTACTGCCCAAGCGATGCAGTTCCATTGTTCATGTCCCAATTTCAAAAAGTGAACCTATAGGTTTACCACCACCTTCGGCAGGCATCGACTTTGTTGATGATATTAGCGACATTCTCAATAAAGGCTTTGAGATCACTTGGATTGCCAACACGTCGCTGTGTGAATATTGTGTTAAATCAGGGGGAATATGCATGCGGGTATGACTGGACAAGGCAAGAATTCAATTGTTTTTGCTATGATGCAGCCTATCCGGCAACCTGCCACAGAATGCCAATATCGGCAAGCGTCCCTTCAATGCCGCCGGTACCGGCAATTATCCCTTCAAGTATGTATGCTTACTCTCATCTAACATGTGGTTTTCAATTAGCTAAAAGTTGTTCAATGAGAAGAATTGCTCGACATATTCTTCCCTCAAACGAAGTGCAGTCATCCTCGTTGTGACATGCATGATTGTGTTACACTTTAGACTTTTTAAGTCCTAAAACTTCAACACCATATACTCAAAAACCTTCCTCGCCTTAACTGTTGGATCATTAGGTTGGTATCTGCAAACCCACGAGATCCAACGTTTTAAATGCGACGAGCGAAGATGCTTCAAGTTTACTGTAAAATCTCACATCATAGACAAGTAATTTAAATCAGAACGAGTTAGCTGACAAATCAATCAACCTAAAATTTAGGTATGACTTGTTCTTTACTTTCCACAACATGAACTCTTGACCCCTCAAATGGGTTAAGACTTTTTCCTCGGTGAGAACCTTGAAAAAAGGTTTCACTTCTCAATTTCGGCTACATAGGAAGAACTCCTGGGGAAATTGCTTTGCATGTTTCCTGGCCACTGTCTTCCTCGTCACTTCCACCCCCACATCCAGTTTCAACGTTCGATAGCCATTCTTTCTTTTTATTTCCCTCCTTCACGAAATATCATCAGATTGAAACTGATGCCGGTCAAAGTCCACGCTCAGAGTAGCTTCCTCTATTTTACCGACGAATTAACCACATTCATCTCTTTCACTCTTCAATCCGGAGAAAGTAAGTAAATAAAAAAGGAATTTCTCCATCGTCAGCTTGCCCCCCTGAATTCCAAACCCTCATTCCACATGATATTCTCCATCCATGAGAGCATGAACTTACTCAAATGGGTGATGCAGTCACTATCCTTCTCTCCTTCCCTTCACACTCCATCCCCGTCATCGTTCTTGTCATCCTAATCGTTTCGCAAGTTCTTTTATGCAAGGGAGACGACGGTGTCCACTATACTGACTACCGCTGCTCAAGTCTTATCTTCAGTACTTGAGGCCTAAGCAATTTCTGTCATGAAAAAGATGGGAAGCTATTGCTTCCTAACTAAAGATCCAATGTGGATCATCATCATCGTAAATCACGGGAGATGGGCCCAATTCGGCTTGGCTGAGGAGTCGTGGCCCTTTTTGACCCAGTGATTTTACCCAAGTTGCAGTTTGGGCTGATGATATGTCAATATCACCTGTCAAATCAGTTCAAAAAAGATAACTAGGCAGAGTAAAGAGAAACTCGTCCAGATGAAGTTTAGCCGCCTCAGTTCTGAGGCTCCAATCCCTTCTGTTCTCTGTCTAGGTGATGGCCATGCTTCTGTCTAGAACGCTGCGAACGACATTCGTGAGGTCCTTATTGAAGTTTCCTCAAAGTGAACTGTCAAGGAGATTGGCAAAGCTCGTTGATTAGTCGAGGGCTGCGTGTAGGAATTGTAAAATGGGGAATATTAGTCCAAGTCGTCCCAAGTCAAGTTTACAATTGACTGGCAGCTCAAGTTACTTGGCTTTGTTTCCACGTGCCTTCTTCTCCTTCTTTTCTTCTCAGCTTTTGTCTCCCCGCGCCAAAGTCTTGGTCTTCGGGAGGCCAAATCATGTGACTCTCGTTGGTGCATTGGGGTCAAGTCGTTCCAAAAGCAACATCATTCTTTATCCCTTCATCCTCTTCCTTTATATATGTACCCTTCTTGTTTTGCTCCAACACCATCTCCCTCTAAATGGATCTTACCATTTCGTGTTCCTCTCTCTCCTTGCTCTTCTTCATCATCTCCCTCCAAATTCACTTCCTGGTGCCTGCTTCTGGCTACTTCGAGCCGTTCCAAGAATGTGTTCCCTATCCTTGTGGAGATCAAGAAATCAGCTATCCTTTCAAGCATAATGATCGACCAAACCACTGTGGGTATCCAGGTTATGAGCTCGGCTGTGACGGAGATAACCTGACCCTTTCCATGGAGTCCCTGAAATATCAAGTGATCCACATAGATTGGAGCACGCATATCCTTAAGGTGGCGAGGACAGATTTATGGGACGATATATGTCTTGGAAAACATGTCAACACCACTTTAAACTGCAGTCTTTTCAATTACTCTTCCGTTTACTTTAATTCCACCTTATTCTACGATTGCGATTCATCACCGTCCCGTCGACCTGATCAGCGGTTCTCTTGTCCCCCGTCTGAAGATGGTTACTTTGCTCCCAATGCGACCATTGAAAACCTGCTACACGAGCTTTGCAAAATCAGTGTCCTTGTCCCATTTTCACTCGGTCTACCACCGCCACCGAAGGACAGCGATGATAGGGCTAATATTCGTGAGTTCCTGAAGAAAGGCTTTGAGATTACCTGGATTGCCGACACATCACAGTGCGAAAATTGCAACAAATCAGGGGAAGATGCGGTTATGACTGGGAAAGGCATCAATTCAATTGTTTCTGCCCTGATGGAGCCCATTCACCGACCTGCAACAGAAAGCGAGTTCCGGGAAGCTTCCCTTCGAGTATGTATGCTTACTCTCACCTAGTATGTGGTTTCCAATTAGCTAAAGCTGTTCAATTAGATGGATTGCTGGGCATACCCATCCCTTTGCTTGTTAATTGGAAAACGACCTGCTCATGCCCCCTGAATCCTGACAATCTCGTGTTGCTGGTCACATTGTCCCAAAACTTTATCACCCCATTCTCAACAACCTTCCTTACCTTAACTGTTGGATCATTAGGTCTATATCTGCAAACCCACAAGATCCAACGGTTTAAATCCCACAAGCGAAGATGCTCCGAGCTTACTGTAAAGTTTCACATCATGGACAAGTATTTTAGATCGGAATGCGTTAGCCTATAAGTCAAGTAACAAAAATTTTGGATTTGACTAGTTCTTTACTTCTCATGACACCAACTCCTGACCACTAGAAGGGGCTAGACTTTTTCACGGTGAGAACCTAGAAAAAGGTTCTCGCCTTTCGATCTCAACAACATGGGAAGAAATCTGGAGGAAATTGCTTCGCATGTTTCCTGACCACATCCTCCCCCATCGCCCCCTCCCGCAGACCCAGTTTTAACGTTCGATAGCCATCTTTTCTCATTTCCCTCCTCCCCGAAATATCAGGATACTGAAATTGGTCCCGGTCAAAGTCGTCGCTCAGAAAAGTTTCCTACATTATACTGGGGAAGAATTAACTACATCCATCTTTTTCACACTTTAGTCCGGAAAAAGTAGAATAAAAAGGAATTTCTCCATCCTCAGCATGCCTCTCTGAACTCTAAAGTCTAAACAAACCCTCATTCCGCATGATATTCTCCATCCATGAGAGCATGAACTCACTCAAATGGGTGACGCATCCACTCCTCTTCACACTCCGTCCTTGTCTTTGTCCTCGCCGTCCTCATCATTCCACAATTTCTTTTATGTGATGGAGACGACGATGTCCACTATACCGAATGCCACCGCTCTTTTAATTGTGGAACTGTAGCATATATTACTTATCCTTTCTGGGGAGGCGGCCAACCCTAATTCTGTGGACTTCCAGGATTCAAGCTCGAACACTATGAGGACGAATTCCCTATCTTTGTTTACCAAGAGCGAAGGTCTTCATTTTCAATACTTTGAGGGCTGAGCGATTTATGGACCTAAGGTTTTTCCGTCGTGAAAAAGACAGCAAGTTATTGCTTCCTAGCTAAAGATCCAATGTTGGTCATCATCATCGTAAATCACGAGAGATGGGCTCAATTCGGCTCAACCGACGAGTCACGGCCCTTTGCAATCCACTGATGTACCCAAGTTATAGTTTAGTTTGATGATATGTTGATATAATCAGTCAAATCAGTTCAAAAAAGATGATTGGGAAAAGTTAAGAGAAACTTTCTAGTCTAGGCGATGGCCCTGCGTCCGTCTGGAACACTGCAAACTCCGTTCTTGAGGTCCTTATTGAAGTGTCCTCAAAGTGAATCGTGAAGGAGATTGGCAAAGCTCGTTGGTTAGTCGGGGGCTGCGTGCAGGAATTGTAAGATGGGGAATACTATTCCAAGTCGTCCTAAAGTCAAGTTAATAATTAGGCAGCAGCTCAAGCTACTTGGCTTTGTTTCCACGTGTCTTGTTCTGCTTCTTTTCCTCTCAGGTTCTGTCCCACCGCGCCGAAGTCCTGGTCTTTCGGCAGGCCAAGTGGAGAGGTTCTCGTTAGTGCATCGGGTCAAGTCATTCATTCGAAATGCAGCATTATTCTTTATTCCTCTGCATCCTCTTCCTTTATGCGTACCCTCCTTGTTTTGCCCCAACACCATATCGCTTCGGGTGGATCTTACCATGTCATGTTCCTCTCTTTCCTTGCTCTTCTTTATCTTCCTCCATATTCACTTCCTCACATGCGGATACCTCAAATCCTGCTTGGACGGAACGGAAGATATTGTCGATAAATAGAAATCCTAGCTTCCAGCGATTTCGGCCATTCCAAGAGTGCGCTCCCTATGATTGCGGAGATCAACAAATCGGCTATCCTTTCCAGCATGAGCACATGCTTCCATTCGAGATACATGCACAATCTATCTCATTGTAGGAAGCACTCTTTTACTAATTCCATTCAAGATTTATTTGATAAGCATTTGCGTCTTGGCAGGGAAACATGGCAATTTGGGGACAAAAGCCATCATAGGTAATCCGTTAAATCGTGTTTTTCGTTGACTATAATCTATAAAGATTCACAACTTAGAAGCCTCGATAAAGTGATGAAGTAAGATTGCCATTTTGGAATGTTCTATGTTTTTTCAGGAGTAGCAACATTAGGAGTTGGAATTGGGATCGCCCTTATTTTAATGCTTTCCTTCAAGAAGAAACCAATGATAAGAAGAATTATGGCTTTGATAAAGCAAAGAAGTGCAAATTTCGATGGCGAAAAGAAAATCGAGGGACTCATCTCTTCGAGAAGGTACACCTATAAAGACATCAAGAGGATGACCAACTCTTTCAAAGAAAAGTTAGGCCAAGGAGGCTATGGTTGTGTGTACAAAGGCAAGCTTCAAGATGGCCAACTTGTGGCAGTGAAGCTTCTAAAGAAGTTGAAAGGCGATGCCGAAGAATTTTTCAATGAAGTTGCGAGCATAAGTAGGACTTCTCATGTCAATGTTGTCAACCTCTTGGGATTCTGTTTTGAAAGAAGCGAAAGAGCTTTGGTTTATGAGTTCATGCCTAATGGATCCCTCGAAAAGTTCATATTTAATAGGAGTAACACATTGGAGTTAGATCAACTATTGAGTTGGGACACATTGTACCAGATTTCCCTTGGCATAGCTCATGGGCTAAAGTACTTGCATATAGGATGCAGCATGAGGATCTTGCACTTCGACATAAAGCCCCACAACATTCTCCTCGATGCAAACTATTGTCCCAAGATTTCTGACTTTGGTCTTGCCAAAATATGCCCAAGAGAAGAGAGCATCGTGTCAATGCTAGGTGCCCGAGGCACTGCAGGATACATTGCTCCAGAGCTGATCATAAGGAATATTGGAGGGGTTTCTCATAAATCAGATGTCTATAGCTACGGCATGATGGTTCTGGAGATGGTCGGTAGAAGGAAAAACATCGAAGTCACGGTAGATCGTACCAGCGAAGTATACTTTCCTCATTGGGTCCACCAACGTCTAGTGCTCCGAGAAGATCTTGGGCTGCACGGGATCACGAATGAGGAGGAAGAAGGAATCGCAAAGAAGATGATTGTAGTAGGCTTATGGTGCATTCAGATCGATCCAAGAGCTCGACCTTGTATGACTCAAGTTGTGGAGAAGCTCAAAGGTAGTGCAGAGGCCTTGCAAATTCCTCCAAAGCCATCCTTGTCATCATCCTCAAGATTGCTGGAGGCTTGTCCATGTGAAAGTTCTTTGCAAGAGAGTAATGACTCGAGCCGTGGTTATTCAATTTCACTTCTAGCAGACTAACATAGTTTGTAATAGAGTACATAAAAACACTAAAAAAGGCTGTCAACATTTTAATTAATGACTATTGACCTTTTCATGAACTTGTGATCAAATGTCTAGATTAAATTCCTATGAATATGATGGAAAAGCAAAGAAGTGAAAAGTGCATTATTTCATATTATCAATATAGTTTGCCATTTATGCAAATAGGAATTATATTGTGCAAAATAGCTGACATGTTGAACATATTTTATTGAATGGCCTCCATTATGAACTCTTGAATTGGATGGGCCTAATTCATTTTACAAGTATAGTTGAGAGATTTGTCATTTTGTTTAAAGATTTTATCATGAATTATTCTAAAGAATTAGTTAGGCAACGAATGTTAAAAGTTGTAAATGCACCGACTTCCTTCCTGATAAAGTGTCATCAATGTGTTAGCAATTCCTTGTTATCTTAATCAGTGATCTTAAGGCCAAGCAAGGTAGTCTCCTTTTCGTGTTGACGTTAAACCGAACCCTTTTTGGTCAAGCCTGGTCGTCTCCTTTCCATTCCGATGTTAGAACGCACTCGATGATATGGGAAGATGCAATATCAGCTTGCAAGAAGTTTTGAATCGAGGGTTTGATGTTCAGCGCGGTGACCAAGCCGAGTGGTCGGCGTGCACTTTTTCTGGTGGTTCTTGCGGCAGCAACTCCTCTCCTTCAACATCTAGTGTCACGTGTTATTGCGTGGCAACCCTACGCTTGTACCTATAGTGACCCCGCACGTTCTTTCAGTAACATTCCCGGGTGAGCTTTCTCAACTTTATTAGGTAGGTTCTTGTTTCTATAGGCGCATCAGATTCTATTATCAACTATGTAGAATATGCACAATAGCACTAAACCTTGAGCTTTTGCGGAGTCAATTTCTATTAGTGCCTCAAAGATCATATGGCCGATAGACCCCAAGAATTTGTACAGAGAAAACTTAATTCGATTGAATGTGATCCACTTGTTTCTTTTGCTAGAAATTCGATGGTGCTGTACTTGTTTTGTCTTCCTCCAACTATGAATGTCATGCGACAAGGATGACTTTTTCATGACTTTTTTTTTTGGTGGCGCAAAGCAAGAGGAAATCTCAAGTTATTTACTGCTTGGCGATGATTTTTTCATGAGAGATATTAGAATATTTAAATAATAAATCACGCATTCATTTAATAGCTTAAACTTTAAGAATAGCTAATAATGATCACGCAAAATCTCATATGATATCGGAGTTATTGGTTTTAAGTTCAAATTTTTCCAAGCCTTATTTTGTCTCCACAATTAAATTTTTACGATTAGTACTAGGCAAAAGACAAGATTAAGCGTGAGGGAGAGTGTTAGAATATTTAAATAATATACCACGTCTTTATCTAATAAATAAAACTTTTAGAATAGTTCACAATTATTTCACAAAATCTCATAAGAGAGACTCATTTTCGCTGACTAGTCACGAAGATTTGTATAATGGGAGGTTTGTTCCTAATTGTAATTTAGAGGTCCCTTTTATTAGGAAGTTTCATGGTTTGATCTTTAGGATTTTATGGAGCAAATTTTTTGCAAATATTCTTCATTGGTTGTTTGAATAATGCACGCATTAGACCACATTCTGCCTCACTTGGTATTTGCTTCAAAGTTGAAGAACTAGCACTTGACAGTGATGGGAGTTTGGACCAATTCAAACCAACTCCATTTGATGCTTCCGCAAATGCTTTCCACACTCTCTCCTGCCTCTTTCTCCTATCCTCTACGATCCTCTGCCTCCTTCCGGTCCAAATGAATCACCAAAAGTTCGTCTTCAATAGAAGTAATGCTTTGGACATACATCAACAATTGAATTGGGACACATTTTACCTGATTTTGGTCAGCATTGCTCATGGGCTAGAGTACTTACATAGAGGCTGCCGAATGAGGAACTTGCACTTTGACATAAAGCCCCACTACATTCTTCTGGTCCAAAACTATTGTCCCAAGATTTCTGACTTTGGTCTTCCCAAAATATGCCCTAGACAAAAGAGCATCATGTCAATGCTATGTGCTCAGGGCACCCCCCGATACATTGCTCCAGAGCTGATCATGAGGGACATTGGCGGGGTTTCTTACAAATTGAATGTCTATAGCTACGTTATGATGGTTCTCGAGATGGTTGGCAGGAGGAAAAAATTCAAGTCATGGTAGATCATACTAGCCAAATATACTTCCTTCATTGGGCACACCAATATTTGGAGCTCTGAGAAGAGCTTAGGTTGCATGGGATCACGAATGAGAAGGATGAAAGAATAGCAAAGAAGATGATTGTAATAGGCTTATGGTATATTCAGAACTATTCGAGAGCTCGACCATCTATGACCTAAGTTGCAGAGATGCTAAAAGGAAGTGTTGAAGCCTCACAAATTCCTCCTATACCATCCTTGTCATCTCCCTCAAGATCGCTCACTACTTGTCCGAGTGATTGTTTGTCTCTATAAAACAATAGTGACTTGAGTTGGGTAAATCCAATATCAAGTATACGAGATTGACATAGTTTGTAATACTAGTATATAAAAGAAGATGCACCAAAAAAAAAGTGAAAAGGGCATTATTTCATATTATAAATTGAGTTTGTCATTTGTCCAAATATGATATAATGTCATTTCTCATGAACTCTTGAATCGAATAGGCCTAATCCGTTTATAAGCATAGTAGATAGATATGTCATTTCATATAATTCTTATTATAGACTACACTGGAGAATCACTCAAGTAACAAATGTTACAATTGTAAATGCACTAACTTCCTCCGTGCTCAAGTGTGATCAATTCATCTTCTAATGCCAAACTTAGACAAGTCTGAAGCTCAACCTAGGCCGACAAAACTCGGCGTAATCTTGATTTCTCTCGATCACACGGCCCTATCCATTTTCAACCATACCCCGCTCCCCCAGCTCTCTCTCCTTCGAATAGTAAGGAATGGTGATAGGTGTTGTGTGAATTTAGGCTTGTCCCGACCTACCTTTCGATAGGGAGGAAAGTAGGCTTAGGAGTATTGCTTAAAGGACGGGTCTTTGGCCCATGATTTAAATGTGGGCTCTCTCAAAACCATACTTTACGTGACGTCGGGTGTTCAAATTGATGGTATAAGAATTCTTTTAAAAAAATGAGTCACCACTAGTCTATTAGGGTCAGCTAGAAACCAAGTGAAGTGCGAGAGCATTCTTCACTTCCTACATAACCAAATGATCTAAGGTCAGGGACTTGATTATGCTAATTAGTGCTTTTTTTGCATCTAATTTTGTTCATTTCAAAAAAAGATTTTTCATCAGGCCGTCCAAATTGATTTTATACTTATTCATTAACATGTGAGATGATTACATGAGTGCACAATCATTAACATAATAATTAGTAATCCAGGAGCACATAAAAAATAAATTGCATGGATAGCAAGGACCTAACACTAAGGAATAAGATAAATGCCAATCCTAACTAAACTCAAGGGAAGCCAAAAACAATGTATTGATATTGGGCAACCAAAGGCAATTGTCCTTAAGGACAATCGAAATTCTAAAGTAAAGCCTTAAGGGTATGTTCAATTTTTTAGCACAATTTTATAGTCAAAAGGCTTCAGAATTTTTGGAATTTTTTTATTAATTTTTTTTTTTTTTAGAAATCTTCACAAATTTTGTTGTTCTCCAAATTTCCTGATTTTTTAATATTTTTTTCTGAATTTTATGAATTTTTTGAAAATTTATGAATTGTTTAAAAATAATTCTCAAAATCTTCAAATTTTCTAAAAAAATTCGAATTTTCGAAATTTTTAAACCCATTTTATGATTATTTAGTATTTTTTCTTATTATTGTTTAATACTCTTTTTCTTTTCCTTTTAATTTTAATTTTTTTTTAATTTTTTAATCTTTAATATTATTATATTCGTGAAAACGGGTTTTAATCGAGTTTACCCGATTCGACCTTCTAACTCGATCTTTCGACCCGAATCCAAACTACTCAAATAAAACCTCATTCTTTAATACATTTTTTAATTCTATTTTTCCTTTTTTCTTTCTTTCTTTTATTTTTTTGGTCTTCTTCCTCTTTGTGCGGTTCCTTTTCTTTCCCGACGTCTTCCCTTGCACCGAAGCCACACTACCACCTAGACGAGCCACCGCGGGCATTCGGACCATTGCCAGACCACCACCCAACGTCGGTCGTCTGGCCTAATCAACACCCACCATTGCCGGCCACTAGTTGGCTGGAGGTCATAACCATTGCCGAAATACTTCCAACGAAAGATTTTCAAGCCCTAAAATTTCGTATGACCAAAACTCTAATGATTCAAGTACTAACACCAGCATGAGCAAACGACACAATGGAATGGACTTCAATTTGAACAAAGACGAGACCACAGAAACGAACCTCATAAAAACCATTTCTAAATCTCGCTTTGACGTTTCATCAAACAGATAGAATGCATTGGCTAGAGGGAGGACCTAGGCTCATTCGGGATTCGGATTTAGGCAAAGAATGGTCATACTAGATAGGATTAACACTGAGGACTAACTTAGGGACGAATCTTCAGCATTTAGCACCAGTAACCTTGAAATCACAAATCTCGGCCAAAACAAATGACATGAACCCAGACCTCACTTAGACATTTTAGCGAACAGCTGATGCACACTACTGAACAAGGGACTTTGGACTTGCTAGGGACTTAATCGCGGACCAAAACTCTTAACGACGCATGCTAGGACACAAAGCAGCTTTAATGGAAGACATACGGTACCGAAGTTCGCGCGAACCGGTCGGCCGCGAGCTCCGGGCCGAAGCCCCAAAAACAGGGCACAAGGATTCGGGAAAGACCTACCTGGTTCGGATGCAGCACTACGAGGGACGGCAAGCACCAAACAGACCTCAGGCAATGGTGAAATACTCTTTCGAGCTCGCTTTTCCTTTCTCTCGAGCTCACCTTCTGTCGGTTGTTCTCTTTGGGTTCTAACCAGCAGAAAAACAGAGCTCCTTTATCCCTCTCTCGGCTTTTCTCTCTCCTCTAGGGCGACGCCAGCTAGCCCCGTACCAGACGACATTCCCTACGCTGGCGTCGCGCGCAACGCTCGTCGCCAACGTCCTCGCCGTCCTCGCTTCACGTACAGCCGTCGTCCTTCCCCGTCTGTCGTCGAGCTAACGGCCAGAGGGAGAGAGGAGAAAGAAGAGAAAGAGGCTGGGCCGGCGGAGAAGAGAACTGGGCCACGTGTTGTGGAGGGTGGGAGGAAGAAAAGAAGAAAAGAGGAGTAGGCCGGGCTGGAAAGGAAGAGGCTATGGGCCCGCCCACTCGGGAGATAAGAAAGAAGAAGAAGTGGATTGAGCTGGCCTCGCGGGAAGAAGAAACGGCAGGAAGAGAACGGGTAGACCTAGCCCTGGCCTGGCTTCTTTCGATTTTTTTTTTTTTTATAATAACAATTTTTAGATAATAATTTTTTTCAAATAAAAATTTTAAAATATTTTAAAATATTTTAAATAACTAAAACTAGTAACGCAAATGTTCCTAATGTCCATATCCAATGAAATTTAATGAAAATTATTTTTGCTAGGGATCAAAAGTTAATTTTTAATTTTCTACGCGATTGAATCTTAAGTAAAAAAGTAAAATTTAGGCATCAACAAGACTAACTTGAAGTAAGGGTAAGTTTTTTAACGAAAAAAAAAAAAGAGGGTAAGTGGAGCTAGACTAGGAAATGAATCATCTTAGAAAAGCAAATGACACGGGAGTAGTTTGATTGAATTTTTTTTTGGGGGGTGGGGGAGGTCTAGTTCACAAATAGTAAGGCAAAGTCGGAGCAAGCCTTCATTTCTTTGTGGGAGAGAGAGATCATGGGAAAAGAAGGGGACTCGGTCAACAGTCAGAGTCGTTCTTGAATTTGAATGTTCCCAAACCCTGTTCCCATCCTCCATCTTGCTTAGCGTGGTGAGCAACTTTGCCTCTATACTTCTACAATTCAAATTATTTTCTAATGTGAGCCCACTAACGTTTTCTTGCCATTATGTCGGTATATCTATGCGTCAAATTTATCTATGGTTCTTGAATCCTATACTTGATCTTGAGGACATATGAACTCTGTAAAACCTATTGGAAACATCTTGTAATTCTTCATCGAGCGAAACTAATTAGGCGTCCTTTATTGCTGTCCTTTATTGCTTACGGTCATAAATGTTTAAATCATATTTCCGTGTGCATAGAATCCTGTTTTGATGTGATCAATAGAGGAAGGACATAATTTCATAGTGATATTTGCTTGGAATCACTCGTTTACATCACCTGGATTTAATCATGCATATGTGCTTTGGGTAATCCAATTAGTGTCGATGTAGGGCCGGTCTAGGTTCACCGAGGCATGAATTACAGACGTTGCAGGGCCCAGAAATGGGCCAAATGCTCACTGTCCCAATCGCTCTTCGATCTGAACAGCAAGCATTGTATAGCCCACTCGCGCCTCTCCGAGCCAGTCCTTGGCCGCCCTTATTTATTCGTTTTAGCCTGCATGGCACGTGTTCATGCATATGGGGGCCCGCTTTTATCATAATTTTAGCACTGATAATATGAAATGTTGACGGTTCATCCGATATTCGACTCATGACTCGAACGTTCAAGTTTTAGTCAGATCGGTATTCGGCGAGCTTCTTTTGTGCGTTCATTTGTTACATCCTCAGATACGAATGTCCATTTGGATCCATTCTAACTCTTTTTTCTTGGGATATATAAAATGGAGACATTGAATAAGTATCGGTTCTGTCGATACCATTTTCCCTTTTGGATGCCTTCATTTTTTGCATTGCATTTTTTGCATTTAGATTTAGGATTCTTATCTTTAAATAATATCATTTCAGAAGAGGGGGAGCGGCGGCTAACGGCAGGTGGCGGTATAGAAAATTTTTACTTATCGTTTATGTTCCAAACCTATTTTTGGACTAAAAAGTTGTTCCAAATATAGAAAAATAAAATTACATTATCAAACGAATTTATGTTCTAAATTTATTTTCAGGACCTAGAAAAATAGTATTTGGTGATGCGCATGGGGGGTGTCTTCATAAAACTTTACCACATGTGCAGGGGCGTTTGAAAAATGTTCCTGTCCGACTGGGAACAAAAAAAAATTGTCCCTACTTGCGGAGGTTTCTCTCAGTGCATATAGTTGATGAATTTTCGAGGAGTCTGGGAGCGAGGGATTCTCATTTTTTATTTGCATGAGAGATTGGTTTGGCCGATCTAAGTATTGATAAAGGACTATTCTTGCATATGCTACGCCGGTGCCTTGCAAGTAACATAAACATGGGATGAATGGACGCCATAAGCGCCCGTTTGTAGCATCTACGCTGCATTTCGGTAGCAGCCTAATCCTTATTCCCTAGAGAGCAGAGATGCGGAGCCTGTCCTCTTTTTACACGGCGCAACTTGTTTGGATTGGCATAAAAAATCAAGCATTAAGTTGAAAATGGGGAAACAAAGTACACGAGTTTCGTCCTCGATGACCAATGCCATTCGTCCTCAATGACCAATAACGAGTAAGCCGACCTTGACTACAATATCCGTTCGTTCGTTCGTCTATGGTAACCAATGCCATTTGTGACGAGATCCAGTTGATCTTATTTCTAAAGGCAGATAAGAAGGAAAAAAATTAGCCTTATTTATTTTGCGAAAAAAATAGCCTTATTTATTTTGTAAATGTTTTCCCTTGTACACATAGGATTACTTGAACATGGCATGCAACAAAATACAAATTCGAACTAATATATTCTTGAGGAAAAATTATCCAAAATGTCAAATTCCCAAATTAGTATTGAACCTATCAAGTTTGTTACTTTAGGTCGTAAACATTTTCACATTTTGCTAATTATATTTATTTGGTCAATTTTGATTGGAATTTCTTACATTGATGCTAGTTGCTCTACGTGACACAGCCGATACTGATGTATATAACTTTTAATAGTATTTTAACATTTATTTCTTTCTTTCCTTTGTCCTTTTGTTTCTTTCTTTCTCTTCTCCTTCTTCATTGTTTTCTTACTATGGCTAGTGAGGGACATAGACCCTCATCGGTTGCAAATGAGGGCCGAGACGCCATTGCCTAATTGGGGGGGGAGGGGAGAGTTGCATCACGTGGCCATGAGCAAGGCTAGCCTTGTTGGCCTTGCCCAAATGTTGACAAGGTTGCCTCACTTGTGGCCAACGAGGTACCTTTGCCCAAATCTAGTTGAGTTTAGTTGCTTGTAGTGGCAATGGCCTTGCCTAGGTCCAAGTGGGGCTAGTTGAGGGTTACGACACTTGCTCGCACCCAGGAAGGGGTTCACTACGAGTGGCTGGTAAGGGCCTAGTCAAGTAAGAAAACACTAAAGAAGGAAAAGAGAAAGAAAAGAAAAAATTAAAAAAATTAAAATATCATAAAAGATTTTCTACAATGTCGCGGTTGTGTTATATAGGATGACTGACATTTATATTAGCGATTTCTGGCCAATTGGTCATTATCATCATCTTCACCAACTTAGTCTATTTGACTCTTATCGGATGATGCACGACACGAGGCCTCCATGCCTCAGAATGGCAAATATCAGCCAAATATTAGTAGCTACCCTTTGAGGATTTTTGGCGAACAAGAGTCCTATTATGGCAATTCAAATTTCGAGATTACTTGCAAAGAGATATACCCTGTCCTGACTTTCTTAGACATGGGGTTCAATAGCAAGGGTATCTTTTATGTGCGCAATTCATTACTCATGTTTAATGCCCCGTGTACCCGGAATCTTGTGATGTTTCTCAGCGAAATATTAGCCTTGGAAGATGCCCTTTCAATCTCAGTTCCACTAATGCCAATTTCTTCTTCTACTATAATTACATCCTCGCAACCAACAAGTTTTTACATATTTAATGGATTGTGCTAGCAACTGCACCCACCATTCTTTTGCCCTTTCTTCCAAGGAAGCATTGTAGGAAATGGATTACTATTTTGCCGTCAGCTCTTGCTACTCTACAGTTAGTATACTTGTTTACGTAAATGCCAGTTTCCCAAGCCGTGATGTCTATGGATTACAGTGAGATTAAGAAGGGGTTCCTATTGAACTGGACTGCAATTAATGCAGCAAGTGTGAGGGAAGTGAGGGACGGTGTGGATTCAAGAATACTAATTTTGTTTGCCTTTGCCAAGATGCTCCTCATCCTCATAGCTGCAATAATGGTAAATGCCTAGGAGATTCAGTTTTTTGCTTTTGCTTCTTGATTGAGATTTCATATCAACTGCTTTGCTTGATCTTTCATTTCCGCATGCGGAGCAAAGGTGTAAATTAGAACTTCACCTCAACCTTCTTCGCCTTGACTGTTTGATCTTGAGGTTGCCATCTGCATCCCACGAGACCCAATTGTTTTAATGTATTGAGTGAAGATGCACCAAATTCACGGTAAAATTTGCAGATGTCAGACTAAAGCAACTTGATTTTCTTTGTGGAATTTTGTTGTGCGCGCAACCAAACATAAAAAAGCTTCCACCTCCACTAGCGATGCTAAAATCTGACTAGGCGTGCAATTGAAATATAAAATGTTGAGAACTCTACATATAAAATCGTTCTTTCAGGGTGGATCCAAGCATGAGCAAATGTTTCAATTTGAGATATATGCATGGTCTATCACACTGTAGGAAGCACTCTTTTACTAGTTTCATCCTAACTTCATTCAGGATTTATTTGATAAGCATTTGTGTCCTGGCAGGAAACGTGGCATTTTGGGGACAAAAGCCATAATAGGTAATCCGTTAAATTGTGTATTTTGTTGTCTATTTTCTATAAAGATTCACAACTTAGAAGCCTTGATAAAGTGATGAAGTGAGATTGCTGTTTTGAAATATTCTATGTTTTTTCAGGAATAACAGCATCGGGAGCTAGAATTGGGATCGCCCTTATTTTAATGCTTTTCTTTAGGAAGAAACCAATGATTAGAATAATTATGGCTTTGATCTAGCAAAGGAGTGAACATTTCAATGGCCTCCTTATCCACAGTTGAGAAACCTATTTTAGCGGGTAGATTTCGGGTGAAATTTGTATAGAATCTACAACTACTCTCCTTATCCACAGTTGGATATTGATGAGAGAGGAGAGTGGTGGGGGGAGGTTAAATGTGACGCCTCGATCCTCGAGCGCGTGCTCATCTCTCGGTGGTCGATAATATTGTGATGTCTCAGGACGCATTTGCCAACCTATTCATTTTAATACACATGCGGAAGCAAATAAATAAATTCTCTGACGGAAATAGCTTGGGATAGAAAAGCAGAAAATTCAGGATGTCACATTAAAAGCGGTGAATTAAAATTTTCGGATAAAAGTTGGTGCAGCTCAAAAATTGGATTTTTCGTAAAGAATGGGGGACATTCAGTTTGAAGTCACGATGTTCGTCTCATTTTGAAAAAAAATCACACCCTTGTCTCCGGGATTTCCAAACACTTATGAATTATGAATAGAGACTCCAGAGACCACTCGAATGGTGGGGGGGTGTTGAGGGGATCAACAAGCGTTCAAAGAATTTTCATAGCGAAGCTCTCTCACCCCTCTCATCTCTCTCTCAGCGCGTCCATCGAAGCTCCGGTGCTTCCCATCCATTCAGCGACTCCTTCTCATCTTGGCAGTCGTCCGGTAGTAGTCCTTCCCAGCAGTGCCAATAAGCCGCCATTTGAATTCCTCGCGCTCCCGGTATTGCTACAAGTTTTCTGGCGGAAGCCCAGCACCTTCATTGAGCCTCTTGCGACCGTGGTGAAGGATGGTGAAGGAGGTAAGAATGAACTGAATTATACCGAACAAAGAGAGAGCATATATATATGAAAATTTGAATTAACACACGGAAGCGCCCTTTAACGTAAGGACAAAACTTTGCTGCCTACCTGTACGCCAAATGACAAAACTGAGACTTAGTATGGGACGGGCTAAAACGGATAATACTTAATTCAAGGAAGTTATAGTATGGTATTAGAGCAAGACCTCCTACAATATGTGGTTCGGGGACGAACCGGGTGGAAGCTGGTGGGCCCGTAAAGAATGGGTGACAACCTGGGAAAATGCCCATCTGTATGCCAAAAGACAAATTGTAAGGCTCGGTAGGGGAGCGGCCAAAGTAGACAATGCAAACAATACCTTGTTGAGTGAGTTAATCTAGAGATGTTACAACATCCAGAGAGACTAGTTGCTGTGCCCTGTCATTGCTCGTAACTCCACCGTCATCCCGGCATTCCAACAAGTTTCTTAGGGAAGGTCCAGCAACCACCGCCAGCTCCCTCATCGCAACCAGAGCCTCCACTGATCTGTCCAGCAGCTCCGGCTAGTTTCAGGTTTTCAGACCAGTCCCGATGCCCCTGCGAGCTCCTCACGACGGCCTACAGCCTCGTCGTCATGTCCAAAAGGTTGATCCGTACCAAATCTCCACCTGTGCTCTCACGGTTACTTTGCCTTCACAGTTTTTCTTTCAGCAGCACACCATGCCTCTTTGCTTCACTTGGGACATCTTGACAAAATTAAGGTGAGTTGATGTTTGTAGTTTCCGCGCTTTAGTATGTGGCTTCGATTGCATGAAGCTTAGTGTTAAACCATAGTTATATCATACATATTAGGGCTCGGACCTTTAAGCACAAAAAGTCCCGATCGTCATATGATCTCATGTCTCGAATGTGGTTTATTATATAATTTATCATGCGGGATGGACTAGAAAATTTTGGCTGTTCAGAATGATGTCTTCTTCGAATTATCTCGATAAACCTTTAGATGATGAGAGTCATGTGCACGGAGCGAGGTGGAAAATTGTATGCGACCGACAATAGGTACTGCATCAACATCTGTGCTGTGATTGTGTACACTGGACTCCTCCTTGTGGTCACGGCACATCGACTCCATTAGAGTGGTCGACTGTCACCCAGAGGTACCGTATGGATGAAGTGCACGCAATCCCGAAAGACGGAGGAATTGACGAAGTGAATGGTACCATAGAGTAGATGAAACTACTGGATTAGTTTTATGCAGTCGTTTTAGCAGAAGAGACCTTTGACTAGGGGGTTTAGTTCGCAAAAATATTTTTGGAAAAACATTTTCCTCATTAATTGGCATTTGAATTGTTTAGAAAAAGTAGTTAACGGAAAATGTTTTCTTGATCAATGAAAAAGATTTTCCTATTGAAGTTTAAATTTAGAAAAATAATTTCCTTTTTGAAATAACCAGAAAACGTTTTCCAAAATATAACTAGATATCAATTCTTTGACTGAAACTTAACGCTTGGGTAATAAATCCCCAATGTTAGGACTCAACGTTCAAAAGCAGGTCTCAGCGGTTGAGCATGGGTCAATTGAGGTCGGGCCCAAGACACCGGTTCTTAGGCCTAGGCCTCGATGCCCACACCCAGGTCCATTGAGGTTAGGCCCAAACCCATAGTGCCTATACCTGATACTTTGGCACTTGAGCCCAAGTCTATAAAGGTCGTGCTCAGGTCTCTAATGCCCACTCTTGGTTCTAACCCTTAAGCTTGGGACAATGACCGTCCATGGGTCCTTGGTTAATGAAATGTTCATTCTTATAAAAATATTTTGAAAAATGCATAATTATTTTTTATTTTAAATAATTCGAATTTTAATTATTTTTTATTTGTCCAAAAATGCAAATTATAATTATTTATTATTTATTATTTTCTTTATTTTTCTTTTTGCTTCTTCCTCTGCCAATGACAGTTGGCGGTGATCATGTGATCATCGATTGGTGGTGGTTAGTGATCGAAAACTAGCAAAAATGTGTCAACGATTAGGTGACGATGACGGCTAATAGCAACAACTGGTGATGATAGCTAGCAATGGTGACTGGTGGCAACAACTGGCCGAGAAAGAATGAGGGAAAAAAAAGAGAATAAAAATAATTACAAAATTCGAATTTATTGAAATTTTCCCTAGGAAAATCAAATTAAATTTTCCATATCAAATGGAAAATTTAATCTAGTTCATTTTTGGATTTCAACCAAACATCAAGAAATATTATCCTTATTTTGAAAAATATTTTTCAAAAATGTTATATTTTCCGTGAAATGAATGGACTTTGGGATTCCTATTCAAAGTGACAGCCTTAGATCATTAAAAGAAATGCTGTGTGCGCTTGGCATCAGGTTTACCATGGGTCACTGCATTTGTGCAGTATGTTTAATTCGGCTCGTTGTACTTACGTAGGTGAAGTAAAGAATTATTGATGTTTGATTGGTAATTTCTGCAAATTGCAGTCACATTTTTTTGGCCTGTTGACCATTGATGACATGGTCGTCGTTTCTGGAGGAGTAACACTGATCGTGCTCTTATTGGCTCCAATCGTCGTGTTTCCATGATCAGAAGGCACAATATGACAGATCCATCACTAGTAGATACTAAGATGTTGGCATAATTTGTCGAAGTCCAACCAGCTAAATGTAGGGAAAATCTGACAACAAATCAAAAATTACATACTTCCCTTTGATACAATGCAAGAAGTAGAGCCACACTAAAAATTGAAGAACTCCCGCTCAGCAAGTCTAAAAAGATTGAAGCATGCAACATTGCGGCTGTATCAACATAGTAGAAGTAGGAAGACAAAACAAAAAGAGTCCCTCGACTGCAGTTCATGTAACGCAAAGGAAACATTAATCAGAAGCGGGGAAACAAACATAATCACAGAAAACAATCGTAGAGAAGGATTATAAAATGATAAAGAAAGAAAAGAAAACTGTAGGTACACCGGTCATCACATTAAAGTTTAGCCTGACAGATGTCAAAATGAGAAGAACAAGAAGTGCTAGAACACCACCACCATTTTACACTGTCAGGAGCGTCCCAAATAATAGGAAAGATTGCAGCTTTACACTGAAATTGTATGGTTTGCCAAGATTCCACACGACAAACCCATGCAGAACACTTGCACAGGATCGACTGTTGATTTAAACTGAAAATAACTAAAATTTTCCCCTTAACTATAGCAGAAACTGCAACAGCTAAAAATGGTTACATGGGTGACTTCACTCTTTGAGAAATAATTCTTTTTTTGTCAACGTAACATTTCATTCATTTTCATGTAAATACAAAAGATAAACATCATAGTCCAACTACAGGTCAAGATAAATCGTAGACAACTTTAAACAAAACAAGCTCCAGATAACGATAAAAGTTATCAAAACAAGGTTAGGAGTCGCTCAAAAAGTAGATTTGAGATATCTTTAAACCTCGATGGTCGATCACGGAATCTATCTTCAATAATGAGCATGCATTGAGATCTCCATCTATTGTTTTGGCTTTGCCTTGCAGTGGTGCGCACCTAAATTCAACGTCCCCAACATCATTGCCATTCAGAGAAACATGGTTGAAAGATTATAGATTCAACACTCATGAAAGAGAAACCTTCATGAAACTCCTCCAATCTCATATGAAATTGAACTTGTATGCCAACAAAACCCGAGAGAACCGAAAATCTAAAATTATACATGCAAAATCCCTTGATTCCAACTAGATTGGGATAGAATTCTCCCAAAATGAGAGAAGCTTCTAGATTTAGACTAAATTAGAAGAGAAAAGTTCCACAAAATGTAGGAAAGCAAAAGAAAAAAGAAAAAAGAGAATAAATAACCAAATCAATCAAAAATGAAAAAGAAGGGGAGGGAGAAATCTAGCTTAAACCCTCCTCTTTATGGAGGTTGAAGAATAATGCTGAGTGAAAATTACAAAGAGGATAAAAACCCTAGAGGTGGAAGAGAAAATGGATCTGAGAAACAAATTCAAAAGTAATCATTGCTTGATTCAAAAGCACAAGAGGACCAAGTAGTCCTATGTCAAATGATTTCAAATTATTACCCCAAAGTTTTCAGCTCATCCTTCAAAGACCGGGGAAAATGGCCTCAAAAGATTGCACAACGCTCATTCAGCGGATTTTCATTCAACTAAATACGAATTATAGTGGGTGAGAGGGAGGGAGAGAGAGGGTGATAGTCAGAATGAGTAATGCATTCTCCAAAGATATCTTCAACAGAGCAAACGATACCATTTTGCTTGAGTAGCGGGAGAAAAAGAGAAAAAAAAAATTAAAGGAAGAACCCTAGTCCTAATTCAATTTTTTATTTTTTCATTTGTAACCCAATTTCTTATCTGGGACATGATTGCCCTTGTTTTAGTCGTTGGAAAAAGTTTGTTGGTGAAGATTTGGCCATCCAGTTTGTCACGCCCTTGGACTCCCTAGTTATGAGAATACAACCGGCGGGGGTTATTTTTGTGACGTCCTAGGCACATCGGCATCCTATTTCCTTTAATCTTTGGTTAAGCACAAGCAAAAGTGTACCAAACATCATCATCCGAACAACAATAAAGACAAGTAGCTTCAGAAAACACACATACAGGCACAACTATTACTATCTACAGTACATTAACCATATTTACAAGGCCTTTGTATCATGGGCCTATTACATATCTGATTATGCAAAAAACTACTAAGGTTGGGGTAACCTTATCTACTCTAGTGAGGATGTGACATCCTGAATTTCAAGTTCTGTCTTTGATTGAATAAGTTGGGCTTTTCATCAACATGCCTATAATTATTTTTCCTGAACTGATTACTCATTGGATAACTAGTCTATCAAGTGAAGTCGTTAAGGGATTTTAACGCAACAAACTTGAAAATTCGACCAGGAATCGATTGCTCAACCGTGTTAATCTGTAAGGGTCATTATGGCATGTCAAAATTGACTAGAGACCGGAGATAGGTCGATTCAACTAAGATATGTGATTAGTGTGTAGGTGATTCTACCTAATTACAAAATTTCTGTCGATCGACACTAGACCGATTTTTCTATCATTTCTGTATCCTGTGTCTGTATTTGAAATCTTGAGATTTTCATGACAATCAAAAATCGCCAATGTGTCAAAGATGTACGTTGTGGCTTGAAAATAATCAACCATGCATCAATTGCATTAAAAATTCCTAAAAGCTACCTGGTAGGTTAGGTCACGCTAAAATCGCGCCAGATTGAAATTAACCGTGAATTTGAACCTGATTTCAGAAACTGAAAGTTCTATCATATCACGAGTAATCTCTAACAAAAGGACTTCTACGCACTAACAAATCGCATAACCAAGGCGATTGTTCAATCCATTCGCAACACGGAGTTTAAGGGCAAAACTTGATCGCGCCTTACTTTCTCCTCCGAACCTCGATCCGAACGTATTTATAGTCAATAGAGAGCCCTTGACACATATTACAAAAATCCCAACTTGACCGTCCCAAAATCAAGCTGAAAAAGGCAAAATACAGGCCCAAAACTGTTGGACATGTACTGTTCACTGCGCGTGGGAAACTTTGAATTTCTATTTCGAACAAACCATAAGCTAAAATCATGATCTGTAAAATTCCATGGCTCCACAACACTCTAAACTACCATTCCTACAAAAATATGTGGCTCAACGACTCCAAAATTGGACTTCGCCGCTCGATTTTCCAAAAATTCTAAATTTGAACCCTAAACCCATAAACTGCTTCAATTGGACGAACGAGGGGCCTAATCTCTTACCGAGTGCCGCGTTATGAAGTTGAGTCAGCTTGGCAAGGCGTTCGAGGCATATACGTGCCAAAAACCCCTTTCCTTTCTTCCCCTTTCTCTTCTTCTTCTTCTTCTTCTTCTTCTCCTTCTCCTTCTCCTTCTCCTTCTTCTTCTTCTTTTCTTTCTTTTCTTTCTGGTCGAGGAACCTCTCACCTTCTATTTAACCGACCCCTCTCCCCTCTCCTTTTTGCTTATTGACTTTTCAACTTCTCTCTCTTGTTCAGGAGTTGACACATATTTCCACAACAAAGAGACATGGAACACATTATGGACACCTGATAGTGCCGGTGGCAAAGCCAATTTATAAGTGACTTCACCAATTTTCTCTAAGATCAAGAATGGTCCCACGTACCTTGGACTTAATTTCCCACGTGTGTCAAATCTCATTACACCCTTCGTAGGAAAAGCTTTTAAGAACACGTGATCCCCCACATTAAATTCTAATTTGCGTCTTTTCAGATCCGCATAACTTTTCTGACGACTTTGAGCCGTTCTGAGACGTTCCCGAACCAACGTAACTTTCTCTTCTGACTGTTGAATGAACTCGGGGCCAATTAGTCTTTTCTCACCAACGTCGTCCCAACAAATAGGACTTCTGCATTTTTGGTCATATAAAGCTTCAAAGGGTGCCATTTTAATGTTGGAGTGATAACTATTATTATAAGAAAATTCTGTCAAATGTAGATGTTCATCCCAAGAACCGTTGAAGTCAATGATGCATGATCTCAACATAGCGTCTAATGTTTGAATCGTTCTCTCTGACTGTCCATTTGTTTGTGGATGAAAAGCCATACTCAAGTTGAGTTTAGTGCCCAATGCTCCTTGCAAACTCTTCCAAAAGTTAGACACGAACCTAGGATCCCTATCAGAAACAATGCTTACTGGAACTACATGAAGCTTCACTATCTCATTAACCTATTGATTTGCCATATCTTCCATTGAAATGCCAAAACGATATGACAAAAAGTGAGTGGACTTAGTCAATCGGTTAACAATCACCCATATAGCATTCTTACCACTTGGCGTCCTTGGTAAACTGACTACAAAGTCCATGGAAATATGCTTCCATTTAGGTATCTCTAGAGGTTGCAATTGTCCACCTGGTTTCTGATGCTCAATTTTCACTTGCTGGCAAACTAAACATTGATCGACAAATTTTATTATATCATTTTTCATGTTGACCCACCAAAAGTTTTCTCTCAAGTCCCTATACATTTTAGTGTTTCACGGATGAATTGAAAATCTAGTACTATGAGCTTCTTGCAGGATCTCCTTTTTCAGCTTTGAGTCCTTAGGAACACATAGTCGACCATGAAACCTCAAGGATCCATCTGTGTAAACTAAAATCCACTTGTCTTCCAGCTTCCATACCTTCTCTAATTTTTTGTAATTGTGGATCTTCATTCTATTTAGCCCGAATTCTATCAATCAACATAGGTTGTACTTGAAGATTAGCTAATTGAGCACCAAGTTGTTGTACCAACACCTCCAAGTCTAACTTCCTCATATCTTCAAGAATGGGTTTCTGAGAAGTGAGCAAAGCTACCATATTTCCAAAGGATTTATGACTCAAAGCATCTGCTACCATATTAGCCTTACCCGGATGGTAATTAATGGATAAGTCATAATCTTTCAAAGTTCTAGCCATCTTCTTTGCCTCATGTTCAGTTCTTTCTGAGTAAAGATATACTTCAGACTCTTGTGATCGGTAAAGACTTCACATTTTTCACCATAAAAATAGTATCGCCATATCTTCAAGGTAAACACAACCGCCGCTAACTCCAAATCATGAGTGGGGTAGTTCTTTTCATGTAATTTCAATTGTCTAGAAGTGTATGTAACAACTTTGCTATTTTGCATAAGAACACAACCTAAACCTTCTTTGGATGCGTCGCAGTAGATTTCGAAGCAACCACTTCCAGAAGGTAGAGTTAGAATAGGAGCCGGCACCAGTCGTCTCTTCAACTCTTGAAAACTGCGTTCACATTGGTCTGACCATTCAAATTTAACTTTCTTCTAAGTTAGACGGGTAAGTGGACCAGCAATCTTTGAAAATCCCTCTACATATCACCTATAGTAGCCGGCTAGCCCAAGAAAACTTCTCAAATCTATAACATTTGTTGGACGATTCCACTTAACAATTGCTTCAACCTTCTTTGGATCCACTAATATGCCATCCTTCGAGATCACATGACCCAAGAATTCTATATGATCAAGTTAGAAATCACACTTACTAAATTTGGCATATAACTTTTTTTCATGCAAAGTCCGCAAGACAACCCTCAAGTGTTGTTTGTGTTCCTCTAAGCTCTTCGAATACACTAGGATGTCATCAATGAACACCACAATAAATTTGTCTAGATATTCCCTGAACACCCTGTTCATCAAGTCCATGAAGGCAGCAGACACACTTGTTAATCCAAAAGGCATGATGAGAAATTCATAATGGCCATACCTTATTCTGAAAGCGGTTTTAGGTGCATCATCTATCTTTATCTTCAATTGATGATACCCAAAACGAAGGTCGATCTTGGAAAATACCTGAGCTCCTTGAAGTTGATCAAATAAATCCTCAATCCGGGGCAAAGGATATTTGTTTTTTACCGTTACCTTGTTAAGCTCTCGATAATTTATGCAAAGCCACATACTACCATCCTTCTTTTTCACAAATAGAATAGGAGCTCCCCAAGGCGAAACACTAGGTCTGATAAAACCCTTATCCAAAAGCTCTTGCAACTACGTTTTCAATTCTTTCAATTCAGTGGGTGCCATCCGATATGGTGCCTTAGAGATTGATGTTGTACCGGGCATCAATTCAATGCAAAACTCAATTTCTCTATCAAAAGGCAAGCTTGGTAAATCCTCAGGAAACACACTTGGAAACTTTCTAACAACAAGAGCATCTTCCAACTTTACTACAACCTTACTTATGTCTTTTACACAAGCTAAATAACCACAACAACCCTTTCTCAAAAGTTTCCTCGCTTGCAAAGCCGAGATCAACCTTGGAGAAGTGTTTTGACAACTTCTCGAAAAAGAGAATTCAGGTTGATACAAAAGTCTAAATATCACTTTCTTTGAAAAACAATTGACAATAGCATGATAGGTAGATAACCAATCTATCCCTATAATAACATCGAAATCTCGAATATTTAACTCCACTAGATCCACAGGCATTTCAACATTATAAATCTGAATCACACATCTCTTGAACACATGATGACCAACTAAGAAATCGCCAGTAGGAGTATCAACACACAATTCACATTCAAGAGGGTCAGGCAACACATAGTATCAACACACAACTCAAATTCAAGAGGGTCAGGCAACACATCAAGCTTCCTTGCAAATTCAGTTGAAATGAAGGAGTGCGTAGCACCGGGATCAAATAACGCATAAGCACATTGTGAGACAATAAAAATATTACCTGCAACAACTGCGTTAAATGCTACCGCATCCTCCTTGGTCATCGCAAAAACTTTCCCACTTGTATTTTGTCTTTGTTGGTTCTCTTGGGGCCTACCAACGAAAGGGGTATTCCTCTGAATGGAACACTGGTGTGCTAGGTGCCCTTGTCACCCACATAGATTACATGATCTATTGCTAATAGGAAGATTCCTTTGTGTAGGACAATCTCGCAACATGTGTCCCGCTTTCCCACATGAGAAGCATACTCCGGTTTTCCGATGACACTCACCGCAATGATGATTTCCACATGTATTACAGGGGCCCTAGTTACTCGGATTTCTAAACTGTCCTGGCCGGCTGAAACCTCTTCGCCTTCCACTACCATCGGTATGGCTGCCTTGCACATTTGTGGGCTTAAACCCTTTGGGCTGAGGCGCTCTTTGTGTGCTGTACTTCATAATGCTTTGTTCCACCTTGATTGCTCGTTCTAGCATATCCTTATAAGTCGTTAATACGAAAGGTGCAAGTGCGAAATTAATTTCAGGTCGGAGCCCTCCAAAGAAATGGTCGGCCTTATCTTCCTCATTTGCTACCAAGTGCTCCGCAATTCTACTCAATTGATTAAAGCGAACTGAATACTCCAAAATTGTGGAGTCACCTTGATATATATGTACAAAGTCACCCTTCATCTTTGCCTGGAATGACTTTGGGAAGAATTGAGCATCATTTTTAAAGTCCTCCTAGGATATAATAACATCCCTACCTCCAAGACTTGGCTTCATTCCATCCCACCAAAACTCTGCTTCACCTTCTAGGTATTGGGTGTCAAGTTTAACTTTCTGATCCTCGGGAACCTCTTTAGCTTCAAAGGTCCCATCAATCTTTTTAATCCAACGCTCAACCGCGAGAGGATCAACTTTCCCATCAAAAGTGGGTGGTTTCGCCTTTCTAAAATGGGCAAAAGTGCCTGAACTAGTCACTCCATCTCTAGTTAATTCATTTTCTTGGCGATACCAATGGATCACTGCTTGTTGAAATTCAATTGAACGAGTTGGCTCTTGATCATCTTCTCTGACTTCGCGCAAGTCAGGACTCCTATCATAGCGGTCCTCAAGTCTCATTCTCAAAGACGCATCTCGAGAAGCTTGAGGCATATCTCTAGCCTTAGGGGTAGTGACTCGTTTGCCTTTGCAGCTCCTACAAAGCGAGGCAAGTGTCTTGGAGTTGGTACTAATGATCACCTGAATCTAAGAATGAAACTGCATCTTAGAATCTACAAGACTAACACAAAAATAAAATCTATCACACAACCTCACAACGTCCCATAACTACACCCAAAAAGATCAAAACTCTTAGGCTCTAATACCAAAAATGTCACATCCCAAAACTACAAAAAAATGGGGACGACACGGCCATCCTTTCTTATGAAGGACGCAGCCTCAAACACAACCAACAAATTGATATCAACTTATATATATCTCAAACCATATATATACATATCAGATAAACTAACAAATTGGTTGCAATATCAAAGTTTCTACAATCCACCAAAAAGAGATATACGTTTAAAACTCAGACAATCCAACCACTAGTAAGGATCATGTGCACCACTTCCTTAAAGCATACCAAAAAAACAAAATAGAACTCCCCAAAAATTTCCCGCCGACAGCGCACTTGCTCTATTCGCCGCTAACTAAGGAACCTAAAAAGATCAAAGGAGGAGTGGAATTAGCAACAACAGCTCAGTGAGTAGTATATATCTTCTAAGCAAATCGAACAACCACTATGCATGTATACAAAGCAATACTAAACTTCATAATGCCAACTCAATATATAAAATACATATCAAATCATATGAGAGTTATTTCTTATCATCAAAGCTTTATACTAATATGGAAAACTCATTTAAATCGCCATCAAAAGTCAAATATCAATGGTCAAATCCATTGAATAATCTCCATCAAAAACACATATTCAATGATCTATCCATTGATTCATCTCATATCAAACACACGTTGATGGTCCATCCATCGACTAATCTTTTGCTCAATAACTAACCATGATCACGACACAGCGCCTTGTCACAAGGCGACCAAGATTCTCTCCTTGGCAAGATCTCCACTTACAAAGCTGGTGGCTGGCCCATAAGGATATCCTAAACCTAGTATGCATACCCCAAAAACCCCATAATAGGTTCACAAACATATTGAGCATAAATAACCATCATCCAATACCAGAAATCCAATCTAGAAATCAATATCTTAAACCATATGAATAACATTTTACAGCCTAACCCATCATTTGTTTCATATCCATTTCTCAAATCATCATAAACCTTTCCATAAATCAGCCGCAAAGTAATTTCATATATATTTCTTCACAAACCTTGTATAACATGCTTTTCAAAGATTCACAATCAACCAAATGGTAGCAATTGCTCGATCTGGCTTTTATACAATAAAAATGCTCTTCCCAATTCAATATATATATACTTCAAGATATGATTTTACAAAACCAAAGAAGATATAGTACCACTCACCTCGTCATCTATGACCAAATGACGAACGATACCTGTATCGTCGAACTCACGGCCCTATCAAATAATCGAAGAATATTGTTAAAATCTAATAAAATTCTATCTCAATTACGAAATGACTAAATTACGCCGTAAGTCTAACAAAAGGACTTCTACGCGCTAACAAATCGCATAATCAAGGCGATTGTTCAAGCCATTCGCAACACGAAGTTTAAGCGCAAAACTTGATCGCACCTTAACTTTCTCCTCCGAACCCTGATCCAAACGTATTTATAGTCAATAGAGATCCCTTGACACATATTACAAAAATCCAAACTTGACCGTCCTAAAAACAAGCTGAAAAAAGACAAAATATGGGCCCAAAGTTGCTGGACGCATACTGTTCACTGTGTGCGGGAAACTTTGAAATTTTGTTTCAGACAAAACCATAAGCTCAAATCACGATCTGTAAAATCCCATGGCTCCACAACACCCTAAACTACCATTCCTACAAAAATACATGGCTCAACGACTCCAAAATTAGACTTCGCCGCTCAATTTTCCAAAAATTCCGAATTTGAACCTTAAACCCATAAACTACTTCAATTGGACGAACGAGGGGCCTAATCTCTTACCGGCTGCTGCGTTATGGAGTTGAGTTGGCTTGGCGAGTCGTTTGAGGCGTATACGTGCCAAAAACCCCTTTCATTTCTTCCCCTTTCTCTTCTTCTTCTTTTCTTTCTTTTCTTTCTCGTCAAGGAACCTCACACTTTCTATTTAATTGACCCCTCTCCCCCCTCCTTTTTGCTTATTGACTTTTCAACTTCTCTCTTTTTTCTTCTGGGGCCCACTAACCTAATATTACAGCCATGGTTGGTGGGACATTGCCAATGGACAAAGAGGATGAGATAAAAGACTTTGAGGCCAAATTGGGACCCTCCAACCTTCCACTATCTTCTTTAGCAGAGCCCCTTTCTCCATTTTTAGAGTGTTTTGAGCTTCCAAAGAACTAGAGAAACTGAGCCAAGCCCCCCTACCATTGCAAGTCACTATTGAGCTGCCAGGACTACCGCATCGCCGTCATGCCCCCGTGCGAGCCTGCGAAAGCGCACGCCAGTCTGCCGCTTGTTCCGCCTATTTCGTCGCCGTGTTGCTCCTTCCGAGCTTCCTCAGGCCACGTCGAGCTCCCTAGACTACCGTCCAGGTCGCTGAAGCAATTGCCATCGCCCATCGTCACCCGCTGCAGCTCCGCCGCTTGTCCCTCACCATTTTAGCCCAAGCCAACCTCCGTTCCAGCTCTCTCGACCCAAGAACAGAACCGAGAGGCCTTAAGCCCAACCGTGACTATTACACCCATTTTGGGCCACTTCCAAGCCTTGTTTGGCTTCGTCGCCAAGAGATTGGTCACCCGTCTCCGCGTTGCCATCGCCATGGACTCACCAGATCACTAAATCGGTGAGTTTACTCACTAAGCTTTGTTTAAAAATTAATTATG
This sequence comes from Eucalyptus decipiens, assembly GCA_014182575.1. Taxonomy (NCBI): domain Eukaryota; kingdom Viridiplantae; phylum Streptophyta; class Magnoliopsida; order Myrtales; family Myrtaceae; genus Eucalyptus; species Eucalyptus decipiens. The sequence goes on along the minus strand of CM024610.1, from coordinate 9,475,242 downwards.
CTTAAGGGGTGTCTAGATTATGCTAATTAGGAATTAGATGGTTAGTTAGAACGGATTAGCGATTTAATTATTCGTTTTTGCATATTATGTGGTTAGAGTAGTATAATTAGAGACTAGATAAGTTGTATTATTTATCTAGATTGATTTAGAAATTTTTCGGGCCCGTTTCGGCATTTAATTAGGTGTTTCTGTCCTAAGTCTCTACTTTTGATAATTAATTGTATTTATTTAATTATTTATTATTTTCTGAAAATTAATTTGTGCAAATTAATTGGTGATTGTAATTTTGGGTATTTATCTCAAAATTGAGTAATTTCGATATTTAATCAGAAAATACCGGGGTGTCGGTTTTTAACGCCGAAAATGTTTTTAGACACTATATAAATAGTGGGATTTTTGAAAAGAAAGATATCGCATTTTTGGCTTAGGTCGACCATATACCCACACACGATTATTCTTATCGAGTATTTTTAATACGATGAAATTAGGCCAAGTTTGTTATTTAATTGAGGAATTAGTGTGCAACGTACGAGGTCCTTAGCTGGGATTAATTTATCGTAGTTCAACTTATGTGAGCATTATAATATGTCAACTTGTGAGAGCAGTATACCTTATCAGTTTGTGTGAGCAATGATTGTTTATCAGCTTGTTAGAGCAACGATCTGTATATCAGCTTGTACAAGCTACTATCTATCTATATCAACTTGTGTGAGCTACTATCTATTTATATCAGCTTGTGCAAACTACTATCTATCTATATCAACTTGTGCGAGCTACTATCTATCCATTTCAGCTTGTGTGAGCATTGATCATGTCAATGGTACCTGATAGATAGTATTGAATCGATAGATAGTATTGAATTGATAGATAGTATCGATTAGATCGAATGATCGTTGGTATTGAATGATTGATTGGATGAAATTGATTGATTGAGATTGTAAACTATGCTGACATACAGGAGGGAATTGAGCAAGGTAAGTCTTCTGACTTGTGTGTACAGCTACCTCTAGGCATATTTTTTTCCTAGTCAGAGTTTAGGGGGTGAACTTGCTGAGACATTGTCTCACCCAGTCGTGGGCTCAACCTTTTCAGGTCCTTAAATGGCCATTCCTCTTGAGCATTTTGGCTGGCCCATGAGGGTTATAGAGCGGGTTTATAGTTACCCCGATCCTAGAAGCCACTAGGTCTATGAATTGGTAGTGACCACCGTTTAGGTCGAAGAGGACCTACCTTATAGGGTACCTCATCGATTCAGAGCATGGTTTTGCTACAGACCCAATAGATTCAGGGTGGGTCCCCTTAGGAGTTTTGAAATTGCCGCTGTGGTAGTTGAGGTCATTCTAGACAAGAACGTAGCTGATCCTTCTTATGTTGTGGAGGACCTGCAGCCCTTGAAGCCAGTGGAGACTGAAGAATCGGCAAATGAGTCTGACTAGTTGGCCTTAGGACAGTTCCCTTTTTTGTTGAGCCGGTCTTTTGTAGACTTTTGTCCTTAGACTAGTATTGTAATTAAACTAGTCAATTGTTTATAAAGGTGTGTTGTGGTTATGCAATCGTGATCCTACTTTTCTTTCCCATCTTTGTGCTGTTTGGGGATTCATTTATACACTTCCGTATACGCATTAAAATGAATGGGCATCCTGGGACGTTGCAAATTTATATGACCACCGAGGGATGGGCACGCGATTGAGGATTGGGGCGTGACAGAGGACATCATCCGAAATTTGGTTTCCCCAACTAAAGACTAGCTTTCTAGGGATCAACCATGGTCCTATCGGGTGTGGAGTTGTCCTCCCCATCAAAGCTGCGGAAGGGTCCAATGAGATCCTTGTCAAACCACACATACAATGCATGGTGGTAGTAGGGAACGAGGTCATTGAGGCCCTTCTCGACTTATATCGCTGTGGTGACCATTTAGTAAGCGATTCTAGCCCTAGCCATAATTATATCCGTGACCAACACCTCCATTTCTACTGGGAGACCAAAACGAACAAGAGGCGAGTCTATTACATACAAATTTGAAAAATAATGAGTGAGTTATAAACTCAGCGAATAAACTCACTAATCTTCAAATAGGAGGATGCCTCGACGTCTCACAAACGCGTAACTACACCACTTCATTTGCCGATGGCAAGTCAATAGCAAAATAATTGCCTTACCTTGGCTAAAACTTGTGAACCTTCTACTTATTCATGATGCAAGCATAACCAAGATCAATTCAATGATATAAAGAATGATGCCCACGAGATTTATTTATTAGTTAACTGAAATCCATCGGTCCTTCTAGAATCCATCAGGCATCCGAAATCCACTGGTCAATAGCTTAACCGAAATCCATTGGTTCTTTCGAAATCCACCAAGCAACATCGCTAAAATCCATTGGTCGACGGCTATACCATGTAAGTGTGTGTGTCATGACTTACCAAAACCATGATAATATGACATGTCAGGAGTGAATTTAGGCTTGTGGCTTAATCCGTTATACTTGAATGCCGACCCAGAACCAAACTTGGCTTGGAATCGATACACCTCAATATTGACCGAGACCAAGAGAGGACCAGCTCGTCGCGCTTCAATGCATGTTCAAGGCCAACGAGGCCCCTTTTCTGAGCTTGGGGCGTGCTTGGACTCATGCACACAAGCATTAACATAAATTCAATTGATAACGTAATCAACCAAGCTCAAGCAATAATACAATCCATGTTTGGACAACGTAGCTCAATGCTCTAGCCAAGGTTAGGGAGTCCACTTACAACTAGACTAATGGACGGTCCTAGAGATGGCCAAACGGTAGTAGGTGAGTTGTAGTGAGGGGGAGGCTGAGAGGGAGAGAATGACGAGCAAGGGAGAGAAATGGAAGATAAAAGCGAGCTACTATGGGCTAACCTTGGAATGGAAAGGGTAATGCCTCTATTTATAGGCAAACTGAGAGTGCTAGTATGAACAAAATAAAGGAGTTAGGAAAGAGAATAAGAACACAAGATTTATAGTGGTTCGGCTTAATCCAAGCCTACGTCCACTCTCCCACGATGACAGCCTTCTTGGCTGGATTCCACTATGCAATCAACAAGAGATTACAACTTCGAGTGCAAACACTTAGTAGATCACACTATCTCACTAAGTCACTCTCTTGGTATTTCTCTCACGATTACAAACGTTTAAGCTCTCCAAAGACAAGTGTATAATCGAAGATCGCTCAGACTTTGGAATTATAAATTCTACGCTCCGTCTCTTACTTGCTCATCGGTCCTTCATCTCCTTAAATACTCCTCCACTTCCAAACTACCCGTTGGACAGCATCCTGGAGAATCGTCTTCCAATATACCCATTGGACAGCTCTGTATCTAGAAGATTTGGTAGCCGTTGAGTGACAAAGGTAAAATCCCAAATTGATTCCGATCGCCCATACAAACAAAATCTTGGTTTCCATAAGTAAAGCTTCTTCGTATAGAAAGTTCTTGTCTTCAAGTTCCAATCGTCAATCAAATAGATTGAATCAATCAAATCAATCTTGATGTGGAATCCAAACCAGATCACTAGCCATTATATGATTGGGCTTGAGTTACGATTCATCGAATCTGGATGTAAAGTCTGAGTCTGTAGATTTTACAATCTGAGTCTGACAATCTGAGTCTGGCAGTCTTTAGACTTTGAGTCTTGAGTCTGGCAGTCTTCAGACTTTGACACAGAAGTCTGGATATCTTCAGAATATACTTTGGACATGAGTTACGTTCAGTCTTCTGGTCGTCTTCACACTTTGACAATATCCTTTACATGTTCTATAATCTGCATGGTCTATTACTTAACCATTAAACATGTTAGTAGCCTTTGATTTATTTTGTCATCTTCAAAACATCATAAGGGATTTCCCTAACAATCTCCCCCTTTTTGATGATGACAAAACAATCTCTAAATATGCAGATTTGTAAACATACTTTTAAATCAAAGGATATCAGAAGATAACAAATAGATTGAGCATAAGAATATATAGAAAAATAATCGCAGCTCAATATTATGCAATAATATCAAACCAATCAGCACATATGCATATTCATATCTTCTCCCCCTTTTTGTCATAATCAAAAAGCGATAACAATAGATTCACGTAGAGAATGATAACAAATATTTTTCATGAATCACAATTTCCAAAAATCAGCCTTTTTATAAAACAAGTCGAATATTAAAGATATGCAATATAGCTCACTTCGATCATATATATCAGCAAATATTCAATAAAAATCATAGATGCATCATGAAATTCACGTACACTTTTTGTCATAATAAAATGATAATATCAGAAGAGATTTGTTAATGACAAAAAATAATAAAAGATGCACTGACCGGATTTTTTTGAACAAATTCTGACACATTTACCTTTCATTCCATCAATAATAAGATCACGATCAATTCAAAAAGATTTTTCCATAATTAATCAAAGCTCCCCCTCAATTTGTTGCCTTTTTGAGATGATCACGATTCTTTTCCTTTTCTTTTGGATTTGATTTCTCCCCCAATTGTCGCAGGAGATATTTTCTGATTGCACCAAAATTTGTGTAGATTCACAATCATCATTCCCTTAAATAATTTCCTGCAATCAACTCATTTCCCTTTTTGGTATCCATCAATTTGGATCCTTCCATGACGTTAGAGCAAAATATATAATCACCAAATATTCTTTCTTAATTCATCATAACAGAGTACTCAAAGAAAGAATATTATGCACAATGATATTTTGAAAAATAAATTCTCACTTAGTCATAGTACGATAAAATCAGAGAGAATAAAATCCTTGAATATTTCAGAAAAAAATATCTTGCAAAATTAGTATAACGTAGAATCAGATTTTTACTTTGCAAAATATGACAATTTGAGAGCATAAAATTAGACAAAATAATTTGAATTATCTCAAATAATCACACGTACTAAATCAAATCATACGATTCTTTCTTCCATAAAGCAAAATATGATCATTATAAAATCTCAATCAATCAAGGATATATCGAATATCAAGCATAATGAGAATTATTGCCCAAATCAAATTGAGAATAAAAAATTCCTTACCAAATCCTCTTTCTTCTTTCTTCTTTATATCCTGCAAAAATAACTTATCTTTTCTTTGGTACCCATTTTTTCTTGGGTCCATGAGAGTTAGCAGAATATGTTGCTTTTATCCAATTTTTCTTAATAGGTCTCCAGACTTGAGAAAGATCTTGTTGCCTAAGTTGAGAATTCTCCTTTTTAAGTTCGAAAATCCTTTTAAGAGAAGATTTAAGATTTGAACAAAGCTCATTTATATACTTTGAAACTTTGAGAAGAATTTTTGAATTGCTTACCTCGATTTCCTCATCGGATTCCGAGTCCGTATCCGAGTCGGACTTTGATTCGAGTCCGTGTATCTCGAATCAGACTTTGATTCTCGAGTACGTATCGAATCAGACTCAGATTTTGAATGTGCCATCAAGCATATATTTTCTTGATCATCATCTTCTTTCATGATTCTTTTATGGCCATTATGCTTGTATTGACTTCTTCCATCGAATTTCCTTCCTTTTCTACTCAGCTTTTTAAATTTCTCGACCATAAAGGCAAGTTCTTCATCGTCCATGTCATTTTCTGAGTCTGTTTCATCAAAAACAGCATTAGATATTAAAGCAATGGACTTCTTACCTTCGGGATCTTCGTCATTAAGTTGTTCCACTTCATAGGATTGAAGAGTGCCAATCAATTCATCAACGGAGAGTGGCATAATCCTCTCGAGTCTCCCGGATTGAAGTCTTGACATGGTTCCAATATTTTGAAAGACCTCGCAAGAGTTTGTTGACCTTCATTGGAGAAGAAATTGGGTGACCTTGATATGCCAAACCGTTTACAATTTCTGTAAAACGATCGAACATATCTCCAATTGACTCTCCTTGCTTCATCTTGAAGGATTCATATTGGCCAAGCAAGAAGTTTACTTTTGTCTCTTTTACACGATCGGTCCCTTCATATGTAACATGAAGTTTATCCCAAACTTCTTTTGCTGTTTCACATGAAGAAATTCTGTTATATTCAGCAGGAGACAAAGCGCAATATAAAGAATAAATTGCTTTCGCATCAAGCGCTTCTCTTTTGGACAACTCCGTCCGAGACATAGGAGCGGGGAGTTTGGTTTCTTTGTCTTTGCCATTCTTATTTGATGTGGACGCAGCAATGGGATTGATTCCTCTTTCCACAACATCCCATTGTAAGAGATCTTTGGATCTTAGGAATGCTTTCATTTTGTTCTTCCATACGTCGTATTCCTTTCCATCAAAATATGGTGGCCTTGTGTTGCTTTGCCCTTCCATAAGCCCTGGTGCCAACATACTAGCCATAAAGAATCTTTAGCTCAAAAGTAAAAACACTTTTATAAACCGAGCACTTGGCTCTGATACCAATTGAGAGTGCTAGTATGAACAAAATAAAGGAGTTAGGAAAGAGAATAAGAACACAAGATTTATAGTGGTTCGGCTTAATCCAAGCCTACGTCCACTCTCCCACGATGACAGCCTTCTTGGCTGGATTCCACTATGCAATCAACAAGAGATTACAACTTCGAGTGCAAACACTTAGTAGATCACACTATCTCACTAAGTCACTCTCTTGGTATTTCTCTCACGATTACAAACGTTTAAGCTCTCCAAAGACAAGTGTATAATCGAAGATCGCTCAGACTTTGGAATTATAAATTCTACGCTCCGTCTCTTACTTGCTCATCGGTCCTTCATCTCCTTAAATACTCCTCCACTTCCAAACTACCCGTTGGACAGCATCCCGAGAATCGTCTTCCAATATACCCATTGGACAGCTCGTATCTAGAAGATTTGGTAGCCGTTGAGTGACAAAGGTAAAATCCCAAATTGATTCCGATCGCCCATACAAACGAAATCTTGGTTTCCATAAGTAAAGCTTCTTCGTATAGAAAGTTCTTGTCTTCAAGTTCCAATCGTCAATCAAATAGATTGAATCAATCAAATCAATCTTGATGTGGAATCCAAACCAGATCACTAGCCGTTATATGATTGGGCTTGAGTTACGATTCATCGAATCTGGATGTAAAGTCTGAGTCTGTAGACTTTACAATCTGAGTCTGACAATCTGAGTCTGGTAGTCTTCAGACTTTGAGTCTTGAGTTTGGCAGTCTTCAGACTTTGACACAGAAGTCTGGATATCTTCAGAATATACTTTGGACATGAGTTACGTTCAGTCTTCTGGTCGTCTTCACACTTTGACAATATCCTTTACATGTTCTATAATCTGCATGGTCTATTACTTAACCATTAAACATGTTAGTAGCCTTTGATTTATTTTGTCATCTTCAAAACATCATAAGGGATTTCCCTAACACAAACCCTCCATAATTGTCTTGCCAAATGGTCCAATAAAAAGGCTTTGAGTGGCACGGCTAAGGAGGAGAGAGGTGGCACCCAATTTGGTCATGTGGTGCCTAAGGCCTTAGAATAATGATTCAAGATCCAAATGGTGTCCTTCTCATTTTTCCACTTGATCATGAGTCACCATATAATGATGGCCCTAATTGAAAGAGGTGGCAAGTCTATGGAGATGAAGTGGTGCACCTAATGATTTTGCAAGATCAACCTTCATAAATTTTCTTTGGCCAAGAGTCAACAAGCATTTGAAGTTGGGATAAACCTGTCTTCCAAGTCTTGAGAAAGTGTAGTTATGGCCTATGCCCTTAGGGACACGTAAGCTTGTAACTCACCATTTTGCATTAAATGACTAGCTTCCGAAGTTATTAATGTCTAGACTTGGTCTTCAAGACAACTTGCATCTTGGACTACTTGTTCCTCAAATAGGCGCCTGACTCATCCCTTGCATTAATTTGCTCACTTCCAAGACTCAGTTTAGGGTTATGATGGCCCTAAGTCTTTAGGGACACACGAGTCACCTATTCCATTAATTGTCTTGGATCTAATTCATTAAGGAGTCTAGAATTGGGATTACTTGCTCTTCAAGGAGTCCACCTAGGTGTGTGACTGATCCCATCTTAATGTGCTATAATCCAAAGATCATCGATATCTTTACGAAGAAAGTCCCTTTCTTGCCACTTGGTGGATGAGTTATCCCTTCATTAATTAAATAGCTTCCAAAAGTAATTAATGCATTCACGGGAAATAAACTAAATTGAAGTGCTGGCTCATCGAATGGGAATTTCTTATGTTTGTCCACAATCGACTACCATATCCGAGTCGAGGTTCGTGGCTAATCCATGATTGGAGAAGGTTGGACACAACCCAGTCTAATTGGTAAGAATAATTCGACGATTCATTCAAACCATGTGCGGCTAGGGCTAGCTAGGTCCAAGGGCCAGTCCTTGGTCTTGTTGGCTGGTCGTGGGATTGGACTGATGGCCGATCTAGAGTCCTATGCCATAGTCCATGGTCGGTTCGAAACTAATCCAAGTTTGAGTTTAATCGATCCATGATTGATTCTCGGTTGTCATGTGATCATGTGAAATTGATCAGTATATAGTTGCACTAAATCGGTTTATGACCGTTCACGATGGGCTAATTGGTCCATAGCAAATCCTTGAATTGATTCATTGTTGATCCCTATTATCAGCATACCAATTCTTAGTCCACTATTTGTGATCGAGATAGGGGATCTAGATCGAGGATGTCATACAGTTAGTTTAAGCCCTTATTTGAGATTCCCTTTGTCACTTTAGACCCTTATTGAAACAAGATCAACTTTGGACTTAAAATAAATAAATAAATAAATAAAAAAGTATAACCCAACTTCAGGTACTTATTTGAAATTTTTCCTAAATAAAATATGAGCCATAAATAAGCAAGGTAAAATACTTTAACATTCCTTTCGCATTTAAACCAGATTTGAAGCCACACATGGAATTTGACTCACCGGGGGTGGCACACTTAAGAAATGTTGGGGAAGAACTTGATTCTAATACTGGGTGCAAAATTAATCCAAAGACATAAATTTATAAGTGAATAAAGATCATATGTATATAAAGTGAATGTAAAATTCCGTAGATAAGCAATGTGAGAAAATTTAACACTCGGACTAAAGTAAGTTTTTACTAGGGACTCGCATGTGCCAAATGGAAGTGATGATATATATATATATATATATTTCCAAAGTAGGTTCTATCAATTGGTTGCAACTTAGAATAAACTTTATGAACGCAAAGTAGGTTCTATCAATTGGTTGCAACTTAGAATAAACTTTATGGAAAAGTGGTTGTTTCTTTTCAGAAGGATGTCTTTTCTCTTCTTCTTTTTTTCGATGTTATTTTGGTTAGATCGTTTTGCTCCGGAGGAGTTAGCTTTTAAATGTATAATTTAGCTTTTAAATGTATAATTGAGGCTTGAGCAATAAATGGACCTTTTGCAATTTCTGTCGTGAAAAGATGGCCAGCTCTGGTTATTGCTTCTGACCTAAAGAGCCAATGTGGGTCATCATCCTTCAAATCGTGAGATATGGGCCAGATCTGGCTTGAATAAGGAGTCATGGGCTTTTGGAATCCACTGATTTTAAAGAAGTTGCTTTTCTGGGCTGATGATATATCAAATATAATCAGTCAAATCAGTTCAAAGAGACTTGGCGAAGTTGAAGAAACTCGTCCAGATGGAGGTAGAGGCTCCAATCCGTGTCTAGTCTAGCCGATGGCGTGCGTCTAACTATCTTTCGAGGTTCTCATGAAGTGTCCTCAAGTGGTCGTTATCGAGATTGGTAAAACTCTGTTGATTAGTTGGGGCTGCGTGCACGAATTGTAAAACTCCGTTGATTAGTTGGGGCTGCGCGCACGAATTGTAAAATGGGGAATACTAGTCCAAGTCGTCCTAAAGTCAAGTTGACAATTAGCCAGCAGCTCAAGCTACTTGACTTTGTTTCCACGTGCCTTGTTCTCCTTTTCTTCTCAGCTTTTGTCTCACCGCGCCAAAGTCTTGGTCTTTCGTGAGGCCAAGGCGAGAGGTTCTCGTTAGTGCATCGGGTCAAGTCCTCCATTCCAAAACCAGCATTATTATTTATCCCTCTGCATCCTCTTCCTTTATATATACCCTCCTCCTTGTTTTGCTTCAACTCCAGCTTCCTTCAAATGGATCTTATCATGTCATGTTCCTCTCTCTCTTTGCTCTTCTTCCTCATCTCCCTCCAAATTCACTTCCTGGCGCCAGCTGCCAGCGCGTTCCCACTGTTCCAAGAGTGCGCTCCTTCTAATTGCGGAGGTCAAGAAATCAGCTATCCTTTTAGGGATAATATGCGACCGAGTCACTGTGGGCATCCAGGCTACGAGCTCAACTGCCATGGAGATGACCTGACCTTGTCCATGGAGTCCCTGGAATATCGAGTGATCCACATGAATACCAGCACACAAATCCTTGTGGTGGCGAGGTTGGATTTACCAGAAGATATATGTCTTGAAACATATAATGAAACCACTTTAGACTTGGATCTCTTCAACTACACTTCCAATGACCTCAATTCCACCTTATTCTTCGATTGCGACTCATGGCCAAACCATAACCGCCGACCTCTCCACCTTATCGGTTCTCTTGTCCCAATTCTCAAGATGGCTACTTTGTTCCCGGGGTTGATGATATAGCTAGTGCTAGTACCTAGAGGGGGGGTGAATAGGTATATAAACGATTTTTCGCACAATACTTAGACAATTAAGAAATTGCAACAAATAACATTCAATCGTAAGACTCAGTGAATGAAAGAGAGAATTAAACACGCGGTTTATAGTGGTTCGGCTTGATTCAAGCCTACGTCCACCTTTCTGCACTGACAGCCAATTGGCTGGATTCCACTATGAACAAAGAGATGTTACAGCGTTGATCTTCCTTGATTTCTGGGTGTAGATGAACTACCACACTCACTCAAGGTATCACCAAGTATAGACACTCTCGTATACAATTTCGCTCGACCGTATCGACTAATAATCAAGGTGCTTCGACTGGAATTTCTCTATCGATCACACTCTTGAACAACCGGAACGTCTTCCTTTTATACTCCTTTATGCCATCATAACCGTTGGCACTTACCAAAGGAATTCCTCCAATCTACCCGTTGGACGGAATCAATCAAGAAGATCATCCAAGCTATTAAAGGAATCTGACGATAGCCCATCAATCATGTTCGCCCATACAATCAGGATCTTGGTTTCCATGAATAGAACCTTCCAAGAATACTTCGTCGATTATCGGATCTTCAATTGATCTAGATACGAATCAAAGAATCCGTTGTATTTGTCCAGCCAAAAGATCTTCTCCAGAGATCAAGATGAAATCCTTAATCATAATCCTCGATTTGGATTTCCTTCGACAATCGGATCGATAGACTGTCAATGAGAATAATTTTGAGTCTTAAGTCTTGAGTCTTGAATCTTGAGTCTTGAGTTATGAGTCCGGAGTTATGAGTTTGGTGGTCGAAAGTCTTCGACGCAAATAACCAGACTAGATCGATGGAAACGTTTTGTCGCTTCAAAATCTTCTAGAGCGATTTCTCCAACAATCTCCCCTTTTTGATGATGACAAAACTTTCTGTAGATTTGAACAACCTTGACCTCGCAAAAACATTTCTCAAGCAATATGGCTATCTCATAAAGATTTAATAAAACAACCAGACTCTGCATCCACAGAAAATTGGTTAGACTTTCATGAGTAATACCATATAACAACACTCGATATAAATGCCAATAGTCAAGCATCACAATCCACAGCCAAATTCAGTCCATACTCAAGTTCACACAAGTCATACTTAAAAACTCACAACCACAAAAACAAATTTAAAATCAAGGTTTGAAAAAGATGGTTGGTTCAAATTTCTTCTCCCCCTTTTTGTCATCAGTAAAAAGGTGAGAAAAGAGTCATGTCGCTTGGGAATGCGCACGATCTGGAATTCTCCCATGGACTGTACTATGCCTTCGAGCCTCTTCAAGTCTTCCCTTAATTTTGCTACCTCTTCTCCTTTGGCATTGGCTTGAATCGCAGAGCGAGGTCTTTCATTCCGTCTTCCGGGGTAATCGAAGATGCTTGGCCAGCATTCTTGATGGCTTGAATTTCATAGTCCAGAGCATAGATTTGTCCCCGCATTTCCGGAAGAATATCAAGAATACGATGAAAATCTGCTGAATTGTCTGCTCGCATACTAGCATTTACTTTCTCGGATGGAGTAAATGCGGACGATGGCGCTTCGTATGACCTTGCAGATTTGATGATGTATCATGATGTTCTTCAAGCAATGGAGACTCTTCCGGAGCAGCATGAGGTGAGGATTTTTCTTGCTCCCCAACTCCCCTCGTTTCTAAGACATCGAATCTTGCTCGCCAACTCCCCTGTCTCTAAGACATCAAGATGGGTGGAGTGATTATCATGCTCTTGATTCTTTCTCTCAGCATTTATCAGCAGACTTTTCTTTCTCTTCTTCTCCTTCTTCTTCATCTTCTTTTTCTTTCTCTCTCTGCTCTTCTTCTTCTTCAGCTTCTATCTCTTTCTCTCTCTGCTCTTCTTCTTCTTTTTGCTTTGACTGAAGTTCTGTTGATCGAGATATAGAACGTCTAGTCCTTACCAGTGCAGGAATATAAAGATCTTCATCGTCTTCTTCATCCTCCAAGATGAGAGTTATTCTCTTTTTGGATGGAGTTCCAATGGGCTCCTTCCCTTTTCTCTTTGATGCAGAAGAGAGCGGAGCTTTCACCTTGAACTTTGCCATTTCCTTGCTAAGTTCTTTCAGACGCATCTTCGTCAACATATTCAAACCTACCACCATTTTATCGCACGGTCTAACACAAAGAGTGTGTGGCAGTTCGATATTCATGTGTCTGAAGATTTTTATCACAAGATTTGGGTAAGGCAATTGTCCCTTGTTCTTCGACATTGCTCTGTACATATGGAAGAGAATAGTATGAGGCAGAGAGAACTTCTTCCCAGAGTTGATTGCATACATCAATTTGGCTTCCGAATTGGATACATCAGTCTTTGATGTAGACTTTGGCTTGATACAATTGATCACAATTTTGTGCAGCACAATATTGATGGCACTCATCTTTGAGTAGGTAATCTTCGCCTCTGTATCTCTGTTTTTGACAAGATCCAGAGTAGCACGAGCAATCGAGACTTTGATTGGTTGATAACGTCCTCGTTCAACACCAATTATGTCCGCTAGCATGTCCACATCTATCACATAATCCTGATCTCGGACACTGAATGATATTCTATTCGCATCGAGAAAACTTAGATTCGAATAGAAATATGCAGTCAAGTGTGCATAACCATCAGTGGTATCGGTGCAAAACTGCTCAAGTTGAAGCAGTTCGAACTTTTCCCTTAAGTTCACATTAATTGCATCCAGGAAATCAAAATCAACACTCCTGGGGTTTATCACCCCTCGTTTCAACAGACTGAAGAACGGCTTCTCCTGTTCATTCGATCTAAACAACTCCATCTTTTTTCCCTTCACCTTTGCAGCAATGCCCATTCTCGGTTGAAAATCACTAAACATTTTATCATCTTCGTTCCCCTCATTAGGAATCGGTCTGAAACACGAGGGTCACTTGGAATGTTCGCAAGTGACTCTTCACCTTACCTTTGGGAGCAATTCCCAATTCCTCCATTCGCTTCAAAAATCTGTACTCATTCCCATAATTCTTATCTTTAAGGAAGGCATCTATATAATTCGAGAGGAGAACAGAAACTTTCAACGCACGATAGAGCATGTAAATAAATGAGGGTTTTTGTGCTCTCACGGGTTCAACGTTCTCTAGAATGACTTCCTCCGATGATGACCCGCACCTTGTGGGGTAGATGGTGAGTGATGAGGTGGAGAAGGAACAGGACTCGTTCTTTGTCTCGACAAATCATCTTCCTCGGTGAGATCGAAGTGCGTCGGTCCCTCCTTCATTCTCTCGTGGACCCCCGCTTGCGATCCTTGACGACTTTCTCGAAGAAGACATCTTTTCTTGTCAATGGAAGATTCCTTCACTTGCTTTCCCAAGGAAAAATGACAACTTTCTCGAGTATGAATACGAAGTAGAAAACAGGGTTGAGAGAAGAATGCCTTTTAGGGTTTTGAGAATCGAGTAAAAAGAGAAAACTGTGTATATATAGCTCAGTTTTGAAAAGGAAAGAGCAATCGTTACGAAGAGAAATGAACAGTCGTCTTTCTTTTAAAAAATAATAACTGCCATTTTAAAAGAGATTATCCCTTTTTGAAAAGGCATGTTTTCGGAAATTAAAGATTATATCAATCAAGTATAACTGAACGAAAGATCGTACATTTTCGAGATTAAAAGAATAACTTACAGTCTATACAATGAAGGTCCGAGTCCGAGAATTCGAGTCGAAGGATAGAGTCGAAGGATAGAGTCTAATTGATGTAGATTCTTTAGACTTTAACTTCTTCAAGCTTCAAAATGTTGAGTCTGGAACGGATAAAATCGAATTGATTTTTCTCCAAAGGCTTTGTGAATATATCCGCTAGTTGACTTTTTGAATCAACAAATTGAATTGAGATTTCTCCATTTTGAATATGATCTCTAATAAAATGATGTCGGATCTCTATATGCTTTGCTCTTGAATGAAGGATTGGATTTTTGGTGAGATTGATTGCGCTGGTGTTGTCATATCTGATCTCAGTGCATGAGTCTTCAATCCCAAAGTCTTGTAGCTGTTGTTTTATCCATAGAATTTGCGAACAGCAACTTCCAAGAGCTACATACTCTGCTTCTGTTGTAGAGAGAGCTACAGTGCTCTGTTTCCTTGAAAACCAAGACACCGTCCCGCTTCCAAGCAACCGGCGGGTTCTGAAGTGCTCTTTCTATCGACTCGCAACCGGCCGGATCGGCGTCTGAATATCCCAGAAGATTGAAGTCTCCCTCCTTAGGATACCATAGACCGATGCTTGAAGACGAGGCAACGTATTTAATAACACGTTTTGCAGCCTTGAGATGAGATTCTCTAGGATCTGATTGAAACTTAGTCTGTCGTACCAAGCTCGAGGTGCCTGCTTTAAACCATACAGAGCCTTTTTCAGTCTGAAGACTGAGTCTGGCTTCTTTGGGTCTTCAAACCCTGGAGGTTGTTCCACGTAAACTTCCTCATGGATAAATCCATTTAGGAAAGCGCTTTTGACGTCCATTTGGAATAACCTGAAATTTTTATAGCAAGCAAACGCAAGTAATAGACGAATAGCTTCTAACCTTGCCACAGGAGCGTAAGTCTCATCATAGTCTATTCATTCTTCTTGCGTATATCCTTTTACCACGAGTCTTGCTTTGTTTCGTACGACTTTCCTTTTTCATTCATCTTGTTTCTGAACACCCATTTGGTTCCGATAACTTGGTTTTACCTTTTGGTTTAGATGTCGATCCCGCACGTCATTAATGTTGAACTGTCTGAGCTCTTCTTGCATGGCTTCAATCCAGCTTTCATTAGATAGAGCTTCTTCTATGCTTTTGGTTCAATTTCAGAAATATGAGCTATAGCACTAGACTCTTCACGCCTTTTGGATGCAGTGCGGATTCCTTCATTAATTTCTCCAATAATGAGATCTTTAGGATGACTGGATTTATGCTTCCGATTCTTGGTTGATTTGACTGGTTGAAGATCTCTTTCTTTATCTGAGTCTTCTCGAGTAGCTTGATGCTGATCTTCCAGAGTCTGAGAAGCTTCTTGAGTTGTAATCTTTTGAGGGTCTGGAGCAGGTTCAGACTCTTCATGCTGAGTTTGACTGGATTCATTTTGCGTAAAGTCTTGGAATTTGACATTCATTGACTCCTCCACAGACTGGCTCTTCTTATTATAGACTCTGTAGGCTTTGCTTGATGTAGAATATCCAAGGAAGATGCCTTCATCGATCTTTCTTCGAACTTACCAACTTGATCTTTTGCATTTTTCAATATAAAACATTTGCATCCGAATACATGAAAGTATGAAACAATAGGCTTCTTTCCTTTGAATAATTCATAAGGGGTTTTCTCCAGAATAGGTCTTAGAAAAACTCTATTGATTATATAGCATGCTTTGTTGAAACAGACTTCGGCCCAAAATCGTGAAGAAATTTTACTTTCAATTAACGAGTTCTAGCCATTTCTTGAAGAGATCGATTCTTCCTTTCCACCACTCCATTCTGAGGAGTATATGGAGAGGAGAATACATGTTTAAATCCAGAGTAATCACAAAACTTTGTAAAATTTTGATTTTCAAATTCACTTCCAAGATCAGTTCTTATACTTGATATAACACATCCAATTTCATTTTGAATCTTTTTAGCAAATTTTTCAAAATACGAGAATGTTTCAGACTTATTTGTAAGAAAATATACCCAAGTAAAACGGGAGTAATCATCTACAATAACTAGGCAATATTTCTTACCTCCAATACTGGGTTCGGTTGGTCCGAAGAGATCCATATGCAAAGCAGTACATGATTAGTAGAGATATGATTTATTGATTTGAATGAATTTCTTACATGTTTTCCCAGAATGCATGGAGTGCTTGGATTGGTCTTTTGATATGATAATTTTGGTAGTCCTCGAACAAGCTGTTTTGATGAGATTTTGGCCTATTGCTTCATGTTGACATGGCCAAGCTTTCTATGCCATAAGCTTGCTTCGTCTTGAATTGAGATTAAGCAATGTGATTCATCTGGTTTTACGTCTAGGAGGTAGATATTTCCATGTCTTCGACCTTTGAAAGACAGAGTAGAGTCTTTACTGATTCCAGAACATGTTCCTTCTTGGAAGAAAATCTTGAATCCAGTATCACATAGTTCACTGATGCTGAGAAGATTGTAATTGAGTCCTTCTACTAGAGAAACATTGTTTATTGTGAGATTTCCAATTTTGACAATTCCAAATCCCACAATATTTCCTTTGTTGTTTCCTCCAAATGAAACTTTTCCTCCGTTCACTTGAATAAGCTTTATGAAGCTATTTGAATCTCTGTCATGTGTCTTGAACATCCGCCATTTGTCAAGATACCATTTTACCTTTTTCTTGACGGAGACCTGCATTCAAATGAAAATCTCAAACTTTCTTTGGTACCCAAATTTTCTTGGGTCCTTTGGTGTTAGCAGAATAATCATTATAAGGCCATGCTTTCTTAACGGAGCTTCCAAATCATGGGACACTCTTTTTCAAAGTGATCCTTCTTGTTACACTTTGAACATCTTAGAGCATTTCGTCCTACAGATTTTACAAAAACTTTCTTGAAATGATTTTTGTAAGCCTCTTTCGATGGTCTTTTCTTAATTCTTTCTTTTACTTTAGGAAAATCAATCAAGGGAATTGTTTCTGCTGTCATACCTAGACCGGACTTATTGAAGTAAGGTCTTTGAACCGAAAGAACTTTTTCAAGTTTTTCGATCCTATAGAAAATTTCCTTGAAATATTAGATAAGTCAGTTTTTAGAAAAGTATTTTCTTTTAAAAGATTATCTTCTTTTTCTTTAAGAGTCGAAACATTTAAATCTAAACTTTTGATTCTTTCTTCTAAAATGTTTTCTTTTTGTTTTAAAGCTAAGTTTTCCCTTTTTAGTTCGGAAACTCTTTTGAGAGAAGTCTTAAGACTAAAACACAGTTCATCAATATATTTAGAGACTTTGACAGGAATTTTAAAATCACTTACCTCAAATTCACTTTTTGAGTCTGATCCAGAATCTGAGTCTGAGTCTGATTGTGCCATCAGACACAGATTGGCATATTCATCCTCGCTTTCTTCACACTCAAGTATCACTCCAAGTTTCGGCTTTGAGTGCTTTTCGAAACTTTTCAGCTTTTCCTTTCTTCTTCTTCAGAAGAGGACAGTTGGGTGTTATGTGTCCCTTTTTTTTACATTCGAAACAAACTACATCCTTGTTTGGTTCCTCATCATCAACAGACTTTGATTGCTGTCTTTGAAAATTTTGTTTCTTGGAGTTGAACCTTCTTCCTTTTCTATTCAGTTTTCTGAACATTCTTATCATAAGAGCAAGCTCCTCATCGTCCGATCATCTTGAGAATCTGCATCATCGAATCATCATTTGATTTCAATGCAATAGATTTCTTACCTCTTGGATCTTCGTCTTCATTGATTCGTTCCACTTCATAAGACGAAGAGTTCCAATCAGCTCATCAACGAGATAGAGGCATAATTCTTTGCGTCTCTCTTATTGAAGTCTTTATATGATTCCAATCTTTAGAAAGTCCACGCAGTAGCTTGTTCACTTTCATGGGATCGAGATCTTTTGTCCTTGGTTCTCAAGACCATTGACAATATCGTAAAACGACTAAACATGTCAGTTATTGGTTCTCCTGGTTTCATTTTGAAGGATTCATATTGACCAAGGAGAATGTTGATTCTGGTCTCCTTTACTCAATCTGTTCCTTCATAGGTGATGTGTAATCTGTCCCATACTTTTTTTGCTGTAACACAAGAAGATATTCTGTTATATTCAGTTGGTGACAAAGCACAATATAAAGAGTAAATTGCTTTTGCATCGAGTGCTTGTCTCTTATTGATTTATTCCGAGTCATTCCACCGGTCTCAATTGTTTCTTTTCCTCTTTCGAAACCGATGCAGCAGTAGGAGTGATCCCTTTTTCCACAACGTCCCATTCTCGAGGATCCTTTGATCGCGAGAAAGGCTTTCATCTTGTTCTTCCGGATGTTGTAATCCTTTCCATCAAAGTAGGGAGGTCGGTATTGCTTTGCCCTTCCATCAGCCCCGGTGCCAAAGCATACTAGCCATGGATCTTTTACTCTGAAGTAAAACACTTCGAATAAAGTAAGAACACGGGCTCTGATACCAATTGATATAGCTAGTGCTAGTACCTAGAGGGGGGTGAATAGGTATATAAATGATTTTTCGCACAATACTTAGACAATTAAGAAATTGCAACAAATAACATTCAATCGTAAGACTCAGTGAATGAAAGAGAGAATTAAACACGCGGTTTATAGTGGTTCGGCTTGATTCAAGCCTACGTCCACTCTTCTGCACTGATAGCCAATTGGCTGGATTCCACTATGAACAAAGAGATGTTACAGCGTTGATCTTCCTTGATTTCTGGGTGTATATGAACTACCACACTCACTCAAGGTATCACCAAGTATAGACACTCTTTGTATACAATTTCGCTCAGACTGTATCGACTAATAATCAAGGTGCTTCAGACTCTGGAATTTCTCTATCAATCACACTCTTGAACAACTGGAACGTCTTCCTTTTATACTCCTTTATGCCATCATAACCGTTGGCATTTACCAAAGGAATTCCTCCAATCTACCCGTTGGACGGAATCAATCAAGAAGATCATCCAAGCTATTAAAGGAATCTGACGATAGCCCATTAATCTCGTTCGCCCATACAATCGGGATCTTGGTTTCCATGAATAGAACCTTCCAAGAATACTTCGTCGATTATCGGATCTTCAATTGATCTAGATACGAATCAAAGAATCCGTTGTATTTGTCCAGCCAAAAGATCTTCTCCAGAGATCAAGATGAAATCCTTAATCATAATCCTCGATTTGGATTTCCTTCGACACTGGATCGATAGATGTCAATGAGAATAATTTTGAGTCTTAAGTCTTGAGTCTTGAATCTTGAGTCTTGAGTTATGAGTCTGGAGTTATGAGTTTGGTGGTCAGAAAGTCTTCAGACGCAAATAACCAGACTAGACTGATGGAAACGTTTTGTCAGCTTCAAAATCTTCTAGAGCGATTTCTCCAACAGTTGACCTTCCAAAGCTACCGTGTGACCCATGTAGGTCCATTGTTCATGTCCCGATTTCCAAAAGTGAACATCTATTTTTTCCACCACCTTCAGTGGACAGCAACAACAATCTTACTATTAGTGAGATACTCAACAAAGGCTTTGAGATCACCTGGAATCTCAACACTTCGTAGTGCGAAAGTTGCAATAAATCCGGGGGAAGATGCGGGTATGGCTGGGCAGGGCAAGAATTCAATTGTTTTTGCCCTGACGGAGTCTATCCAACGACTTGCAGCCAACCGGGTATGTATGCTTACTCTCCCCTAACTTGTGGATTTCAATTAGTTAATATTATTCCATGGGAGGGATTGCTAGGTTTGATCGTTATTTGGAAAAACGATGCGTTCCTGCCCCCTAAAAGCCTGATAGTCTCATTTGGCTGGGCATGGCCTTCTCTCTGATATGATAAAGTGCAGTAATCTCATTCTCGCTGTGACATAATCATGCCAAAATTTAGACTCCAAGTCCTAAAACTTTATCACCCCATTCTCAACAGCCTTCCTCGCCTTAACTGTTGGATCATTAGGTCTGTATCTGCAAACCCGTAAGATCCAACGGTTTAAATACGACGAGCGAAGATGTTCCAAGTTTAGTGTAATATTTCACATCACAGACAAGTCAATTAACCTAAAATTTAGGTTTGACTTGCTCCTTACTTTCCACATCATCAACTCCTGACCCCTCGAAAGGGCTAGACTTTTTCCACAGTGAGAACCTTAAAAAAGGTTTCACTTTACATTTTCAACTACATAGGAAGAACTCCGGAGGAAATTGCTTCGCATGTTTCCTCTGTCTTCTTCATCACTTCCCCCTCGACCCAGTTTCAACGCTCGATAGCCATCCCTTTGATTTCCCTCCACGAAATTTCAGAAGACTAAAACTGATTTCGGTCAAAGTCGATAGTTAGAATAGTTTTCTATATTATAGTGAGGAAGAATAAACGACATCCATCTCTTTCACACTTGAGTTTGGAGAAAGTGAATACAAAAAGAATTTCTCCATTTTCAGCTTGCCCCTCTAAACTCTCAACACTCATTCCACAATTTATTCTCCACCCATGGGAGCTTGAACTTACTCAAATGGGTGACGCAGCCACTCTCCTTCTCTCCTCCCATTCATGCTCCATCCTCGTCTTCATCCTCGTCAGCCTCATCATCCCACAAGGTCTTTTATGTGAGGGAGACGACGATGTCCACTATAACGAATGCCGCCGCTCTTTTAATTGCGGAACCGTTGCAAATATGACTTATCCTTTCTGGGGAGGCAGCCGACCCCAATTCTGTGGACTTCCAGCATTCAGGGTCGAGTGCTATGAGGATTAATTCCCTATATTTGAGTACCAAGAGCAGAAGTATCGAGTTCTCAAGATTGATCAAAATCTTCCTACGATGACAATCACTAGGATGGATCTGACGGACTTGCACGAGTTTAGGAATACTAGCATAATGGATTCCCCTCTCTTCCATATGACCCCTGCCATTAAGAGCCTCAGCATCTCCTATGGATGTTTGGACACAATGAACATAAGCAACGAGTTCGAGTGCTTCTATTATTTCGTCAGGAAGCCGGCTATCTTCATAGAAGACAACTTCTTGGACAGAAAGCTCCCTATTTTCATCACCAACTGCATCACGAGCATCAAGGTTCCTGTTCTTTGGAGCACACTCGATGATGTCGGAAGACGCAATATCAGCTTGCAGGAAGTTGTGAAGCAAGGGTTCGATGTTCAGTATAGTGACCACCGTGAGTGCCTAACTTGTCCTTCTTCTGGCGGGTCTTGCGGTCACAACACCTCTTCCTAATCGTATAGTTTCACGTGTTATTGCCACGACAAACCCCCTGCTCATACTTGCAATGACCCTGGTACGTTCTTTCAGTAGCATTCCCAGATGAACATCCTCAACTTCATTTGGGGGGTTCTTGTTCATATCTGCACATGAGATTCTATTATCAACCATGTAGATTATGCACGGAATCACTAAACCTTGTGCTGCTGCGGAGTTAGTTTCGATTAGCTCCACAGAGATCATATGGCCAGTGGACCCTGAGAATTTGTCCAGAGAAAAACCCGATTTGACCGAATGTGATCTGCTTGTTTCTTTTGTTGGAAATTCGATCGCTACTCTTTCTTTTATCTTCCTCCATCTAAGAATATCACCCGACCAGAATTAAGACTTTTCTTTCGTTTTTCTCTCCGGTGGTGCAGCAAGAGGAAATTTCAACTTAGTTACTGCTTGGCCAGCAATTATTCACGAGAGAGAGAGAGAGAGAGAGAGATTCGTTTTCGCTGACTAGTCACGAAGGTCCGTTGCGAGCCAAACACGTCCCGATGTTGAATTGTCAATGGTCAACGGAGGAGGAGCTCATGGGGAAAGCATTTTAGATTGGACTTCCTTTTAGCCCCGATTTGACTAATGATTCAGGCCCATAAAAGGAAGCCCAAAACTATGGGCCCATTGATGTGGATTTGGCCATATTGTAGACTATAGGATCATCGAAGTCAACATCCGTTGACTAATTCCAAAACTGCATTGGGTCGGATGCTACGCTCAGGGTTGTAGGATAAGAATCTAGGAAAATGTGATCAATTTTTCGTTCGCGCTAAAGTTTGGTATAGGAAAAGTTAAAAAGGAAAAAAAAAAAATCCCACAACCAATAATTAATTTGCCTTGCTTAGTTAGGATATGTTCTTAATGATTAGGTAGATCATCAAAGTCAACTTTCCGAAAAAACATTGGAGGGCCCAACAACCTAAGTCCCTTTGACTAGGAAGTTTCCTGGTTTGCTCCTCTTTAAGGAAATTTTTTTCCAGGGGCGCAAAATTTCCCCCGCGTAAGCCATGGGGCGTTTGACTAATGCGCGTCCCTGAGCCACTTTCCGTCTCCGTTCGGTATTCTTCGCTTCAAAGTCGATGAACCAGCACAACGACAGGTGACTGGAGTTTCAGGACCAGTTCAAACCAATCCCGTTTTGAATTTTCTGCAAATTGCTTCCACACCCTCTCCTACTCCTATCTTCTGCTATCCTCTGCCTCCTTCCAGTCCCAAATGAATCTCCAAAGCTTCCTCTGCCGAGCTAGTTGTTGTTGGTTGGCCCTCGTCATCATTTTCGCCTGCTTAGTCTATCAGGCTTTGTCAAAGGATAAGCAATACAAGGCCTGCTTGCCTCGGAACTGCGGACATGGCCCAAACATCAGCTACCCCTTTTGGGTTTCAGGCAAGCAGGAGTCCAAATGCGGCTATCCGAATTTTGAGATTACCTGCAAAGAGAAGTACCCCATCCTAACTTTCTTGGACAGTAAGTTCATCATTAAGGATATCTTCTATGCGAACCATTCGTTCCTCCTAGTTAATGCCCTTGAGTACTAGGACTCCTGTGGTGCCCTATAGCGTAATATCAACCTCGAAAGGACATCTTTCAATCTCAGTTCCACCAATGCCAATTTCTTCTTCTACTATAATTGCACCTCGCAACTGGCAGGTTTTACATATCCAGTGTACTGTGCTAGCAACTCCACCCACCATACTTTTGCTTTTTTTTTTTTTTTTTTTTTTTTTTTTTTTTTTTTTTTCCGTGGAAGCATCGCACAGCACTGAGAATTATTCCTTCATCAGTTCCTACGATTCTCCCATTAGAGCACCTGTTGATGTTAATACAGATTTCTATAGCTTGATAACTATGAATTATAGTGAGGTTATGAAGATGGGGTTCCTTTTGAACTTGACTGCAAATAATTGCAGCAACCGCGAGGGAAGTGAGGGACGGTGTGGATTCAAGAATGATGATTTTGTTTGCTTTGCCTAGATGGTTGTCATTCTAAAACCTGCAATGATGATAAGTGCATGGGGGAGTTTTTTTTTTTTTTTTTTTTTTTGCTTCTTGACTGAGTTTTCTTATCTACTTCTTTGCTTGATCTTTCATTTTGACATGCAGAGATTGAAGGTACACCCAATTCATAGTAAAAGTTTTGAAATGTTGGATCAAAACAACTTGCTTTTCTTTGTGGGATTTTCTTGTGCACATGACCAACGAGAAAGAAAGAAAGAAAGCTTCTTGTACTAGTGGTGCTAAAATCTTATGAAGTGTTTAGTTGAAATAGGTAATGTTGATAGATTTGAACTGTGCATATAACTTTATCACACTATGGGTTTTCATTGTGACATGACCTTATATATTATTAGCATAAACACCATAATGAGTGTGGATCTAAGCATAAGCCATATATGCTTCAATTCGATGCATATGCACCCTTCAGACCACTTTATGCCTAGCTTGGTATTGGTTTTGAAGTTGAAGAACTAGCACACATCAGTGATAGGAGTTAGGACAATTTCAGACCAACTCCATTTGATTTTTCTGCAAATGCTTTCCACACTCTCCTACCTCTTTCTCCTATCCTTTGCAATCCTCTGCCTCCTTCTGATCCAAATGAATCACTAGAACTTCATGTGAGAAGCTAATTCTCACCAATTGATCATTATCATCCTCTTCACCTAGTCTATCTAGCTCTTTTGGCTGATGCACAACATGAGGCCCCCATGCCTCATAATTGCACATATAAGCCGAACATCAGCTACCCTTTTAGGATTTCTGGCAAAGAAGAGTACTATTGTGGCAATCCGAATTTTGAGATTACCTGCAAAGAGATATACCATGTCTTGACTTTCTCGGATGTGGGGTACAATATCAAGGATATCTTCTATGCACACAATTCATTCCTCCCGTGTAATGCCCTTGTGTACCAGGAATCCTGTGATGCTCTCTGTGTAATATCGGCCTTGAAAGATGGCTTGTCAACCTCAGTTCCACTAATGCCGATTTCTTCTTCTACAATAATTACATCTTCGCAACCAACAAGTTCTTAGATATTTAGTGGATTGTGCTAGCAACTCCACCCTCCATTCTTTTGTTTTTTCTTCCAAGGAAGCATTGCAGGAAATGGATTACTATTCTACCACCAGCTCCAGCTACTTTGCAGTTAGCATATCTATCGCGACCTACCCCTCGGGGGGAGGGAACAGGTTTAGGGGTATTGCCTAAACGACGGGCCTAAGGCCCATGATTAGGCGTGAGCTCTCCCAAGCCCATGCCCCGCGTGACATTTGGATATTTCATATGAATTTTGCACAAATGGAGTCGCCACTAGCCTATTGAGGTCGGCTAGAAACCAAGTGAGGCATGGGAGTGTACCTCACTTCCTACGCAACCGGAGAATTTATGTTCGGGGACTTGATTACACTAATTAACCAATTAGTGCCCTTTCGGTACCGAATCTTGTTCATTTTAACAAAATGATTTTTGGCAGGCAGTTTGAATTGATTTTATACTTATCCACTAACATATGATGTGATCATGCGGGTGCGCAATCATTAAAGCAATAATCATAACTATCAAGATCATAATTGCTATAAAATTAAACGCATGCAATCAAACATAATTAAATATGCAAATTAAACATGCAACATGATTAATATATGAGCACATAAAAGTCTAATTATGCTAAAATGGCAATACATGGCAAATCCTAATCAAATCCCATCATTTTTGGATTTTCGAATTTTTTTTTCTTTAAATCTTTTTTTTTTTTTTTTTTTTTTAAAATTTTGTTAAATTTTTTAAAATTTTTTAAAATTTTTTTTTAAAAAAATAATTAATTTTTAATTTTTTAAACTTTTTTTAAAAATTTTTAATTAATTTTTTTGGATTTTCGAAATTTTTTTAATTAATTTTTTTAATCTTCTAAAGAAAATAAATTTTTGATTTTTTTAAAAAGAAAATTTTAATTTTTTAATTTTAATTTAAAAGAAATAATTTTTATTTATTTAAAAAAAAAAAAAAGGGCGAACCGGGGTCGGGTCCGGTCGACCCGACTCGGTTCGGCCGGGTTCGTGGATTCGGGTCCGGTCTCCGACCGGACCCGGTTCGGTTCACAGTGGTAGGCGAGCTGGTCGGCCTGCTTCAAAAAAAAAAAAAAAAAGAGAAGCCCACAAGTCCAAATCCTAAATCAGCCCAAACCCATCTTGATTTTTTTTTTACTTCAGCCCACCTGAGAGTCCATTTCCTAATAGCTATTTCTGGCCCAACCTAATCAGCCCACGCACTAAAAAAAGGGCCCAATACGAAACACATCTCTCTCTTTTTTTTTTTTTTTTTTTTTTTTTTTTTTATCTTTTTGTGTTTTCCTTTTCTCTTTTTCATTTTTATTTTATTTTCTTTTGTACTTTTCTTTCGGGCGTCTTCTCCAAGCCCCCCCTCCCGCGGTCGCGATTCGCCGGAGCTTCTGCAGCTCCTCCGCCAGTCTGACACCAACAACGCCGCAAGCGCTAGCGGCCCTATGGAAGGTCGCCGAACCACTGCCGCCCACCGGTGATCCTTTCGACCGGCGTCGACCCTCGCCGGCTACCTATTCCGGCAACCACTACCCTATTTCCGACGGAACGAGTCGTCGACTCAACTACATTTCAAATCTCGCGCAAATCGTCCGAAAACACAACAAATCAAGGAAAGCGACAAGGATTCAGCAAGCATGGGGGAAAATGAATGGGTCCGGCGTTAAAATGCGAGCTAGTCTTCGGTTTTCTTTGAGGAATTTTGTCGAACAACTGGTTTGCACTACCGAACTCAAAGGATTTCGGCTCAACCGAACGCCGAACGCGCTTTAGAGGTCTCAAAATATAACGTAGGGGGACAATAGAGCAAAGTGCAAAGACGACGTGGACCGGAGCTCACGCGAACCGGTCGACCGTGAGCTCCGGCCCAGCGTTCTCCAGAAACGGGGCCGCGGGATTCAGAGGGCTAACCTCGTCCGGCGATGGGTTTCGGCGACCGACGGTGGGCGAACGGACCTCTGGCGCCGACGAGATGCTTCCGCGAGCTCCTGCTTCGGGTTCGGTCTCTCCTCCTTTCGATGTTCCTCTCTGTGTTCTCCCCCTCGGTCTGGTGTTTTTTTTTGGTTCCGATCCCCCTATGTCGATTCTGTTCTGCGGCTTTTATGCCCGGCCAGCAAGCGCGCATGGCTCCTGCAACTGCCAGCTTGCTGGCCAAATTGCACCCTCCGACCCGCGGATCACGCCGCTCGCCTGCCACCGATCCTCTGCCGCCCCTGTTCTCGCTGCCCTCCCACTGCTCTGTCTCCTGCAAGTCTTCGAGCGAAGACCAGCAGAAGAAAAGCAAAAAAAAGGGCTGGGCCGGTTGGAAGGAGAGAGTGGGCTGGGCCGAGCACAGGAAAAAGAAAACGGAGAGGGGTGAGTCGGGCCAAGGCTGGATTCGGCCCGACTCAACCGATTTCATTTGCTTTTTTTTTTCTTCTTCTTCTTCTTTTTTAATAACTTAATTAAATATTATATATTTTTTAAAATTTTCTTTTGTGACTAATTCCCAACATTTAATACTATTTTAAATTAATTAATTTGGGTAAAAAATAGGTGTCAACAATATCTATTTACGTAAATGCCAATTTCCCTAGCCCTAATGTCTATGGATTATAGTGAGATTAAGAAGGGGCTCTTATTGAACTGGACTGCAATTAATGTAGCAAGTGTGAGGGAAGTGAGGGATGGTGTGGATTCAAGAACACTAATTTTGTTTGACTTTGCCAATATGTTCCTCATTCTCATACCTACAATGATGGTAAATGCATGGGGGATTTAGTTTTCTACTTTTGATTCTTGACTGAGATTTCATATCTACTACTTTTCTTGATCTTTCATTTCTACATGCAGAGGGACGGTGTAAATTAGAACTTCACCGCGACCTTCTCTACCTTGATTGTCTGATCTTGAGGTTGCCATCTACGTCCCACAAGATCCAATGGTTTAAATGTATCGAGTGAAGATGCACTGAATCACCGCAAAATTTGTAGATTTCGAACTAAAGTGACTTGATTTTCATTGCGGAATTTTGTTGTGCATGCAACTAAACAGAAAAAAGCTTCCGCCTTCACTAGTGATGCTATCTGACCAAGTGTGCAGTTGAAATATATAACATTGATAGATTTGAACTCTACATATAAAACCGTTTTTCTGGGGTGGATCCAAGCATAAGCAAATGCTTACATTCAAGATATACGCATGATCTATCGCACTATAGGAAGCACTCTTTTACTAATCTCATTCAAGATTTATTTGATAAGCATTTGCATCTTGGCAGGGGAACATGGCAATTTGAGGACAAAAGCCATCATAGGTAATTCGTTAATTCGTGTATTTCGTTGACTATTTTATATAAAGATTCACAACTTAGAAGCCTCGATAAAGTGATGAAGTGAGATTGTTGTTTTGGAATGTCCTATGTTTTTTTAGGAGTAGCAGCATTAGGAGTTGGAATTGGGATCACCCTTATTTTAATGCTTTCCTTCAAGAAGAAACCAATGATAAGAAGAATTATGGCTCTGATAAAGCAAATGAGTGAATATTTCGATGGTGAAATGAAAATCGAGGGACTCGTCTCTTCAAGAAGATACACCTATAAAGACATCAAGAGGATGACCAACTCTTTCAAAGAAAAGTTAGGCCAGGGAGGCTATGGTTGTGTGTACAAAGGCAAGCTTCAAGATGGCCAACTTGTAGCAGTGAAGCTTCTAAAGAAGTTGAGAGGTGATGTTGAAGAATTTTTCAATGAAGTTGCAAGCATAAGCAGGACTTCTCATGTCAATGTTGTCAACCTCTTGGGATTCTGTTTTGAAGGAAGCAAAAGAGCTTTGGTTTATGAGTTCATGCCTAATGGATCCCTTGAAAAGTTCATATTTAATAGGAGTAACACAATGGAGTTAGATCAACTATTGAGTTGGGACACATTGTACCAGATTTCCCTTGGCATAGCTCATGGGCTAGAGTACTTGCATAGAGGTTGCAACACGAGGATCTTGCACTTTGACATAAAACCTCACAATATTCTCCTTGATGAAAGCTATTGTCCCAAAATTTCCGACTTTGGTCTTGCCAAAATATGCCCGAGACAAGAGAGCATCGTGTCAATGCTAGGTGCCCGGGGTACCCCTGGATATATTGCTCCAGAGCTATTCATGAGGAACATTGGAGGGGTTTCTCACAAATCGGATGTTTATAGCTATGGCATGATGGTTTTGGAGATGGTTGGTAGGAGGAAAAATATCGAAGTCATGGTAGATCGTACTAGCGAAACATACTTTCCTCATTGGGTCCATCAACGGCTAGAGCTTCGAGAAGAGCTTGGGTTGCACGGGATCCTGAATGAGCAGGATGAAGAAATCACAAAGAAGATGATTGTAGTAGGCTTATGGTGCATTCAAATCAATCCAAGAGCTCGTCCCTGTATGACTCAAGTTGTGGAGATGCTAAAAGGAAGTGCTGAGGCCTTGCAAATTCCTCCAAAACCATCCTTGTCATCACCCTCAAGATTGTTGGAGGCTTGTCCATGTGAAAGTTCATCTTTACAATAGAGTAATGACTTGAGTTGTGGTTATTCAATTTCACTTATAGGAGACTAACATAGTTTGTAATAGAGTATATAAAAACACAAAAAAAAAGAAAGATTGTCAACGTTTTAATTAATGACTATTGAGCTTTTCACAAACTTGTGATCAAATGTCTAGATTAAACTCCTATGAGTATGATGGAAAAGCAAAGAAGTGAAAAGTGCATTATTTCATATAATCAATATACTTTTCCTTTTATCCAAATAGGATTTATGTTGTGCAAAATAGATGACATCTTGAACAAATTTGATTGAATGACCTCCATTATGAACTCTTGAATTGGATGGGCCTAATTCATTTAACAAGTATAGTTGAGAGATTTGTCATTTTGTTTAAAGATTTTATCATGGACTATTCCAAAGAATTAGTTAGGCAACAAATGTTAAAGAGTTGTAAACGCACCGACTTCCTTCCTGATAAAGTGTCGTCAATGTGTTGGCAATTTCTTGTTATCTATGCTTAATCAGTGATCTTGAGCCCAAGCAAGGTAGTCTCCTTTTCGTGTTGACGTTAAACCGAACCCTTTTTGGTCAAGCCCAGTCGTCTCCTTTCCATTCTAATGTTAGAACACACTCGATGATAGGGGAAGATGCAATATCAGCTTGCAGGAAGTTTTGAATCGAGGGTTTGATGTTCAGTGTAGCGACTAGCCTGAGTGCTCGACATGCACTATTTCTGGCGAGTCTTGCAGCAGCAACTCCTCTTCTGCAACATCTAGTGTCACGTGTTGTTGCATGGCAACCCTACGCTTGTACCTGCAATGACCCTACTCATTCCTTCCGTAGCATTCCCGGGTGATCTTTCTCAACTTTATTAGGCAGGTTCTTGTTTATATAGGCGCATCAGATTCTATTATCAACCATGTAGAATATACATAACATCACTAAACCTTGAGCTTTTGCAGGGTTAGTTTCTATTAGTGCCTCAAAGATCACATGGCCAATAGACTCAGAGAATTTGTCCAGAGAAAATTTGATTGAATGTCATACACTTGTTTCTTTTGCGGGAAGTTCAATGGTGCCATACTTGATTTGTCTTCCTCCAACTAAGAATGTCATGTGACAAGAATGACTTTTCTATGACTTTTCTTTTTAGTGGTGCAAAGCAAGAGAAAAGCTCAAGTTATCTATTGCTTGGCCATGAATTTTTCATGTGAGATGTTAGAATATTTAAATTATAAATCACGCTTTCATTTAACAATTTAAGTTTTTAGAACAATTGACAATGGTCATATAAAATTTTGCATGATATCAGAGTTAGAAATCTTGAGTTCAAATCTTTTTAGACCCCATTTTGTTTCCTCAATTAAATTTTCATGTTTAATACTTGGCAAAAGACTAGACTAAGCATGAGGGAAAGTGTTAGAATATTTAAATAATAAATCACACATTTATCTAATAGTTTAGACTTTTAGAATAGTTAGCAATGGCCCTACAAAATTTTACTAGAGAGATTCATTTTCGATAACTAGTCATGAAGATTTGTATAATGGGAGGTTTGTTCCCAAAAACAGGGCACGAGCATTCGGGAAAGACCTACATGGTTCGGATGCAGTAGTACGAGGGACGGCAAGCATCGAATGGACCTCAGGTGACGGTGAAACACTCTTTCGAGTTCGCTTTCTCTTTCTCTCGAGCTCACCCTCTCTCGGTTGGTCACTCTAGGTTCTAACCAGCAGAAAAATAGAGCTCCTCCTCTCTCGCTGCCTTCTCTCCCTTCATACCTCTCTCGGTATTGTCTCTCTCCTCCAGGGCGGCGCTAGCTAGCCCCATACCACAGGACATTCCCCACGCTGGTGTCGCGCGCAATGCTCGTCGCAAATGTCCTCGCCGTCCTCGCTTCACGTATAGCTGTTGTTCCCCGTTTGTCGTCAAGCCAGTGGCCAAAGGGAGAGAGGAGAAAGAAGAGAAAGAGGTTGGGCCGGCGGAGAAGAGAACTGGGCCGCATGTTGAGGGGAGGTGGGAGGAAGAAAAGAAGAAAAGAGGAGTAGGCCAGGCTAGAAAGGAAGGGGCTATGGGCCGGCTCCCTTGGGAGATAAGAAAGAAGAAGAAGTGGATTGGGCTGGCCGCTCGGGAAGAAGAAACGGTAGGAAGAGAAGAGAGGCTGGGCAGACCTAGCCCTGGCTCGGCTCTTTTCGATTTTTTTATAATAACAATTTTTAGATAATAAAAGTTTTTAAAGAAAAATCTTTAAAAAATTTCAAAGATTTTAAATAACTTATAATAGTAATGCAAATGTTCCTAATGTCCATATCCAATACAATTTAATGGAAATTATTTTTACTACGGGTTAAAAATTAATCTCTAATATTCTACGCAATTAACTCTTAAGTGAAAAGGTAAAATTTAGGTGTCAATAAGACTAACTTGAAATAAGGGTGATTTTTTTTTAACGAAAAAAAAAATAATGGTAAGTGGAGCTAGACTAGGAAAGGAATCATCTTACAAAAGCAAATGATGCGGGAGTAGTTTGATTGAATTTTTTTGGGGCGGGGGAGAGAGTGGCCGGTTGGGGGGGGGTGGGGGTGGTCTCATAGTTCACAAATAGTAAGGCAAAATTGGAGCAAGCCTTCATTTCTTTGTGGGAGAGAGAGAGAGATAATGGAAAAGAAGGGGACTCGGTCAACAGCCAGAGTCGTTCCTGAATCTGGACGTTCCCAAACCCTGTTCCCATCCTCCATCTTGCTTAGCGTGATGAGCAATTTTGCCTCTATACTTCCACAATTCAAATTATTTTCTGATGTGAGTCCACTAATGTTTTCTTGACATCATGTTGGTATATCTATGCCTCAATTTTATATATGGTTGTTGAATCCGATACTTGATCCTGAGGACATAGGAACTTTGTAAAACCTATTGGAAACATCTTGTAATTCTTCATCCAGTGAAACTAATTAGGTGTCCTTTATTGCTTAAGGTCATAAATGTTTAAATTATATTTCCGTGTGTGTAGAATCCTGTTTTGATGTGATCAATAGAGGAAGGACATAATTTCATAGTGATATTTGCTTGGAATCACTCGTTTACATCACCTTGATTTAATCATGCATATGTGCTTTGGGTAATCCAATTAGTGTCGATGTAGGACCGTTCTAGGTTCACCGAGGCATGAAATACATACGTTGCAACCACCGCCTGCGGTGGCCTAGCTGAATAAGAGCCTCCATGACATCTACCCAGGATGGAGGAGTTCAAATCCCGCAGGACGCACGGGATCTTAAGCGCGACGTTAGGGTGGTGGGTCCTCCGCTAGTATCGCTCCAGGGTTTACCCGCCGGCTACCGGCTGTACAGAGTTCCCTGGGTATCATAAAAAAAAAAAAAAATACAGACGTTGCAGGGCCCAGAAATGGGCCAAATGCTCACTGTCCCAATCGCTCTTCGATCTGAACAGCAAGCATTGTATAGCCCACTCGCGCCTCTCCGAGCCAGTCCTTGGCTGCCCTTATTTATTCGTTTTAGCCTCGCATGGCACCTGTTCATGCATATGGAGGCCCGCTTATATCAGATTTTTAGCACTGATAATATGAAATGTTGACGGTTCATCCGATAATCGACTCATGACTCGAACGTTCAGGTTTTAGTCGGATTGATCGTCGGCGAGCTTCCTTTGTGCGTTCATTTGTTACTTCCTCATATACGAATGGCCTTTTGGATCCATTCTAACCCTTTTTTTTTTCCCGAGACATATAAAATGGAGACATTGAATAAGTATCGGTTCTGTCGATACCATTTTCCCTTTTGGATGCCTTCATTTTTTTCATTGTATTTTTTGCATTTAGATTTAGGATTTTTATCATTAAATAATATCATTTCAAAAGAGGGGGAGCAGTGGCTAACGGCGGGTGGCAGTATAGAAAATTTTTACTTATTGTTTATGTTCCAAACTTATTGTTGGACTAAAAAATTGTTCCAAATGTAGAAAATTAAAATTGTATTATCAAACGAATCTCTATTATAAACCTATTTCCGGGAACTAGAAAATTAGAAAAATAGAAAAAAGAAAAAAAATAGTTATTATGGGTGTCCTAAAGTGACGTAGCACGGAATTTGGTGATGCGCATGGGGGATGTCTTCATAAAACGTTACCACATGTGCAGGGGCGTTTGAAAATGTTCCTGTCCGACTGGAAAAAACCAAAAAATTGTCCCTACTTGCGGAGGTTTCTCTCAGTGAATGGTGTTCATGGATTTTCGAGGAGTCAGGGAGCGAGGGATTCTCTCTTTTTTTTTTTTTTTTTTTATTTGGATGAGAGATTGGTTTGGCCGATCTAAGTATTGATAAAGGACTATTCTTGCATATGCTACGCCGGTGCCTTGCAAGTAACATAAACATGGGATGAATGGACGCCACAAGCGCCCGTTTGTAGCATCTACGCTGCATTTCGGCAGCAGCCTAATCATTCCCTAGCGAGTAGAGATGCGGAGCCCATCCTCTTTTTACACGGTGCAACTTGGTTGAATTGGCATAAAAAATCAAGCATTAAGTTGAACATGGCGAAACAAAGTACACGAGTTTCGTCCTCAATGACCAATACCGAGTAAGCCGAGCTTGACTACAATATCCATCCATCCACTCGTCAATGGTAACCAATACCATTTGTGACGAGACCCAATTGATCTTACTTCTAAAGGCGGAGAAGAAGAAGAAAAAAATAATCCTATTTATTTCATGAAAAATAAATGACTTTAAAAATAATTATTTAAAAGTGTTCCCTTGTACACATAGGATTACTCAAACATGGCATGCAACAAAATACAAATTTGAACTAATATATTCTTGAGGGGAAAATTATCCAAAAAGTCAAATACCCAAATTAGTATTAAACCTTTCAAGTTTGTTAATTAAATCCTAAACATTTTTGTATTGTGTCAATTGAATATATTTGGTCAATTTTGATTGGAAATTACTAACATTAATGCTAGTTGTTTTACACTGACGTGGATAATTTTTAATAATATTTTGACATTTATTTATTTCATTGCTTTGTCCTTTTGTTTCTTTCTCTCTCTTTTCCTTCTTTATTGTTTTCTGATTGTGGCTAGTGAGGGTTGTCAAACCTTCACGGCTACAGATGAGGGCCGCAACACCATTGCCTAGTTGGGTGGGGCCATCGTGTAGCCACAAGCAAGGCCAACCTTGTTGGCCTTGCTCGAATGTAGAAAAGGTTGCCTCACTTGTGGCTGACGAGGCAACCTCCAGGCGAGGTTGGTTGCTTGTGGCCGCAATGGCCTTGCCTAGATCTAGGCGAGGCCAATTGAGGGTCATGACACTCGGTCGCATGAGGTGAGGGGTTAGCTACGAGTGGCTAGTAAGAGCTTAGTCAAGTAAAAAAAAAACAATTGCATTTAAAAAAAAAGTAAAAAAACAATGAAGAAGGAAGAGAGAAAGAAAAGAAAAAAAAATCAAAATTAAAAAAAATATATCATAAAAGATTTTCTACAATGCCTGTTGTGTTATACATGATTACTAGCATTAAATTAGTAATTTCTAGCCAAAATGAGTTAGGTGGACTCAATTAATAAAATGTGAAAATATTTAAAATTAAATTGACAAAAATGTAATAAGTTTAAAAATTTTTGGATAATTTTCCCTATTCTTAAGTTCCAATTGAAGATTTAGGCCTTATTATTTAGGCGGTTCATTCTAAATTGCCGGAAGATTTTCTTGTTCCTCACCAAGAGAAGGACAACGAAAATGCCAAACCACCATCTTCTCTGAATTATCTTCCCTTCTCTCTCCATCTTCTTTTTCTTCTTCGGAAGCTTAAATGGCGTCCACTCCGCTTTCTCAACCGTATGCAACTCCATCTCAACCTAGTCCCATGCGGTGATATACCCATCCAATATTCTTCTGGACCGTCAACAACACCCCCGTACACTGTGGCTGCCTGGGCCTCAGCTTCAGTTGCTCGTATGTTTCCGATTACCCGACCCTCTCTCTTCCGGAAGAAACCTACTTCATCGCCAAAATCATCTACGTTGATGTAGTACTTTAGCTTTAGCTGATACGTCCATGATGGGGTGCGAACGGAACGCACCGTTTCGTCTTGATGCGTTACGATGGAAAGTCACTAATGGAGGGGTACGAAGGGAGACGTATAAAAGCCTCTCGAACACAACCGTTGGGACGGTTGGCCATTCATTTGCACCAAATTTCCTCTTCATTTCCATCAAAGAAGATTAAGGCGTTCCATTTCATTTTTTGCAAGAACAATCGGCATTTATGCTGTGGAAATAGGGTGTTTTCCTTGTGATTGCATCCAGACTAACGTGATGAAGTATTGTTCGTGATTTATTCGCAATTCAACGTTCGTTTCGTGGCCATTTGCTGTTTGCGCATCGGAATCAGGTAAGCCGTTTTCCGCCGACTCGAATTCCAACATTGGTATCAGAGCTCGATCGTGATTTCTACCTTGTTTTCATCGAGTTTTCTTGTTTACCATTTGATAATGAGATCAAGAGATTGTATTCTACCCTGTTTGGATCTCTGATAGTCGGAATTGCCCCATGAAAAACTCGAAATTGAATCGGAGCGAAGAACGGGTTCGGGGTCGCGTGATTCATGAGGTTTCGGCCTTTTTCGAAACAATTTTTTGGTCAAAATTAATTTTTGAATATACAGGGTGAAAGAGCTCGTCGAGACGAGTCCGGCGATGGGTCGAGCGCTGCCGGGAGATGTTGGACGCACCCACACGTGCTGTCAGAAGCTGCTACGTGTGGGCGCCACGCGCGGCCAGAAGCCGCTGCGCGTGGGCGCCATGCGCCTGAAGCGTTGGCTTCGCCAGTGCGTGCGCCATACACACTGGTTGGTGAACTGGCGCGTGCGCGGTGCCGCCCGTTGGCGAACCGGCGTGTGGTGACGTCACTAACGGTCAGTAACCGTCGGATGAGGTCATCGATGATGTCAGCGCCGATGACAGTTGACCGGCCGGCGACCCGACCCGACCGTCAGATCGGTCAACCAGTTCGGCGGTCAAAGTCGGACTGGTCACCGGTTGGACCGGTCGAATCGGGCCAGGAGCCGTTCGGCTTGCTGGCGCGTGCGTCACACACGCCGAGCACTCAAGCGGCACGTGGGGGCGCGTGCGAGCTCCGATTGGAGCGTGATCGGTCTCGTTTGGTTCGTATGAGTGTCCTCTACACAGTGGTAGAATTATTTTATACTTTTGAATTTTATAAATATATGAAAATGCTTTGGGAACCCTATGTACGCGTATTTTTTTGGGGTTTAATGCAGCTTATTCATTTGTAGCTTGTATTTTCTTTTGATTAGAGAAATACAGTAGCTAGCTTGTGTGCAAATGATGTTATATATGTTGTGTAGAGCTTGGTTCAATGATATGATGTATATGTTCTAATATACTTGCAATTTTCTAGTTGCTAGAAAATAAGAACAATGGTAGGAAATTCATTACATGTTGAATTGCAATTTTTAATTATAGTTGAAGCATGATTGTTGTTTATACGTTGATTATTATCATGCTATGTTCTTGTGTGAAGGAAAAATGTAGAAATTACATAAGGTTATGTAATTGTTTTTCCTAGTGGGAGTTCGTAGGTTGGTAGAATTGAAAGGAGTTCTCACTTAGAACTTAAAATTTGTGCAAATTAAACTAATTAATGATAATAGAACAATTGTATATAGAATTTGATCGGGAACATTGTGAACTTTTGCTTTTGTGTCTTTTGTTGAATTATCATTAATTTAGTTTGTCTTTGCTGCAAATTAGATATGTGTGTTACTCTGTATAGTGTACTAGTATTGATTCTGCGTTTATTATGTCAATGTGTTATAGCAATTGATTATGGCATCGGCATCCAAGACCATTGTGGCTGACCTCAATAAGGGTGAAAAGCTGAACGGTGACAATTATGATATTTGGCACCGAAAGGTTCAATACATCCTTAAGGAGCAAGAGGTTTTGAAACCCTCAACCATACCATGGATGAATCTTAGCATAGAACTTCAGCTCAACACAAAAGAGATCTCGAAGCTTATCAAGCTTGGAAAAAAAAATAGCATTGCTCGCATCACGTTGCTGAGCTGTATGCAAGATGATCTCATGTGTGAGTTTGAGAGTTATGACAAAGCTTAAGTTATGTGGGTTGCCTTGAAGGATAAGTTTGGGGGTACATCTGCCACTAAGCTGAGGAGACTTACCATCAAGTTTGACATATTCCGAAAGCGCCCAAATGTAATGAGGAGGCAGCATCTTCGGGAGATGTCAAACATGATCTGTGAGCTGAAGTCGGCAGGTCACTCCCTTATTGAAGAACAACAAGTTCAGGCTGTTATAAGGTCTCTTCCTGACAATTAGGAGCATATGAAGATCAATATGACGCATACTGAGAATATTGTCACTTTTGATGATATTGCGCGTCATTAGGAATTAAAGGATGAGCGCCTAGAGGCTGCAAGATCCTATACCCATGCTTATGTTGCTGAATCGAGTTCGCGCAAAGCTTTCGGCTTCAAGCGCAAGAGGAATCTTCAGTTCAACAACAAAGGGAAGATGACTGATCAAGCACCCAAGAGGGCTAAGACCTTCCGATGCAAGAAGCGTGGTGGGAAGAATGACAAGGCCAAGATGGAGTGCCACAATTGTGGCAAATTGGGTCACTTTGCTCGTGAATGCACTGAGCCGAAAAAGGTACCCTATTACTCAATTACTTTGAGTAATGCTTTTGTTTTTAGTACTGTAATGCTTGCTGAATCTTATCCAATGTGGACTGTAGACTCAGGAGCAACAGACCATGTAGCTAGAGATCGAAGAGCATTTGTGGAGTATTGTCAGATACCGCCTGGAAGAAGATGGATATATGTTGGGAATAACTCAAGAGTTAAAGTGAAGGGTATCAGCACATGTAAATTAATCTTACGTGGTGGTCGAAACCTATTCCTGCATGATGTCCTTTATGCTCCAGATATTCAACGAAACTTAGTCTCTGTAGTTGTTCTTCTTAGCTTGGGTTATGTGTTGAATTTCCATGGCAATTGTGTTGACATTTTGTATGGAACGATTTATTATGGTTCATGTCATGTATCGAATGGTTTTATGGTGTTAGATATTGACTATGATCAATACAATGTTAATGTTGATGGTTGTTTTTCTTTAATTACGTCTTCTAACAATGTTGAGATTGATGCAAGCACTTGGCATGCTAGATTAGGTCACATTGGATTGCAAAGATTGCAAAGATTAGCTAGAGAAGGCCTTTTAGGGTTACTCACTAATGTTAGTCTATCAGTATGTGAACATTGTCTAGTGGGAAAAGCAATTAGAAAACCATTCGGTAAAGGGACTAGAGCTGAATTTCCATTACATCTCATACATTCTGACATTTATGGTCCTTTGAATGTAAGGGTGAGGCATGGAGCCTCATATTTCATCACTTTCATAGATGACTTCAAATGTTTCGGTTATGTCTTTTTGATCTCCCATAAGTCAGAAGCATTAGACTGCTTTAGACAATATATAGCGATGGTAGAGAATCAGTTGAACAAAAAAATAAAGGCATTGAGAACTGATCATGGATGTGAGTATCTATCAGAGCAATTCAAGGCTCTTTGTGATGAAAAGGGAATTGTACGACAATTGACTATTCCTGGTACTCCACAACAAAATGGGGTAACTAAGAGAATGAATAGAACCCTATTGGAAATGGTTAAGTCTATGATGGCGTAAGCAAATTTACCTATTTCCTATTGGGGAGATGCGTTATTGACTGCTGCCTATATACTTAACTGTGTGCCCTCAAAATCGGTCACTTCCACCCCTTATGAATTATGGACTAGTAGGAAAATAGACTTGAATAGTCTACGTCCATGGGGATGTGCAGCTTATGTTCATGATTCTTCCCATAAACATGGCAAATTAGGTCCTAAAGCGAAGAAATGTATCTTTATAATATTCCGAATACTCCAAAGGGTACGTGTTCATAGGTGAACAAGCTAATGGAAGTGTGACCGAAATGGAGTCACGAGATGTCACGTTCTTGGAGAACGATTTTCCTAGTAGAGGTGAGATTGATAAGGACTTCCAATTATATGAAATGGAAGATCTTGATAACACACCCACTGATGTTGTAGAGGGAAATGAAGATTTATCTCAACACACAAGACCTAGTGGGAGTGTTGCATCGCCTGATGAATTGAATTCAAGAGAAATTCAATTGCATAAAAGTAATCGTAAAAGTATTCCCCATTGTCGTTTTGAGATTGAAGGGGAAGCATTTATGATTGCTCAACAGGATGATACTGAGCCTAAGACTGTTCAAGAGGCTCTCTCATCCTCTGACAAGGAAGAATGGAGAAAAGCTTTGGAAGATGAGATGGAGTCAATGAGGGCAAATCATGTTTGAGACTTGGTTGATCTACTACCCAATCGTAAGGTCATTGGAAATAAATTGGTCTTCAAGATTAAGCGAAGGGCGAATGGATCCATTGAAAAGTATAAGGCTCACCTTGTGGCAAAATGTTATATCAACAAGAGGGTATAGACTATGAGGAAACTTTTTCACCAGTTGTAAGGTTTATCTCAATACGCCTTATTCTAGCCATCGTTGCACATTTGGACCTTGAATTATATCAAATGGATATAAAGACGGCATTTCTCAATGGATAATTAGATGATGGAATATATATGAAACAACCAATAGGTTTCATAGCTAAAGGTCAAGAGCATAAAGTTTGCAAGCTTAATCGCTCAATATATGGCCTTAAGCAATCATCTAGACA
The DNA here is from genome assembly GCA_014182575.1 of Eucalyptus decipiens. Taxonomy (NCBI): domain Eukaryota; kingdom Viridiplantae; phylum Streptophyta; class Magnoliopsida; order Myrtales; family Myrtaceae; genus Eucalyptus; species Eucalyptus decipiens. Next base: position 9,435,293 of record CM024610.1, on the reverse strand, counting down.
GTGGTATCTTCATTTTCATCGAGCAATAATAACTTTTGGTTTCACGATGATCTATCGAGCAATAATAACTTTTGGTTTCACGATGATCGAAGAAGATCACTGTGTATATGTCAAGCGGTCCAAAGATAAATTTGTGATTTTATCACTTTATATGGACGATATTCAGTTGGCCGGAAATGACAAGGTTTTGGTTATCACCATAAAAGAATGGTTGTCCTCCAATTTTGAGATGAAGAATATGGGAGAAGTTGCTTATATATTAAGAGTTAAGATTGAAAGAGATCGATCAAGGAAACTCCTTACTTTATCACAAGAGTCTTATATTATGAAGATTCTTAAGCGTTTCAATATGCATCATTGTAATCCAATTGATACTTCTGTCATGCAAGGTGAAGGCCTAAGTACTAAGATGTGTCCTAAGACTCCAGAAGAAATCAAAGCGATGGAAACTTTTCCTTACGCTAGTGCAGTCGGAAGTTTGATGTATGTTATGATGTGTACTCGACCCGACATATGTTATGCCGTGGGATTGGTGAGCCGATATCAATCAAATCCTAGTCAAGCACACTGGAAAGCAATGAAGAGGATCTTGAGATACTTGAAGGGCGCCATGGATTATCGACTTTGTTACCAAGGAAATGATTTACGCCTATTGAGTTATTCAGATGTCGATTGGGGTAGAGACCTGGATGAGCGTAAATCGACTTCTGGATATGCGTTCTTGCTAAATGGAGGTGCGGTTTCTTGGAATAGCAAGAAACAGACATGCATGGCTTTGTCTACGATGGAGGCATAATTTATTGCATGTTTTGCCGCAGTGCAAGAAGTAGTATGGCTAAAATGTTTCTTGGAAGATTTAGCCACTGTCACTGAAGTTCCAAGACCGGTGACAGTTTATTGCGATAGTCAAGCAGCCATTGCCTATGTGAAATATCCCAAGTATCATGGAAGGACAAAGCACATTGACATAAAGAATAACTTCATCAGAGATATTATAACGCAGAAAGAAGTGATCCTGCAATACATTTCAACCAATAGAATGGTTGCTGATCCATTTACGAAGGCTATTCCTAGAGACATGTTCTTAACCCATAGGATGTCACTAGAATTGCGTTGAATATGATATCTGTTATTGTAGATGATCATTGGTTTATGTATTTGTGGACATATGTATTGTACTTGTTTGTTTATTAGTGATTTGATATTTTATCAATAAGTACAAATCCACTATGAGACTAGCACAAACACACACATATTATTGAAAAGTATGTCATCAGGCAATGATTGGCTCACTCACATGAGTAATCGCCTCAAGTGCTGTAGTTAGCATGTTGATATGAGATGTTATGTACAAATAAATGCTGAAGAGCAAGTTTGGTATATAAAATATGTCGCCTTGATTGGAATCAAGATGATGTCTTTGATTTTGTTTATAATAAGACCGAACATGATATTCTCACAATCATGTATGCCTGTAAAATGCCGGATGCGAGTACTTAATTGGGCGCTATAGAAAGCGAGCTGATATAGCACTCGGGCTAAACATGAGTACGTGAGAAGCACGTGACTATGTTTAGGTTAAGATCAGTATGATGGATATATTTAATGATTGACCTACACTCTTATAGAAAGAGTAATCCACTATAACATATAATTCGTACTATATATGCATTGTACGACCAATAAGGGAAGATGAGTAATATTATCCCTATTTACTCATCGTGTGAGCCCTTGAGGTAATTTGTATTTTACCTCAAATTTGTGCCATATGTTACTTCTGACTATGTTCTCAAAGTGAAAGATCAATGTTTCTACTTTAGCATGTTACAAGCGGTCATGAATAGATATGGCCTATGGGACGTGTCTAGGAAAGCAGTTGTTCTGAAATTAAGAGAGACATGAGTGTGAAGGAAGACTATTGTTATTTTACATCTATCACGTGTATTTACTGGTCGACCAATTATATTGCCCTATGTGGTTGCAGATGTAATTGTAAATACATGGTGTGTTTTTAGAATAGTTAAGTATAGCCTTTAAGGGATAGATATACTTGGACTGATGTAACAAAATATGTCTGGGGCACTGTGAGACATTGATTCTTTATTTCTTTTCGGGGTTGTAGCCATTATGTCATCCCTAATAGGTGCATAATTTGAGCTCCCAAGTGCAGGTGTACTCACTGGTTGTATGGTTTATTTGCCAGTATGAATTATTTTGTAAAATTGATTAATGTCGAATGCCTTATATTCTTGATAGAGCGCTATCAAACCCATCATGTTCGAGTGGGAGATGTAGTACTTTAGCTTTAGCTGGTACGTCCATGATGGGGTGCGAACGGAACCCACCGTTTTTTCTTGATTCGTTACGATGGAAAGTCACTAATGGAGGGGTACGGAGGGAGACGTATAAAAGCCTCCTGAACACAACCGTCGGGACGGTTAGCCATTCATTTGCACCAAATTTCCTCTCCATTTCCTTCAAAGAAGATTAAGGCGTTCCATTTCATTTTTTGCAAGAACAATCGGCATTTACGCTGTGGAAATCGGGTTTCCTTGTGATTGCATCCAGACTAACGTGAGGAAGTATTATTCGTGATTTATTTGCAATTCAACGTTCGTTTCGGGGCCATTTGCTGTTTGCGCATCGGAATTAGGTAAGTCATCTTTCGCTGACTTGAATTCCAACAGTTGATGAAACCTAAATCTCACCAACATCGCCGTCGCCGGCCAGAGATGCCCCAGGGCCCTCCAAAACCTCACGAACAGCTAGCTTCCGCTAGATTACAACTCTGCCGATGTCAACGTCACCTTCATCTTTAACTGCAGCGTTCCTCCGCAGGTGTCCAGCCCCGTCATGGCCATTGATTGCTTGTGATTTGGTGATAAGCGGCCATACGTGTTCGTGAACATAAGCCAGGAGGAGGCGGCGGCGTAATGATGAGGGGTGGGACTGAGGAGACAGTCGTGTTGACGGTGAAGCGGACGGATGCAACAATGGCGAACGTGGTGGAGGAGTTCGCTGGGACAATGAGCGTGGGGTTTGTGCTTGACTGGGAGACGGCGAAGGAGCGCACGAAGTGCCAGCACTCCGGCCGGCAGTGCGTGTTTAGCCAGACGGAGCACGCTCTGTGCTTCTGCAACGTCGGGTCAGTTCACGTCAACGGTTCGTTTTGCGAAGGCAGTAATGAGGCTTCTGTCTGTTTAATTTGTGTCTTTCTTTGGAATATGGTTTCTGCACTTTGTTTGCCAATCGCCTTGATTGCCTTTTCAATGCTTGTCGCCTATCGATTGCGTGTTCTGCATATTTTGATGTTTTAGCTGCTTTTAGCATTAGAAGAGTATGCACTTGGTTGGTCAATTTCTTTATCTGTACTTTTGCAAAATTTGAAAGGTAGCCACTCCTGCATGTATATTCCCGTGTTATAAAATTCAATACAAATTTAAAATCAATAAGTAGAAAGAGATTATATATATAAAATAAACCATAGACAAGCAAAGCAGAATATTTTAACACCTCTTTTACATGCAAACGGGATTAAGAACAACATATAGAATTTAAGTAACATGGGACGTCACACGTAAAAGAAATTGGGAGAAAACCCTACTTCAATATTGTTCCAAATTCCACAAAGACTTGAACCAATAGGTGGGCAATGACCGCGTAGACAAGCGATATGAGTATTTTAACACCCCGAGCTAAGTGAATTTCTCTTGAGATTGATAAAGTATAAGGTTATGTATGTAGTGATTGGAAGTGATAAATATTTTTGTTTAGAAAAATTTTGGAAAGTGGGCTCTATCAATTGATTGCACCTTGTCAGAAAGATGTCTGTTCTCTTTTATTGCTATTAGTGCTTGGCGCCGAAATGAATAATTGAGGCTCGAGTAACTTATGGGCCTCGGCAATTTCAACCATGAAAAGATGGCAAGGTTCGGTTGTTGCTTCCGACGTAAAGGTCCAATGTAGGCATTGATTCGCCGTGACCGTGGAGTCATGGCCCTTTGCCATCCACTGATATTAACCGTGTCATGTTCCTCTCTCCTTGCTCTTCCTCATCTCCCTCCATATTCACTTCCTGGTGCTAGCTTCCGGCTACTTCAAGCCGTTCCAAGAGTGCGCTCCTTTTGATTGCGGACATCAACAAATCAGCTATCCTTTCAAGCATAAAGAGCAACCAAGTTACTGTGGGTATCTAGGCTACGAGCTCGGCTGTTACGGATATGACCTGGCCCTGTCCATGGAGTCCCTGGAATATCGGGTAATCCACATGAATATGAGCACGCAGATCCTTGCGGTGGCAATGATGAATTTATGGGAAGATATATGTTTTCAAAAATATGTTGACACCACTTTAGACTTGAACCGCTACAATTACACTTATAGTGACCTCAATGTTACCTTATTATACAATTGCGACTATTGGCCGAACCCTCGAACTTAGAGTTCTTTTATCTCGCAACTCGACATCACTAATTTGTTCCCAATCGGTTGCTTTCAATACCCTGTGATTGCAACTCTGCTGTCCTCATCCCGATTTCAAGTGAAGCTCTAGGTTTAGTTGTTGAGGAATATGGACAAGTGAATAAGATAAAATAATTGGAATGAAAGAAAGGGAATCAGACACCATATTTATGTAGTTCGGTCTGAATATCGGAATCTACGTCAATGGGGAGAGTAGTATGAAATTCCACTATAGAAACAAGTAATACACCAGAGATTACAATCATTCGAGCACTCAAATATACTCTCAGTAGTTCATAACCTCAAATTACATCAAAATAACTCACACAGTGTTTAGCCCATCATAATTTCTAATGAAACCTCACTCAAGGAATTAAATAAATTCTACTAATAAGAATTTAACTGATTAAAATACTCTGGTATAATTTACAACGAGATTAATTCCTCTCTGCCGAGAGCTTCTGCCTTTTCTCCAGGAAGTCTCATGACTTCTCTCTCCAGCTCTGCCTTGCTTCTCTTCTCCAATCCTTCCTTTAAAGGAGAAACAAGACAGAAATGTGGACTCATTCAGGCGCTCACAATCAGCGCCGATGGCCACCAAAATTCATGGGCACGCATGCACACTTTGCATGGGAACGCATTTAATGAGGTAGAAAACATGCGCCCATAATCTTTGAAGATAAGCATAAAAAAAAAAAAAAAAAAAAAAAAAAAAAAGGATGGCCGCCGTCTTCGAAGATCATGTCCATGACGTTCAACTCCTTCAATTAATTTTTTACCCTTTCTTTCCTTTCGTTGGCTTCAGCTGAATGAAATAGCAAAGGAAAGAAACAAGGAGTTAATGAAAGAAGACAAAACAAGCCTACAAACTTTTTACTTTGGCTTTAGTCTTCAACGCCCATTTATCGCCACGCATGGATGTGCAATTAAAGTGGTAGAAAAAAAAATGAACTTGGGAGGCGTGCACATCTTTGATAAATATACATATGTGCAGAGGGCCTTCACTTCTTTATTGTCAATTTGCGCCGAACTTTGATCAACCAATGCTCCTTGTGTGTATCGAATTTCGAATTGAGCTCAAAATCGAGATATAATTTTAACATTAATGGTACTAACTTTCCAGGGAGGTTTTACTATTAGTCAGGTCCCTGAGTACATGCTTTGAGATCACCTGGATTGCCAACATGTCACTGTGTGAAAAGTGCAATAAATCTGGGGAAGATGCGGGTATAGCTGGACAAGACAAGAATTTATTTATTTTTGCCATGATTGCGTCTATTCAATGACCTGCGACAGACAAAGTACGTATGCTTACTCTCACCTAATATGTGGTTTCCAATCAGCTAAAGTTGTTTAATGAGAGGGAATTGCTGGGCATATCCTTTCCTTTGCTTGTTTATTGGAAAACAACCCGCTCATGCTCCTAAAGCCTGACAATCTCATTTTGCTGGGCATACAATTCAGACTCTCAAGTTTTTATACTTCTTAAGACCTCCACCATCCCATCCTCTGGAACCTTCGCTTCCATAATTGTTCGATCATGAGGTTGGTGCCTGCATCCCAAAATATTCAACAATGGTTTAAATGTATTAAGTGACGATGCACCGAGTTCATGGAGGAATTGGCAGATCTTGGACCAAAACAACTTGCTTTTCTTCATAGGATTTTATGGTGCACACAACCAAAAAAAAGAAAGCTTCCATCTCTACTAGTGGGGCTAAAATCTGATAAAGCGTGCAATTGAGATATATATCGACTGATAGATATGAACTGTACATAGCATTAGATCTTAACATTTTAAATAAAGCCGTTTTTCAATTTGACACGACCTCATTTATAAGTAGCATGAGCGGGGAACCAAGCATGAGCCCTATACTCTTCAATATGATATATATGCACAGTCTATTGCACTGAAGGAAGTACTCCTTTACTATTTTCATCACTACTTCATGTGGGATTCGCTTGATAAGGCCTTGTGTCCTAGCAGGGAAACCGGGCATTTTGGGGACAAAAGCTATCATAGGTAATCCGCTAAACTATGCTTTTCACTGAATATTTTCTACATTTGCAACTTAAAAGCCTCGATAAAGTGATGAGGTGAGGTTGTTCAAAAATATTATACCTTTTTAGGAATAGCCACAATGGGAATTGGAATTGGGACTACCCTTACTTTAACGCTTTCCTTCAGTAAGAAACCAATGATCAGAAGAATTATGGCTTTGATCAAGAAAGGAGTGAACATTTTGATGGCAAAATGAAAATTGAGGGACTTATCTTTTCGAGAAGATACACGTACAAAGACATCAAGAGGATGACCGACTCTTTTGAAGAAAAGTTAGGCCAAGAAGGCTATGGTTGTGAGTATGAAGGTGAGCTTTAAGATAGTCAACTTGTGGCAGTGAAGTTTCTAGAGAAGCTGAAGCACGATGCTGCAGAACTTTTCAATGAAGTTGCAAGCATAAGCAAAACTTCTCATGTCAATGTTGTTAGCATCCTAGGATTTTACTTTGAAGGAAGTAAAAGAGCTTTGGTTCATGAATACATGCACAATGAATCCCTTGAAAAGTTCATATTTAACAAGAGTAACACATTGGAGTTAGATCAACTCTTGAGTTGGGGCAATAGCTCATGGGCTAGAGTACTTCCATAGAGGTTGCAACACGAAGATCTTGCACTTTGACATAAAGCCTCAAAACATTCTCCTTGATGCAAACTATTGTCCCAAGATTTCCGACTTTGGCTTTGCCAAAATATGCTCGAGACAAGAGAAGCATCGTGCCAATACTAGGTGCCTAGGGTACCCCTAGATATATTGCTTCGAAGTTGTTCATGAGGAACATTGAAGGGGTATCTCACAAATTGGATGTCTATAGCTATGGTATGATGGTTCTTGAGATGGTCGGCAAGAGGAAAAACATCGAAGTCACGGTAGCTCGTAATAGCAAAAGGTGCTTTCCTTATTGGGTCCACCGACGCCTAGAGCTCTAAGAAGAGCTTGAGCTGCGCGGAATCACAAATGAAGAGGACGAAGTAATTGCAAAGAAGATTGTAACTAGCTTATGGTGCATTCAGATCGATCCAAGAGCTCGACTATGTATGACCAAAGTTGTGGAGATACCAAAAGGAAGTGTTGATGCCTTGCAAATTCCCCTCAGACCATCCTTGTCATCACCCTAGAGGTTACTCGTGGCTTGTCTGTCGCGACCAAATTTTTCGGGTGTGAACCACCTAGAGTTTGGCTAATGGATTGTTAAGCCTAAACTTAACTCGGGCTCTCCCAAGCCCATACCAATTCGCGACTTTAGGTTCAAGTATTTTAACATGCAATTGATTTTTAATTAGGAGTTGCCACTAATCTATTTTTGGTGGGTCGATTAGAAACCCAAGTAAAGTAACGGGAGCTTTACTTTACTCCTACGAACCAGAGATTATGGTACGGGGACTTGATTATGCTAGATTTCTCTAACGCCCTTTCGGTACCATTTCTTTTATTTAAAAAAAGGTTTTGTAGGCAGCTTGAATTGATTTTAAACTAATTCCCTAACATGTAAGGTGATCATACGGGTGCGCAAACCACCAATTTAACACCCAGATAAACAATAAATAAATTGCAAAAACTTACCTCCAAGCAACGAAAGCATCTGCAATGTTAAATTAAAATCCACATCAACAACCCTAGATATGGTTTCTAATTAACACGCAATTTTTATTTTGTTTTCGCTTAATTAATGAAAATCACGCAATATGCAATGCAATATTAGCTAAATGACCTTATTCTAATGACATGTAATTTCTAATTAAATGGGCCTAGCAAAAATACTAAATGAGATACATCTCAATAAATCTAACCCTAATGACATGCATATGGCATTTTTTCTTTTTCCTAAAAGAATGCATTTTATCCTAAATAATAAAACTAATTTAACCTATGACTTTTTTGTATTTTTCATGAAATTCGAAATTAGGTGAAATGTGAAAATTAACTAATTAGATTAAGATCCTATTTAATTTATATTAGGAATTAGGTTGAGCCAAATCCTAATTTAAACTAAAATATTATCTTAACCTAAATAATCCTAAAATGCAATCTATTTAATAAAATACCTAAACCTATGGTAAATTAAGAAAAACATCATCTAAAATTAAACTAAATGCAATTTTACCCTAATATGCTATGACGTGCAAAAGATGCCCTAATTTTACATGACATATGCATAATGGCTTTTTTTTATTTTGTGTTTTTCCTTTTTCCTTTTTTTTTTAAATTTCGAAATTAATAATTGCCAAATCCAAGTTTAAAAAAAAAAACCTAGTTACCTAAATTAATTGATTTGATTTTTTTTTATTTTTGAAAATTCGAAATAAAATACCTATTATGAACATGCAAACCCTAAAACTACATTTTTTGATTTTTTTTAAAGAAAAACTAATTTAAGTAACACCACAGCAAATCAAGCCATATTGATACCAAAATTGACGAACCATATCTCGAGCATGAGATCGGGTTAGCTAATTTCACATAAATCACGAATTGGATCTCGGGCGAGAGATCGGATTGGCAATTTTTTAAGTAATTGCAAGTCGGATTTCGGGCGTGAAAATCGGACCGACAATCACTAATTTCAAGGCAATTTCATATCATGGAATTTCAATTTCACATTAAAAGAATAATTACACTAAAAAGATAAAGAAAATACCTAAATTTTCTTTTGTTTTTCTTTTTTTTTTTCCTTTATTTTTTCTAAAAGAAAAAGAAAAATAAAGCTGGTGATCGGTCCGGCGAGGGGAGATCGCCGGCTAGGGTTTCGACGAGGGCACTGGGAGCGGTGCGACAACGGCACAGCAATAGGGGCTTTGGGGATCGGCGTCGCGGCGTCGCGGCACCAGGGGTTGCTGGCCGGCGTCGGAGAGGTCGGATGTTGGAGCTCCGGCGAGGGCAGTGATGCTGTGACGTCGGCGACGGGAGGCGCGGGCGTTGGCAGCGAGATCTCGAGCAACAGGCGAGTCACGGGCCGGCGCAGGTTGCAGGTGAGGTGGGGCGTGGTGGTCTCGGGGACGCAGCAGAGGCTCGATGCGGGAGTTCGCGGGCTGCTGCAGATCGCGGCAGCGGCGTCGTTGGGTTGGAAGCTGGAGCGGCGATAGCGTTGGCAGATGTGCGTTTGGAGCGGGGCTCAAGCGGAGGTGCGGGCGCAACAATGGCGTCGGGCGGCGCGGCGATGCTGCTGCGCGTCAGGGGTGAGTCCGGCGAGGTGGCGGTGGCAAAGGCACGGCAGAGGTAGCGTCAGGAGCTCGAAGACCAACGGTGCAGGGGTTGTTCACGCAGCAGGGGGAGGCCACGGAGAAGATGAACAGTGGCGTTTTTTTTTTTTTTTTTTGCTTTTCCCTTTTTTTATTCTCTCCCTCTTGTCTATTCGCATGTCCACCCTATGCACTCACGTCTCTTTCACTCTTCAACCAAAAGCAAAAACTTTCTTTCTTCTTTTCTTTTGACTTTGAAAAGACCAAAAGAAATAAAAAAAGAAAACTCTCTCCACGGCTTTCTCTTGCATGAATTTTCTTTCGCATGAATTCTTTCTTTTTTTTGCTCTGAATTTTTCGAATCTTCCCCTTCAATATGGCCGAATGTCTCAATTGCGTGGCCTCCCTGCTTTGTCCGTACGCGGTCCCTTTTATAAGACAAAAAATTGGATTTTCGTGGTATATTTTACTTTCTAATTTTGCCCATGCAAAATACCATTGAATATATCGTTGCACCAAACGCAATATTACTTTTTGTATTAATCAAATATCCCATCCAAAATTTTCCTTTTTGCTTGAAAATACATCCTTTGGTGTATATTGCCTAAATGTGTGAAGAATCTGAACGAAATATGTGAAAAGTTTTGCACTCGCTGTCGGTCCAATAAACAAAAATATTCCTAAACTATATGCCATGTGATTTTTTTTTTTTTTTGGTAAAAATTAACCCTAAAAATTATGCAAAAATTTAGGTGTCAAGAGCTACCCCTCTTTGAAGGTGAGCTCGAAGAGGTTGCATTCAAAGACAAATTTAGACCTAAATTTTGGTCATGCACATGCAATGAATGATTTTTTGTTGGAAAATGAATTCCATTTTTTAATGCAAATTATATGATGCATGAAAATACTAATGCAAATGATAGATGAACCTACCTGAAATAACTTACCTTCGAGGAGGATAGAGTAATTCGGGGTAGTGAGTGTTACCTGTCCAGGACTTGTACCATTCTACGATTGCCTAGAATAGTAATATGACTCTGTGAAGATGCTGCTTTCCTAGGACCCGTACCATTCTACAGTCGCCCAATATGGCAGAAAGGAGCTGCTTTCCCAGGACCCGTACCATTCTACGGTCGCCTAGACTGAGGTTTTGCTTGGCTAGGACCCGAACCATCCTTCGGTCGCCTAATGTTGCAGCATAGATTATCTGACCAGGACCCGAACCTTTCTTTGGTCGCCTTAATCAGACTGAATCTGGAGAAAAATCTTTGGGGGACAACTCCATCGAGTGTCGATTAAAAGGGATTCTAGGCTATGAAAGCACGCCAGGTCAATATAAATGGACGTCGGGCTACAAAAGCACGCCGAGTTGATAAAGAGGGACTCTGGGCTATGAAAGCACGCCGAGTCAATATAAAGGGACATCGGGCTACAAAAGCATGCCGAGTCGATGAAGATGGGCCCTGGGCTTCGAAAGCACGCCAGGTCAATATAAAGGACACTGGGTTACAAAAGCACGCCAGGTCAAAAAAGGGACATCGGGCTATGGAAGCACGCCGAGTCGATGACTCTGGGCTACGAAAACACGCCAGGTCGATATAACTGGATAGCTTGACCAAGTCAAGTGTCTATGCACTTGAGAGACAATACCTGCACAATGACAAGTATTTTAGAGTATAGTTAGAGATATACTTACCTGGTGATATCTCTGATTCTTTGAGAAAAATGACTTTTGGAATTTAGATATCCTATGGAGGTCTTTCATGGTGGAGGTTTCTCATCTCCTAATATCATGAAACATTCTGAAGGGAACTTGAATTACCTGTCAGACATGATTTAAAGCAAAAACTTATATGCATTCATCAAAGAGATAGACAATCTAAGCTACTCTAGAATGCACATTTCAAAATTTAGTGAGGTTTTCATCAACTCAATCGGGGTTCATGCATAATGACCTTTGCATCACCCAAATTTCCACTGGAGAGAATTATCATTCAAGACAATCTTCACTCATGACATGGATTTCCTAAGAATGCCAAATGAGGGATCTTCAGTTAGAAATGACTTTCACTCACTCTCATTTAGAGGCTTATTTTATGAGAATCACTCCATCTCACTATCATCATACCAACAAGGGTCCAAGTATTCTCGCAAGCGGTACGACCTTACCAATCTGAGAGGTCTTTAATAGGGACCGTAATGTGGGCTCGGTCAACGGCTTAACATATGGACTCTTTGAGTCAAGGCTATTGAAAGAACAACTCTTTAATCATCTCCGGGTTTACAAGTCAAGAACCCTGCAAAATGAGAAAGAAATAATCTTGCTCTTACTTCTTCGAGCGATGCTTATAAACATATGAACTCTTATGTTAATTCAAGTGCCCTAATCTGAAGAGATTTTGTAAAGGACGTAACGTAGGCTGGGTTCATGGGTTGAGAAATGAAAGGATCATTAGGCTCAAAATGTGTGTAAAGGGTGAGAGTTGGTGATCATCTTGGCATTGCCACCAGCTTTCTTTTTCACCACGGGGATTGTCTTCATAAAGTGCCTTATTGATTATAAAAACTCAGCATTTGAGTTCTTTGAGTATTACCTCAATGGGATTCAATTCTCGCAATTGAGAGTCACCTTATCTTGACTCTCTTTTTTCATCTATGGGTATTGGCCTTACTTTTACCAGGCACACCGCTTTTTCATGCCCCTAGTTCTTATTCATTTTTTTCATTTTTTTTTCATGGGCATTGGCCTTGCTTTTACCAGGCACACTGCTTTTTCATGCTCCTTAGTTCTATTTTGATTTCTATGCATACGTCAAGCAATTGACATTTGAACTTTCAGAGGTTTTCATCTGCCTTTTGCCTTGCCCCAGTGTGGGGGATGATCACCAACTGGGTTTAATGTGAAATGAATTCATAGGCTCAAATGGGCTATGCAATGGATAAAAGTGTGTACGGTAGAGAAAGAACTGCTCTTCGTCATTCTAAGGCACTTAAATTACCACATGAATTCAATGTAATAGCATGACAAGAAGATTGATGCAAGTGAGAGCAAGCAAATTTCAATCAATTTTCTTCACCTTATGGTATCGTCTTACCTCCAATTTGCCTCGATGTGGGGTGGTTCTTGACAGGGATAATTTGAAAGTATTTCCACAAGTGTATGGAGCTCAAAGAGGTTAAGCAATAGATCATATGTAGTGTTTGGGATAGAGAAATAAACTGCCCCTCATCATTTCAGTCATCATACCTTTTGAGAGAGAACTCTTTACTTTGTAGATATGGAACTTCCTATACTCATCTCACAAGTGTATAAGTAGGAGACTGTGTATAGGATAAGGCTTGCCTTTCATCATATTGACACGTCTCATTCAGCATTCTTAAGCATTGATGTCACTCCATTAAATTGTCTATCTTGACAAATCTCCACATGAAATTGGTGAGCTAAGAGTCCAGCAACTTTAAGCATAAAAAGCGTTTGTGACTTCAAAACAAACAATTTACTACACTCAAACATGATTTCAAGCATTCATTCAAGGAATTGTCCCACGAAGGGATTGTCTCAGCAATGGATGTCCTTGGATTGTCTCTATCAATCAAAAGTGAAAATCCACTTTTTGATTTGATGAATACTCCATTCTTGCTTTTGCCCCTGCACAAGAGAACGTGCATGAATAGGATACTATGCAACTCAAAGTAAATTCAAATTGCACAATCATTTTGGCTCGGATCAAGATTTTGTCTCAGTCATGTCACTACTAGAATCTGTAGTGCTCCCAATTCGTCATCTGCAAGGAAAAGAACAGAGCGTCATCTCCCAAAATTATTTATGTTTAAAGACGAGATGTACCTCTTTCACCAAAGATGGATGACCCTCTTTTAACTTGCCCCTCATTCAATGGGCGAGAATGAAAATTCCGTCAAGCATGGAAATGGAACACACTTTGTTTGGTCCTTCAAGATGGATATTTCAAGTAGTATTGAGATGTGACCGACATTAACTCTTTAGAAACTTGTTGAGTAACAATTGAACCAATTGCAATCTGATGTGCCTTTTTCAAATGCTTTCTTATTGGGTCAAGAAAGTAATGTTCTGAAACATGAAGTAAATGAGTCAGAAAATTAAACAAGGCTAATCTAATGCATGCTTTTTGGAAATGGCTTGAAAAATGATCTTTTTCTTTTTTTTTCTTTCGGATTTTTTTTTTGGATGAGGAAGCATGTAGAAGCCTAGTCCTCAGAATTCTTCTTGGATGATATTTTATTTTCATTGTTGGATATCGTCACCGGGCTAGTTTGGTGTACCCTATCATGTCCTCAAAACAAAACTTGTAATTCTATTGATATTCATCAATCAAATTACATTTATTGGAATGTGATGCTCAAGCACAGAAGAAATTGAAATCAATCCCTAAAAAGCGATAAGAATTCCCATGCAGGGGAAGGTGCGTGCCCCTAATTAAATGAGGAAATGCAACAACTTAGGACCATGAGTCATGTGTACTTAAATTCTTCATCCTCCTTGATCTTGTGATGTGAACCCTTCATGTGAGATATTTTTTCCTCTAGATATGTCATTAGTCTCTTCATGATGACATCAAATTCGGCTACCTTAGGAAAATGAGACGAGTCAAAAAGTCTTGTTGGCTCTCTTTTTGGAGTTGCAATTTCTCACTAAAGATAGATCGCAGCACTTTTGCTTGACGAGATTAGCTTTTTTTGATCCGCCATTTTAGCTCTCAATCATGAACGGATGGGTGAGCGGGATCGCTCCATAATCACCTAATTCAAATGAACGGGAACATGTAAATATGAGGGTAAATAAAAAGTCAATCCATGACAATGATCTAATTGATTTTTCCTTTTTTTTTAAATTTATTCATGAAAAGTTTGTACAAGAAGGGCATTTCCTAAAAATGGACTAGGAAAATAAAGATGGATACCCTAACAAGACCAAACTTCCTAAACATGAATTGAAAACAAATTCTCCAAAGTTTTTTTGGCAAATGATTCATTGCATGGTAATTTCCTCATTTCATTTCTAATTGACAAATGAATTAGATCAAACAACTAACCTAGATTGTCATGGATGGACCAAAAGTAAATTGCATAGTATAGGGATAGAAGACTTACTTTGCCAAGGAAAATCAATGGCAATCACATAGACATGCGCATGATAAGTGGCTCGATTTCTACTCTATAAGGCTTATCAAAGTGGAGCCACAAGGATGATCAGACTAGCCACGAGCTTGTGGACTATGTCGGGTCCTTATGACTCCGGCTTGGTCAAAGAGCCGACCCGGGTCGCGGGCATGAGGACCAAGGTGGGTACTCTTGACACCATGAAAGAAACTTCGGGATTGAGATGGGCGACTCGTATCGCGAGCATGCGGTCGGAGTGGTATCCATCTCAACACCATCCTAAATGATCCTATGCGGCCCAGGTCCGGCGGCAGGTTATGTGTGCAATAGTGTAGTGCTAAATGCAGGCATGCACGACAGTTTATATCAAGCAACACTTCGTTCATGAAAATAAACCATACATTCCTACACCTCCCTGCAAAACAAAGGTTAACAAACACTTCCCCTTATACCTCACATCCTGCAAAAACATGTAACACCTTAAATGTTAGGGACATACCTGGAATCCTCGCTGCCAAACAGAAACATTTTTCAAAGAAAAGAAAAATTGACCTAAGTCCACTAAGAGTTTTAACTCAAGTCCCCAGTGGAGTCGTTAAGCTATCGCGACCAAATTTTTCGAGTGTGAACCATCTAGAGTTTGGCTAATGGATTGTTAAGCCTAAACTTAACTCGGGCTCTCCCAAGTCCATACCAATTCACGACTTTAGGTTCAAGTTTTTTAACATGCAATTGATTTTTAATTAGGAGTTGCCACTAATCTATTTTTGGTGGGTCGATTAGAAACCCAAGTAAAGTAACGAGAGCTTTACTGTACTCCTAAGAACCAGAGATTATGGTACGGGGACTTGATTACGCTAGATTTCTCTAACGCCCTTTCGGTACCATTTCTTTTATTTAAAAAAAGGTTTTGCAGGCAACTTGAATTGATTTTAAACTAATTTCCTAACATGTAAGGTGATCATACGGGTGCGCAAACCACCAATTTAACACTCAGATAGATAATAAATAAATTGCAAAAACTTACCTCCAAGCAACGAAAGCATCTGCAATGTTAAATTAAAATCCACATCAACAACCCTAGATATGGTTTCTAATTAACACGCAATTTTTATTTTGTTTTCGCTTAGTTAATGAAAATCACACAATATGAAATGCAATATTTACTAAATGACCTTATTCTAATGACATGTAATTTCTAATTAAATGGGCCTAACAAAAATACTAAATGAGATACATCTCAATAAATCTAACCCTAATGACATGCATATGGCATTTTTTCTTTTTCCTAAAAGAATGCATTTTATCATAAATAATAAAACTAATTTAACCTATGACTTTTTTTGTATTTTTCATGAAATTCGAAATTAGGTGAAATGTGAAAATTAACTAATTAGATTAAGATCCTATTTAATTTATATTAGGAATTAGGTTGAGCCAAATCCTAATTTAAATTAAAATATTATCTTAACCTAAATAATCCTAAAATGCAATCTATTTAATAAAATACCTAAACCTATGGTAAATTAAGAAAAACATCATCTAAAATTAAACTAAATGCAATTTTACCCTAATATGCTATGACGTGCAAAAGATGCCCTAATTTTACATGACATATGCATAATTTTTTTTTTTTTTTTTTTTAAATTTCGAAATTAATAATTGCCAAATAGTTAAACAATCAATCCAAGTTTAAAAAAAAAAAAAAAAAAAAAAACTAGCTACCTAAATTAATTGATTTGATTTTTTTTTTTTTTTTTTGAAAATTCGAAATAAAATACCTATTATGAACATGCAAACCCTAAAACTACATTTTTTGATTTTTTTTAAAGAAAAACTAATTTAAGTAACACCACAGCAAATCAAGCCATATTGATACCCAAATTGACGAACCATATCTCACGCATGAGATCGGGTTAGCCAATTTCACATAAATCACGAACTGGATCTCGGGCGAGAGATCGGATTGTCAATTTTTTAAGTAATTGCAAGTCAGATTTCGGGCGCAAAGATCGGACCGACAATCACTAATTTCAAGGCAATTTCATATCATGGAATTTCAATTTCACATTAAAAGAATAATTACACTAAAATGATAAAATAAAATAGCAAAAATAATAAAGCAAAAATAAGATAAAGAAAATACCTAAATTTTCTTTTGCTTTTTTTTTTTTTTTCCTTTCTTTTTCTAAAAGAAAAAGAAAAATAAAGCTGGTGACCGGTCCAGCGAGGGGAGATCGCCGGCTAGGGTTCCGGCGAGGGCACTGGGAGCGGTGCGACAGCAGCACAGCAATAGGGGCTTTGGGGATCGGCGCGGCGGTGTTGCGGCACCAGGGGTTGCTGGCCGGCGTCGGAGAGGTCGGATGTTGGAGCTCCAGCGAGGGCAATGATGCTGTGACGTCGGCGACGGGAGGCGCGGGCGTCGGCAGCGGGATCTCGAGCAACGGGCGAATCACGGGCCGGCGCAAGTTGCAGGTGAGGTGGGGCGTGGTGGTCTCGGGGACGCAGCAGAGGCTCGGTGCGGGAGTTCGTGGGCTGCTGTAGATCGCGGTAGCGGCGTCGTTGGGTTGGAAGCTGGAGCGGCGATAGCGTCGGCAGATGCGCGTTCGGAGCGGGGCTCAGGCGGAGGTGCGGGCGCAGCAACGGCATTAGGCGGGGCGGCGATGCTGCTGCACATCAAGGGTGAGTTCGGCGAGGTGGCGGTGGTGGAGGCGCAGCAGAGGCAACACGAGCAGCTCGAAGACCAACGGTGCAGGGGTTGTTCACGCAGCGGGGGAGGCCACGGAGAAGATGAATAGTGGCGTTTTTTTTTTTTTTTTTTTTTTTTTTGCTTTTCCCTTTTTTATTCTCTCCCTCTTGTCTATTCGCACGTCCACCCTCTGCACTCACGTCTCTTTCACTCTTCAACCAAAAGCAAAAACTTTCTTTCTTCTTTTCTTTTGACTTTGAAAAGACCAAAAGAAATAAAAAAAAGAAAACTCTCTCCACGGCTTTCTCTTGCACGAATTTTCTTTCGCACGAATTCTGCTTTTTTTTTTTTTTTTTTTTTTGCTCTGAATTTTTCGTATCTTCCCCTTCAATATGGCCGAATGTCTCAATTGCGTGGCCTCCCTGCTTTGCCATACGCGGTCCCTTTTATAAACCAAAAAATTGGATATATTTTACTTTCTAATTTTGCTCATGCAAAATACCACTAAATATATCGTTGCACCCCGCGCAATATTACTTTTTGTATTAATCAAATATCCCATCCAAAATTTTCATTTTTGCTTGAAAATACATCATTTGGTGTATATTGCCTAAATGTGTGAAGAATCTGAACGGAATATGTGAAAAATTTTGCACTCGCCGTCGGTCCAATAAACAAAAATGTTCCTAAATTATATGCCATGTGATTTTTTTTTTTTTGGGTAAAAATTAACCCTAAAAATTATGCAAAAATTTAGGTGTCAACACTGTCCATATGAAAGTTTGTCTTTGCAAGAGAGTGATGAGTTGAGTTGGGATTATTGAATATCAATTATATGAGATCAACATAGTTTGTAACAGGCTATTTGAGAATAAACAAACAACTGCCAAACTAATGATTATTGAGCTGCTCATAAATTTGCGATCAAATGTCTAGGTTGAATTCTACAAGCATGATGCAAAATTAAAAATAAAAAATAAAAATAAAAAGGAAGAAAAGAAGTGAAAAGTGCATTATTGACACATAGATTTTCACATATGGATCTCTATTGCATTTTATCAAAATTAGGGATCTAACTTATAACATAATTGACCCCCCTAACCCAAAAATTGACCTTGTAATTTTTAGTATTCACATTGCTTGGTACATCTCATCACGATTAAGGACGTTGTGATTTTAGAGCCTTCACGGCATGGATAATCCAATTCATAGACAATAACTAAAATAAAAAAATAAATATAAAAAAAGAAAAATTATATAATAAACAAGGTTCGCAGATCATTTCGTATTTCACAAACACAAAAACTGTCATACCAATTAACCACAAAGAACGGGCCTCATTTTGAAGCCCATCTAGTCGGTTGGCGCCCGGCCCACTCGGGAAGGCCTTAATTTCGGCCCACGATAGAGCTTTGATGGCCGGCCAGACGCTCTTAACGGAGGAGCATGCATTGACCGGCCACCCATGAAGAATTAGGAGGGAAAAGTTGAAAAACTGAAAATTTGGAGGGACAAAGAGGAAGCATGCATTATATGGCCTCAAGCATGCAAGAAAGGAAAGCTTGAACTACGTAAAGAAAAAAGAAATTAGGATTTTAAAGGACACATTCTCTTAGTACTCTCTCTCTCTCTCTCTCTCTCTCTCTCTCTCTCTCTCTCTCTCTCTCTCTCTCTCTCCATAGATCTAATAAGTTACCTTAAATAGTCATCTTATAAAATCTATAATAGGTTGTACTGTTCATTAAGATACATCAAAGCCGAGAATTCCTCTTCGTCCTTGATGAATATTCATTTTTCCTTATGTCATTTCAGCTCATTTAGTGATTATTTAACTTTTAAGGATAGCATACGACAACTCCATTTTGTAATTCGTGGCATATGTGTCCGTTTTTGTGTTTAAAACCATCTCATTTGCTCGTATTTAAATTCTGCCGAGCATCTTTTTGTCCTTACTTAACATGGTTTTTGCTCTCATATGGATGGCATTTACATCACATTTGCGTATACGTTGATGAAATATAAAAGTCCTTGGTCTCATCACACGCGGTTTATAAATCATCAAACGAACCAACGCATAAGCCGAACATTTGTCGACTCAAACATGGATTTTATTTCCTTATTTCTTGCTTTTCTTTCTCTGACCCAGTCAACAAGTCCACTTTGATTCCGACGTGAAAAATGTTGAAGTGGACTTCAGCGCTGAAGCAATTTCCGAACGTGTAAGAATCGGCTTTCAACTTTCATGGTGATACACAAGTCAATTCAGATCGAATTCGATTTACTAGGTTCAAATTCTAAGACATGATTTCAACAAATCCACTTACTACGCTCCACTAGTGCTCTTCTCCTCAACCTTTTCCACCTCCAAGTCCATTCGTATAATTTGTGCACAACCTGAGAAACACGGTTGTTTGCGACGACCAAGACCAAGAAATTCCTTCACAGCCAAACATTTTTTCCCATGTAGCGCATATTGCATATACGAAGTGAAAAGGAAAAGAAATAGGTCAAAGAATAACGCTAAGTATACTAGATAACTAAAAAATTACTCATGTAATTTGGGACATCATTTAGTAAATCAATTTAACGGACCAATCATAATATACCTAACGTCACCTCATTATCTGGATATTGATGTAAGCTGGCTACCATGTATAAGAATACTAACATCCTCTGTTATAATATAACCATGGCTGTTAATCGCGTTGATGGATGATGCTGACGATCCTGGACTTCGAGCTTCAATACTTCCATGTATATCTTGTGGTAATAATGCTCTTCATATATAGTGTTCTATGTGTTTGGCACGACTATCAGAATTTTTTTTTTCTATAATAAGTTTTCATTTTTATTGTATTATACTCGAGAATTCTAGAAAAAAAAAAAAAACATGGGACAAGAATGTCAAATGAAATGTGCAATATAGTATAAACAATTAATTTTTATTAGCACAAAAAAATTGTATATTGCAAGAAAAGAAAAAGAAAAAGTCTACAATTAATTTGCGCTGCTTAGTAGGATTTCTGTAATGAGAGGTTTGTTCGTAAGTATAATTTAGAGGTGCGTTTGACTCGGAAGATTCATGGTTTGTGTGGTCAGCAGTTTCAACATTTCAACACATAGGCGAGTCCTCGAACCTAATTGTAATTTAGAGGTCCCGTAGACTAGGAAGTTTCATGGTATTTTCCTCAAGACTTTTCAGGGCAAATTTTCCGTGTGGGTCATTGATGCATTCACATGGAATGCTTGAATAATGCAGGGATGCGAATTCAATTCGCATGAACTCTTGAATCAGATAGGCCTAATTCATTTAACAAGTATAGTTAGAGAAATTTGTTGTTTCATTTAAAGATTTTATTACGGATTAAAAATTAGCTAGGCAGCAAATGTTAGTCGTAAACGCACCGACTTCCTTTGTGATTAAGTGTGATCAATGTTATAGGAATTCTTTGTTATTTATGCTTAATCAGTGATCTTGAGGTCGAGCTTGGTTGTCTCCTTTCAGTGTTAACGTTAAATCAAACCCTTTGCGGTCGAAGCTAGGCAAGCCTGGTCGTTTCCTTTCCAGTCCCATTTTAGAACGAGCTCTTCATGGTCGAAGCCTAGTCAAGCCTTAGATCGAAAACCAGATCCGTTAGTACTATGCATTGATGCAATTAATAATCATGGTTTTATTATAATGTAGGATGTCAATATTCTAGTATATGGTAGCTAGCCAAAGTGAATACTCAGATGATGAGGTGATGTTAAGTATATAATGATTGGTCCATTATTTTGATTTATAAATTAATTTCACGAACAATATAAGTCACCTTTTTATTGCCTAGTATACTTATGTTATTCTTCGATGGCATAGAATTACCTATTTCTTTCCCATAGTGAACATTTTTCCTAGAAAAGAACATACAAGCAAAATTAACAATTCATGTCTCAATGATTTATAAATTAATAAATATGCTACAAATGCTTGCTTGCAAATCAATGAGGTTCTTCAAGTAGACCCTATTAGGGTTTCAAAGTGATCAATTTAGTTTCAAATAAAATCTTGACCTCACTGGCCGGCGAGCATACATTTTGATTTATGGCATTTTTATGAGAAAACAGGCTCATTTTAGGTTATTATTTGAATAATGTTTCCCTTTCAATTATGGTAATTTTATAATTTATGGCAAGCAAAACCCTGCATGTCACACACAAATCTCAATGACCACATGAAAGTCCTCCTTTTCTCGAAATGCGTGTTGCATATTTTCCACCAATGAAATTAATCTCTAAATAGAAAGTTTATTGTCCATTGTCATTTTAAGGCGTAATTAAATTGTCTTATAGTCTAATCAATTGTTTCAAGTTGGACTTAAACGCTCTCTTTGACTGTCGTGTTTTGTGGAAATTATCCCAACGAAAAGACAAAGGTGAAGGAATCTATGCTAAGTTCACACCCATCAATTGTTGATGTACATTGATGACCATTTGTCAGTAGTTGTCTATGCATGATGACGAATGGATAGGCGATAGTCCATAAGGGTATTGATTAAAAGGAGCAACGGATTACCAATCGAGGTATCAAGAGAAAGTTGTATATCTAGAGGATGTCAAGAAGCAGTTATGAGTTTGAAATCAATGGTGAGTGAGGCAATGGAGTTCAAGAAGTCATGGAGAAACCAAAATGTGATTTAAAGGGAGAAATCACCTGAAGACAAAATCACGGCATCATGAGAGAATGACCCATAATTTTTGGAGACGAGGGAACATGGCTACAACTGTAGAAGAATTGCTCAAAGATGATTATGGCATGGCCACTATAAACACTATCATTCGTTTATGAAGGCCCCTCGACACACAAATAAATAAATTTATTATTTTTCAGTTATCTTTACTATCTTGCATTGTAGTTTTATTTTCCAAACTTACATTGTCAATTAAATTTTGGCATGTATCCCTATCCGAGCTGTCACATCATCATTTAATTCTAATGTAGCATCTTTGTATTCTCAAGATTTATCATCGATTAAATTCTAACACAATTTTTGTACGTATATTTGAAGTAAAGTTCGGGGTTTTCTTGTTGACTAGTGATCTTTCTTGTCTAGAGTCGCCACAGCACCTGTTTCTTTTAATAAAAATCGAAGAACCACTCAATTCGTGTGGAACACCAACCCGATGGATGGATCAAACAACATACGAGTCAAATTCTAGTGAACGGCTTGTGATAATTCGTGTTTGTATGGTTATATGAAAAATGGACTTGTTATCGTGCTGGCTTAAGCGCTCGCAGAGACTGACGTAGAATTCTATCAGCTCGCATATTTATATGCTATTTCTACATTAGTGACCTATGACTATAGTAACTCGTTACTAGTGTGTCGGATTACTCAAACATGCAAAAAATTCCCTGAAAATCTTCGATTCAGGGTGCATTTGCTCAAAGCAAATACCATTTAAGTGAATTTTGATGTATTTTTGCAAAATAGTTTTTAATTTTTTTAAAAAAGAAAACGGTAAAACAGAGCACACGCTACTGTTTGTTGTCTCTATCTTGGAATCAAATCAGTCATCGATGAGGATTGAACTGTCAAAGACGCCAGACGAAGCTAGTTTTTTAACCCTACTCATCTCTGCGAGTTTTCTCTCTACCTCATGGTAGCGCCTCCCCCCTTTGACAAACCCTAAATTACTGATGCTCTTCCATAATCTCTCACCTTTCCCTCCTGTTTTTTCTTTCCAGTTTCCAAAAACTGAAAATTAAACAAAGAAATGTTACTTCTAAGTAATATGACTTGTATACTCCTCAGCGACTCTTTGGGTGATCTCAAGACTTCATCGGCTGTGATGATCTCGCAAGGAAGCATTGTACAAGTGGAGTGTTGATCTATCGTCGCCGCTCTGGGTTCTGGATTTGAGTAGATTATTAGTCAAATCTTCGATGTCTCTGTTCGTCTTTATTTGAGTAGTTGGTCTGTTGATGAGATTGGAGAGGCCGATGTCAGGATCTGGAAATAGCTGAAGCTGGGTTTTCTCGGGGAAGGTCGGTTGGTAGTCATACTCTGATTTTGCCTAGAAAAGAGATTGACAGTTAGTAAAAATGGAAAGCAAAGAAGAAAATGAGATGAGAGTGGCTGCCTTATGCAAAAGCCTTGGGCACCTTTGGTCTGAGGAAGATGTAGTTGAAGTGTTTGCTAAAATAACCCCACAGAAAAGGGAGGAATGTTGACGTACTCTCTATGGCAAACTGTACTCTAAACCCAACGTGAACTATCCTGCCTTTATCTCTACAATGAAGAAAGCATGGAAAACTGAAGTTCTTACATGTTCTCAAAAGGAACCAGGTCACTTCACATTCGTTTTTCAATCGGAGGAAGAAAAACAGCGAGTCATGAAGACCTCACCTTGGTCATATTCCAGCAATTTGCTCGTTCTGCAACAGTGTCAGCCTGAAGTTCCTGAGCACTGCTATGAGTTCACTACGGCAGCATTTTGGGTGCGCATTGGAGGGATTCCCCCTGGCTGGAGAGTAGAAAAAGTGTTAACTGATCTGGGCAAAAGGCTGGGAAATGTTATAGAAGTTCAACTCGACTCAACTAGCAATGTTCAGAATAGAGGAGGTAGAGTAAGAGTTGAAATTGATTTGACCTTATCTCTGAAATTGGGGGCTATTTTGGATATCGGTAACAAATGGCTATCGGTGGAATTTAAGTACGAGTGTCTCCCACATTATTGTTACTCTTGTGGCAGAATCGGACACTATGCAACTGACTGTCCTGAAGTCCCATATGTAACATCACCCTGGGCAATGAACAAAATAGGGCCATATGGATCCTGGCTGAAGGCAGAGGCTAGTGACCATAGCCCTTACTGGGATGCTTTCTATGGGAAACTTGATGAAGAGTTTGTAGTGGAAGAGACGGTACCTGAATCACCCACTCAACCTAGTGGAATGGACCTCATAGCTCAAGAGGCAGCATCTGATATGCAAATTGTAGCTTGCAGCAAAAAAAGATTAGAAAGCAATCCAGTTTAGGAGGCAAACCTAGCAAAAGTACCCAATGAAGTAGTAGGCCGAGACCATGGCAAACGGGTATTATGCCCTAAATCCCAAAAACCAATGTTATCAAAAGTTGTGAAATGCAACAAAAAGAATATGAAAGTACAAAAGGCAAAAAAACAGAAATGCATACCAGAAACATCTCCTCTCCTTATAGATGATGTAGACCTTCTGGAGACCCCGATGAAATTGATCAAAGATGGACATGAGTGGGCTTTGGTGGCTAGCCCTAATAAGCCACCACTGAAGCCATGAAAATCGTTAGTTGGAATTGTCAAGGGCTGGGCAACCCCCTGACATTCCAGGAACTGAGAGCTTTAATTGCTCTCGAAAGGCCTAGTTTACTTTTTCTCATGAAGACAAAAAATAAAGCAACTATGGTGGAAAATGTCTGCAAAAAGTTACAATTCCAGAAAATCTACTTAGTTAATCCAACGGGAATAGCGGGGGGACTGGCTATAATGTGGCAAGAGGAAATTGCTTTAAAGGTGCAAGCAAGTTCAAAGCAGTTTATAGATGTGGTGTGTACTGATCCTGCAAGCAGACAAATTATGCAGATTACCTTTGTCCATGCCTTTACTGACTTTGGAGAGTGTATGACCTTATGGCAATTGTTGGAGACCCTTAAACCTCCAACTCCTATCCCATGGATTTGTATGGGAGATTTTAACGAGATACTGTATGTATGGGAGAAAGTGGGGAAAAAAGAAGCGGACAACAGAAGAATCACAGCATTTAGAAATATGCTTAATGGTCTATCCTTAATGGATGTAGATAGCAATGGATGTGCTTACACATGGGCTAATAATAGGGAAGGGGAAGATTTTGTCAAAAAACGACTTGATAGAGTGCTTTGTACTTTAGAGTGGAGAGTTATCTTTCATGAAGCAGAAGTCCAGGCTCTTCTAGCCATCGGCTTCGACCACAGTCCTCTAGTACTTCGACTATACCCTGGAGCAAAGAAGAGCAAGAAATAGTTCAAATTGGAAGCTTTTTGGACAGAACATGCAGAATACCAGGAAGTTATCCAACAAATATGGGCCGTAAAACCAATCTAGATTTCCTCTTTCTCAGAGAAATTATGGGAGACATCACAAGTATTATCAAAGTGGAGTAAATAGAAGTTTGCTAATGCTTCTTTGCAGATAAAAGAGCTTAATCAAGCCTTAACATAAATTACGAATCAAACAATTCAGCATACAAGTAAGAAGCAAGTGCAGAACAACATCAGTCAAATAGAAACACTGAGAAAACAGGAAGAACAGTTCTGGGGAATGAGATAACGTATCAAGTGGTTACATTGGGGAGAAAAACACAAGATTTTTCCATGCTACAACAATCCAAAGAAGGCAGAAAAATCGTATTACTATGCTGCAACTAGAAGATCATAGCTGGTGCCGAGATCCAATGATTCTACAGAAACATATCCAGTCTTTCTACGAGAATTTATATAGGACTAAGGGTCCAAGAAATTACCAACCTCTCCTAAATCAGTGCCCATCCCCAATAACAGAGAATATAAACGAAGAACTAGTGGCAGTACCTTTAGTGGAGGAAATTCATGAAGTTGTTTTTCAGTTGGGAGCTTTCAAAGCCCCTGGTCCTGACGGCTTCAATGGTATCTTCTATCAACAATCATGGAAAACTATAAAAACTGACCTGATGCAGCTTGTCCAAGATTTCTTTCAGAAGAGCATTCTTGATCCCCGACTCAACCAGACACACATAGCTTTGATTCTTAAAGTTGAAAGTCCTGAAAACATCAGCAAATACAGACCAATTAGTCTTTGCAACTTCAGTTATAAAGTAATCTAAAAAATCCTTGCAAACAGACTAAAGAAGTGGTTGCCACTTATCATTGAACCAGAGTAGAGTGCTTTTGTTCAGGGGAGGTAAATTTAGGACAACATCTTCATAGTACAGGAAATTCTGCACCAGCTGCGCATTACAAAAAAGAAGAAAAAACATTAGGCTATCTTGAAGCTTGATATGCAGAAAGCATATGACAGGATTGAATGGGATTTTGTGAGAGATAGTATGCTGCACATGGGTTTTTGTGCTAAATGGGTTTCATTAATTATGTAGTGTATATCTACTGTTACTTTCAGCGTGAAATTCAATGGAGAACCTACCTCTTTCTTCCATCCTTTGCGAGGACTCAGACAAGGTGATCCACTCTCACCCTATATATTCATCCTGATTTCCAATGTATTGACTTGGCTGATGAAAAAAGCATTAGCAGATGGTAGTATCAAAGGCATACAGATAAATAGGTCTTGTCCTAAGCTATCACATCTTCTGTTTGCCGATGATGTCATATTTTTTATGGATGGAACTCTTACAGAATGCCAGAATCTAGCGCTAATACTTAACCAATACTGATATGCTATGGGACAAGCAATTAATTTAAACAAATCAGGGAGCTACTTTAGTGTTAACTGCCCTGAATTATTAAAAAGCAACATGGCCACAGAATTGAGTCCCTGTACTAGAGAAAATAGGAAAATATTTAGGCATACCTATAGAGTGGGGTTAATCCAAGAAAGATCTGTTTGCATGGATTCTGGCCAGAGTAAATTCAAAGTTAGAAGGTTGGAAAGAAAAATTACTCACAAAGGCAGGAAATGAAGTATTAATAAAAAGTGTAGTGCAATCTCTACCTACCTATGCAATGTCCATATTCAAGCTGCAGATCCATAGAAAAACGAATTGCGTCATTTTGGTGGCAGAAAGGTGATGCTAAACGCGGGATGCACTGGAAAAGTTGGGAAGTATTGAAAACCCGAAAGGATATAGGTAGACTTGGTTTTAAAGATCTGATTACCTTTAATCGAGCCATGCTCGGCAAGCAAACCTAGAGATTAGCTAATTCCCCTTCGGCTTTATGGAGCAGAGTGCTGAAAGGGATCTACTTTCCCAATGGTGATGTTTGGACAGCTGCTAAGGGACATAGGCCATCATGGGGCTGGCAAAGTTTAATGCTTGGCGAAGACACAATAAAGAGCAACATTAAATGGTCAGTAGGGGACGTGAATTCTATTCGTATCCGAGAAGACAAATGGCTCTCACAAGGAATTATAGGCGGTCAAGCAAACCAAACAGAGCCTTTTCTAGTGTATGAACTGATCAATGCAGAAACTAGAGAATGGAAACAACAGACAATCCAACAGTTCTACGATGCAAATATTGCTAACAAAATATTAGCAATCCCTCTAAGCCAACAATCCAAGCCAAATTCGCTCATATAAACATGCAACAGAACATGGCAGTACTCTGTCAAAAGTGGATACAATAGAGCCATTTTAACAACAAGCAGCACAGATCATAACCGACCCTCCTATTCATTTCAGCCACCACGAACCTTATGGACTCAAATCTGGAGTCTAGACGTGCCACCAAAGGTTCAAACTTTTCTCTGGAGTCTCTATCAAAACGCCCTCCCTACGAGAGAGAACCTACATAAAAGGAAAATTATTCAAGATCCATTATGCCCGTTCTGCCACTCTAGTATCAAAACTACAGAGCACCTTTTTTCTTGTGTAAATGGACAAGGAAAATATGGGATGACTCGAGATTTGATGGGATCAGACCCAGATTCAGCATAAAGCGAACAGATCAGTGGATCTTCGAAGCTTTTAGAGGAGATCAGCTTTTACCTGCACGAGAGCTCACTAGTATGCTTCTATGGAACATCTAGAAGGCGAGAAATAGCTAGATTTTTGGAGCAAAATACCCCAAACCAGCAGATCTACTGATTTCGGCACAGGAACAACAGATCTCTTTCAGTTGAGGAAAGTCAAAACAAAAATTACGACAACTCACACGAGACAAACCTGATTAGTGGAGACCTCCGGAAGGACAGGATCTGAAGCTGAATGTTGATGCGGCATGGTGTTCGGGCAAGTTTTTGTGTTTTGTGGCTAGAGTAGTGCGTGATTTGTCTGGAAGAGCTGTCAAAGGCTTCGCTTCCACGGCTAGGGTTTCTTCATCGCACGAAGCGGAAGCTGAGGCGATTTTACACGAGACCTTATATACCCAAGAACTTCAGTTGCGACGTGGGGAGACTTTGGAAGTCGAAGAGTTAAGTGGACAATTGAAAGCGACTGTTCAGCGGTGGTAGAAATGGTAGGGGCCGGGCCAACTCTTCGTGGAACCTAAATGTAATTGTGTAGCGTTGCAGGAATGCGCTAATTCAAAGCAACAACATCACAGTGATCCATTGCCCACGAGAAGCAAATGCAGCAGCAGATTGGCTTGCACAGAATCATCGAGTACATAATCTCCCTCTAAATTGGTTGAATTCACTCCCGCTTCCTCTATGGAATATTTTATGTGCAGATCTTTATCCATCTATGTTATGTAAGACTTTTCCTTAACCGTTAATAGCATGTATTATTTTGACCAAAAAAAAAAGACGCCAGACAAGGCAATGTCGAGGTAGTGCAATCTCAAGCAAGGCAACCCCAAGGGTCACATGACCTTGCCGATCCAAACCCACATGAACACAGCCTCCGTCAAGATGGTGTGATCATCTTTTTTGTTATCGTTAATTTTTTTAATGAGAAATATGTATGGCCACTTCTACCAAGTTCGATAAATTGAACTTTCCCTTATGGAAAGTAATTTCATCTCGATTATCAAATTGAGAATGAAGGAAAGTGTTGCACATGCTCATTTGTCTATAATAACCACTGAAATTCACATATCTCAATATCCCACGCACGCAATTCATTCCTATTGTCGATTTTGTCTTGATACACAATAATATAATGCTTTAATTATTTGCTGTGTTTCCTCTAATTCATTAGCATGATGTGGAATTTTGTATCTCTTAGAGACATAATGTCACACCCCAATCCTTAGACATGCGACATCCCTATCTTTCCTTTGGTCATTTAATGGTGATGTCCTAAGAAGCGTCGCCAACCCATTCATTTTGTCTTTCAATTATATGCGAGTGGAAGCGAACTTCAACTCCACCCAACCATACATAATAAGAGGGATAACACACACACACACACACACACACACACACACACACACACATGCACACACGCACACACACACACACACACACACACATGCACGCGCACGGGCACACGCATGCACGTACACACACACACACACACACACACACACACACACACACACACACACACACACACACACAGTCACATCCCGATCCTCCGAGCGCACACCCATCCCTCAGCCGTCGATTGAATAGTGACGTCTCAGGACACATCGCTGTCCCATTCATTTTAATGCGCATGCGGAAGCGAATAAATAATCCCTAGACAACAACAAGATGTGATAGAAAAGTAGGATCACAATTTTTGAAAACCACAACACACTTATATATACATATCAAACCATGTCATATGCAATAAAAGCCAATATATATACAAGGTTTGGAAAACGGGGGGGGGGTAGAGTGCTATAGATCTTCAGGCATTTGAGTCTTCCTCAGAATACACCGAGGACCCTAAATCTAATGGGTACGGGTCCATCACTGAACCATCTGGAGGGTTGACCATCCCTTTTCCAAAAGCAATCTCCAGCACCGACCTAGGGATCTCAGATTTTGATATGGGACATTCTCTCTATCCATTCCGCTCACAATGGTACCGTGATCTGTATTGATGGGTTACCTTATGGGGTAGAGCCTCATCAACCCAAACCACGGACCTTATGAGCTCATAGACCCATCCACTTGGGCTCCCATGAAGCGGAATGTAAGATACCTGCTCGATGACCTTCTTCAGCTGTCCAAAACGCATGGGAGGAGCTATCATCTAAGGACTTGAAAATGTTATCCCACAACGGGGTGAGACGACGTCTTAGCAAGTTCACCCCCTAAGTCCTGACTAGGAAGAAAATACGTCCCGAGGGCTACCTAAGCACAAGCATGAGTTAGAGGACTTACCTTTGCCTCCATTCCTCCCTGCAAGTCAATATGATTCACAAAATTATCGAATCACAACAACAAATCAAATCACCACATCAGATCAAGCCATCGATCAATCGATCCAATTGATTCCATGTCATCAAGACCATATCTCGGTCAACTCAATCAATACTATCTATCCAGTTCGATCACATCAATACCTACTCACCCTAATTTGAAGATAGATAGTATAGCTCACCAGAAGTTGATAACAAAGTATACTGCTCACCTAAAGCTAATATATCAAAGCCTGCAGGCTGATATAGTAAACTCACAATGCTCACCAAAAGCTACTAAGGTATACTGCTCGCCCAAAGCTAACATATCAAAGCCCTTAGGTTGATATAGTATACTCACAATGCTCACCAAAAGCTGCTAAGGTATACTGCTCGCTCAAAGTTGACATATTAAAGCCCTCAGGCTAATATAGTATACTCACAATGCTCACCAAAAGCTGCTAAGGTATACTGCTCGCCCAAAGCTGACATATCAAAGCCCTCAAGCTAATATAGTATATACCAATATACTACTCACCCAAAGCTGACATATCAAAGCCCTCAGGCTGATATAGTATACCGTTCTAATCATTCTACTATTTTCTCACTTTTATCATATTCAATAAAAATAATTGTGTGTGGGTACATGGTTGGCCTTAGCCAAAATACAATATTTTCCCTCTTGAAAATCCCACTAATTTCAATAATCCATAAACACATTTCTGGCGTTATAAATTGACGCCTGGTATTTTTTAATTAATTACCAAAATTATTAAATTTGGGGATAAATTCCAAAAATTACAAATTACACTCAAATTGCACAAAATAGCACGCAATTAATTAAACAAATCACACAATTGCAATCAGCTTGAAATTTCGAATTGCAAAAAAAATTTCCAAGGATGAGTCGACGTTCCTAAAATGACTCGTGACATAACAAAACTTTCAATGTCTGAAATCAGATTCAAATTCGCGGTTAATTTCAATCTAGCGCGATTTTAGCTTGACCTAACCTACCGGGTAACTTTCAGAAATTTTTAGTGCAAATGACTCGTGATCGATTTTTTTTTTAGCCACAATGAACCTCTTTGACACATTGGCGACTCTCGATGGTTGTGAAAGTCTTAAGGTTTGAATTACGGACACATGGTACCAAAACGACAAAAAAATCAGTTTAATACCGATCAATGAGAATTTTTCAATTTGGTGGAATCACTCATGTTTAGCCACACATCTTAGTCGAACTGACCTATCTCTGATCTCTAATCGATCTTTACTGTGCCGTAATGATCTCTGTAAATGAGCACGGTCGAGCAGTCGATTCCTAGTCGAATTCTCAAGTTTATTGCCTTAAAATCCCTTAATGGCTTCCCCAAATAGTCTAGTTATCTCACGAGTGATCAGTTCAGAGAATAGCACTATAGGCGCGTCAATGAAAGGCTCGATTTATCTAATTGAAAACAGAACTAAAATTTCAGGATGTTACAACTCTTCCCCTTTTATAAAAATTTCGTCCTCGAAATTTAAACCATTAAAATTCTTTAAACAAAAATGTGGTGGTACAATCGTCTCATCGACTCTTCGCTTTCCCAAGTTGCTCTTTCAGTGTTGTGGTGATACTAGATCACTTTAACCAACATAATGGTCTTGGTACGCAGAATTTGTTCTTTTTGATCCATGATTTGAACCAGACTTTTCACGTAAGACATTTTGTCGTCCACGTCCAATTTCTCAAAATTAAGCACGTGGGTCGGGTCAGGCTCATACTTCCTCAACATCGACACGTGAAAGACGTCATGCACTTGCGCCAGCTTCGGCGGTGATACAAGACAATACGCTAGGATCCCAATTCTCTTTAGAATCTCAAGGGGACTTACGTACCTTGGACTCAGCTCTCTTTTCTTGCCAAAGTGCAAAGTACTCCTCATTGGTGACACCTTCAGAAAAACGAGATCACTAATTTGGAATTCCAATGGTCTTCGGCACTTATCTACGTAGCTTTTCTGGCGGCTCTGAGCGGTCTTTAGTTTGCCTCTGATAACTGCAACTGCATCCACTGACTGCTAAACCAACTCTGGGTCTATGATCTTTCTTTCCCCGACTTCATCCTAACAGACTGATGTTTTGTATGCTCTGTCATATAAAGCTTCAAAAGGAGCCATCGGAATACTCCGCTAGTAGCTATTGTTGTAGGCAAACTCGGCAAGGTAAAGCTACTCCTCCCAACTTCCCTTGAAATCCAACACGCAAGCTCACAGCATGTCTTCGAGGGTTTGAGTCGTCCTCTCAGACTCGCCATCCATCTAAGAATGATATGCCATACTATACTACAGCTTTATACCTAAAGCAGCCTACGAACTCTTCCAAAAAGTAGTTGTGATACTCGGGTCTTAGTCTGAAGTAATCATCACCGACACTCAATGTAGACGAAGTATCTAATGCACGTATAACTCTACGTGCTTGTCCAAGTCCAAATCCATTTGTACTGCGATGAAGTGAGTTGACTTTGTCAGTTTGTCGATCACTACCCAAATGGAATCATTACCTCTCTGACTCCTCGACAAGCCTGTCACAAATCCATCGTGATATGCTCCCATTTCCACTCTAGGATCTCGAGAGGCTGCAGAAGTCCTCCCAAGTTACAATGATGTGCCTTCACATGTTGACACGTTAGACATTTGGCGATATGCTTGGCGATGTCTGCCTTCATACCATACCATTAATAGTGTTGACGTAGATTCTGATACATCGTCGTACTACCAGGATGAATGTTGTAACTGTTACGATGAGCTTCTGATAAGATCTCTCTAAGCTTTGCATCGTTAGGTATGCACAATCGTCATCAGAACCTCAGTGTTCCATATTCAGAAATCTAAAAATCAGCTTTTCTCTTATCGGTATCCTCTTGCAAAATCTTCTGAACATCTGGGTCTGTTGGCTGAACTAATTTAATCATGATCTGAACATTTGGCTCAATTCTGAGGGTTGCCATAAGATTCAAAAGGTGGCCTACCTCAAACTTAAAAACCAAATCTTAAGCTCTCTTGAGTAAATTCCACTCCTTAACTAGCATATGAGCGATTGAAGACTTTCGACTTAAAGCGTCGATGACCTTATTCTCCTTCCCAGGGTGATACAGAATATCACAATCATAGTCTTTTAGAAGTTCCATCCAGCAGCGTTGTCTCATATTCAATTCTTTATGAGAGAATAGATACTTGAGACTTTGATGGTCAGTGAAGGTCTGGAATCTTTCTCCACACAAGTAATATCTCCAAATCTTTAGAGCGAAAATGATTGCTGTGAGCTCTAAGTCATGTGTCAAGTAATTCTAATCACGAGGCCTCAGCTAACGGGAGGCGTATGCAACAACCCTACCATGTTGCTTCAGTACGCAACCTAGTCCTCTGAACGACGCATCACTATAGATCTCGTATCCTCTAGGACTAGATGGAATGGTCACCACAGGTGCAGTAGTCAGCTTCTGCTTAAGCTCTTGGAAACTACGCTTGTACTTATCTGTCCATACAAACTTCTACTCTTTCTTCAAGAGTTGAGTCAACGGCGACGCCAAAGCTGAAAATCCTTTCACGAACCATTTATAGTAACCTGCCAAACCCAAAAAGCTTCTGATCTCAGTCATGGTGGTCGGTCTTGGCTAGTTGATCATTGCTTCAATCTTTGTTGGGTCCACAAAGATTCCTTCGCCTGGAATCACGTGACCTAGGAATGCTACATGAGTCAACCAAAACTCGCATTTGCTAAACTTAGCATACAACCCATGAATCCTCAGAGTCTGCAGTACCATTCTCAAATGACTCTTATGCTCCTTAGCACTTCTCGAATATACTAGAATATCATCGATGAACATGATCACGAATTGATCCAGATGGTCTTTAAACACTCAGTATATCAAATCTATAAATGTAACTGGAGCATTCATCAACCCAAACGGCATTACAGTAAACTCATAATGACCATATCGAGTATGAAATGTTGACTTTGGTATATCCTCCTTCCTGATCCTCAGCTGATGATATCCTGTCCTCAAGTCGATTTTTGAAAATATCGGCGCTCTTTGCAACTGATCAAACAAGTCGTCGATTCTCGGGAGTTGATACTTATTCTTGATCATCACATGATTTAGTTGATGATAGTCGATGCATAGATGTAGCGAACCATCTTTCTTCTTTATGAACAAAACTAGTGCTCTCCAATGTGATGCATTGGGACGTATGAATCCTTTATCCAACAATTCTTGTATCTGCACCTTCAGTTCCTTCAACTTAGATAACGCCATTCGGTAAGGAGCCTTAGTGATTGGCTCTGTCTGGAGTGCTAACTCAATCACAAATTTGATCTCTCTCTCTCTCTCTCTCTCTCTCGGCGGCAAGCCTGGCAATTCCTTCGGGAAAACATTTGGAAATTCTTGTACCACTGAGATATATTCAATCTTCAGTTCCTCAACTATCGTATCCATGACAGTTGTCAGGTAACCTTGACAACCCTCGTCTAACAAACGGGTTGCCTCAAGTGACGAGATCAAAGTAATCGAGGGTCCTTCTCAACTTCTAACAAACTCGAAACTTCTACCCCCTAACGGGTTAAATTGAATTGCTTTACAATAACAGTCCATCTTAGCTCGTTACTTGGTGACCCAATCCATGCCAATTATCAAGTCAAAGTCATACATGGCTAGGACTAACAAGTCTATCTTCCCCTCTCGCTCACCAATCACTAACTTGCAACCAAAACAACCCAATGCAGACAGCACCTTATCCTTCAATGGTGTAGATATGCTAACCATTGACTCCAACAACTCAGGACTTAATCCTATCAACTTAACATATTGCTCGGCAATAAAAGAATGAGTCGCACCAGGGTTGAATAAAGCATAAGCAGCATGGTCATTCAGTGAAACCGTACTTGTAATCACATCAGGCGTGTCCTCTGCCTGACCTCTGGTGATGGCATACACTGTCCCTTGAGTTGGGGGTTTGATCTGTCCACCCTGCAGTGCATTCCGTGGCACGTACCCTTTGATCTAACCCATCAGTGGCGGTGGTGGTAACTGATGTTGTCTTCTCGGCCTTGTTGAGCACATTCAAAACAAACGCTCGGTCTTCGAGGGCATGAAGCTGAACCGTGTCGCCTTCCATAAAAGCGACACATACCATTTTGGTTTGGCACTGACTTTCCAATTCCACCATTCCTATTGGGCAGAACATGGAACCTTCATCCGGTCATGGGCCTCTTCCCATGTTGATTCCTATCTTTATTCGAATTAAACCTCGATCCAGATGAGGCGGCTTGCTCGCTCAGACTTCTCTCTAGTAGCTGAGCTCGGTTGTACACCTCACGATAGTCCTTTAGATCCAGCGGTACCAGCGGTTGTTTCGGCTCAAGTTGAAGGCCATTCCTGAACCTTCGAGCCGTGTCTTCTAGATCCTCTATCAACCTTGGAGCATACTAAGAAAGCTTTGCGAACTTGACCTCATAATGGCCAACAGTCATCATCCCTTGGCAGAGGCGTTGAAATTCCTCTATCTTATGTTCTCAGGCTCTACCTGAAAAATACTTGTCGTTGAAGGCTCTAAGGAAAGCGTTCCACATCGGGACCACGACTTTCGGAAATATTGTATCTCTGGCAGCCCTCCACTAGGTATTCACGTTCGCTTGCAGTTGATATACTACCGGAACAACTCTTTCCTCTTCATTGCACCTCAGAAGTGCAAAAGTCTTTTCCAGGTCCTGAATCCATTGCGAGGGAGTCTCGAGATCTCCAGTGCTAGTGAACCTCGGTGGGTTTAGCTTCAAGAACTGCTCCACTAACTTGTGAATCGATCTCTCCCTCTCCACAACTATGTTCCCAGCTGGAACTTCAGTAGGTGCAGCAATGATGGCGAACTCAGCAGTGGCGGCAACAATAGTAGTAGCGGTAGCTTGAGCGGTGGCAGTAGTGGCGGCGGCTTGATTATGGGCCTATTGCCCCATCAGATCTCTCATCGCTTCATGTGCCTGCATGATCCCTTCAAACCTGGGATCACCAGGGGCTACTATGTGGCACCCCTCGACGGCCCCCAATCCGCTAGGGTCACCACAGTTCACTTTTCCTTTTTCTTTCCCAAATAACATGTCACTCTGATACCATTCTTAGTTGCAGCGGGTCCATACAACCATGGGGGTTTACATCTTTTATTAACGGTCCCTTGCGCAATTTATATAACGGAAGCATATCCAACAATTCCCTTCCCTACATTCAGAAATCGATGCACACCTACTAAACATTTATAAGTAAAAGCCGTACACTTTTGTTCACTTAAACCATATGGACATCATTCATCGGTACATCAAAATGCCATAGTTTTCTATACTAGGCTACACTTCAAAGGATGACCGATATCTTCTCCAACAGTTGAATACTTAAAGTCCATCGATCAGTGTCGGCGTCCAAAAGTTCCCTTCTTTGCTATCCTTCTCCTCGCGGTTATATCCAACCGCTCAATTCATCTACTAATCTGAAATGTTGGTCCCCAAAAGGGGTGAGTACAACCACTCAGTAGGTAAATGAATCCAATAACCACTGAATGCATCATACAAGTCATACATGCATTGCAGGTATTACTTACCTTAAAGCCATGCGCATACTATCATGCATCATCATCACAATTATAACTCATACATGTGTAACATCATG
Organism: Eucalyptus decipiens; assembly: GCA_014182575.1. Taxonomy (NCBI): domain Eukaryota; kingdom Viridiplantae; phylum Streptophyta; class Magnoliopsida; order Myrtales; family Myrtaceae; genus Eucalyptus; species Eucalyptus decipiens. Next base: position 9,398,087 of record CM024610.1, on the reverse strand, counting down.
TCATACTCATATAGTCGTCATCATGACATTATTATATTACACATGTCATCATCATCATGGCATCATCACATCTCACATGTCATCATCATGACATCATCACATCACACATGTCGTCATCATCATCATCATCATCTCACACATGTCGTCATCATCATCATCATCATCATCATCATTATCATGCACATCATCATGCATATCATCATGCCATATCATATATCATCATCATCATGCATATCATCATGCCATGGGTGATCATCATCATTTCACATCACATATCATCATCATCATCATCATCATCATCATCATCATCATCATCATCATCATCATCATGCATATCATCATGCCATGGGTGATCATCATCATTTCACATCACATCATCATCATCATCATCATCATCATCATCATCATCATGCCATGGTTTAATTTCCACTTTTAACTTTCAATTTGATCACCATATCACCCATTTATTAGATCATCTATTTCATCATCCCCTCGGGCAAAGACCTCCGAGGCTTCCGGCATTCAGCCATCCCAGGCCACCGGGCATCCGGCCCCCCACATTCCGGGCATCTCGCACCCCAAATCCTGATATCACGAGGTATTCCCTTCAGGCAGAAACCTCCGACAAGGCTTCCGGCATTTACACTCCTTGGCCGGGCATCCCGCACCCTAAATCCTAGCATCACGAGGTATTCCCTTCGGGCAGAAACCTCCGACAGGGCTTCCGGCCCCCCACATTCCAGGCATCCTGAATCTCCCAGGGCCATTCGGCAATGCATCTCTATACATTCCGGGCATTATTCTCCGCCACAACCACCTCCTCACTTATCATTATCCACACTTATCATTATTTTGATCTCAATTTAACATGGCATATGGCATGATATCAAACAAATTATACTTGGCATAGGATTCACACATGCATCTCAATTTAATGTCATGCATACACTAAGACTTTATCACACATGCAACATAAATTAATTACATGAAATCTATGGCCAATAAAATAATCTATTTTATTTATTTATTTATTTATTTATTTATTTATTTATTATTATTATTATTATTATTATTATTATTTTATTTTTTTTAATAACTATAAATTCTCAAGATTATAAAAATCCAAGAAATTATTAAACAAACCAATAGGATGATAATTACATGCAAAATTCATGGCCAAATTGAATTTTACTAAATCTCACAATTTTCCCAAATCATCCTATGATTCTCGGATGAAACCAGAATGCACGGTTTCCGAATAAATTCAACTAAAATATCCATATGGCCTCCAAAAATTATGAAATTTTACTGGGATATAGATAAGACATTTTCGTACAACTTTCATGAAGAACTCCAAGCCAGAATCTTTATAGATTATTTTATTCAACCTCATGAAGCTTCTGGACCCATTACCGCATCGTCCAGTGCCTCCATCTCCGAAATATGAAGTTTTAACCTATCTATTCTCTTTATTTTTCTCTGAAATTTGGATATGTTATGCATCAAGATGTCCTTTACAAGTTTCATTAAGAGATATAGGTCAAATAACCAGATTATGGTCATCATTTAGGTCCTTGAAGTCTCGGGTGTCTCGGAACACATCACCAGAATCATCGTCTCCAAGATCTAGCCGATTTACTAGGCTATACTTGTTAATGTCACTTCAAATTTGAGTAAGTTGTAGTTTAAGATGTCACCTACAACTTTCATGAAGACATCGAAGTGAGATCTTCAACAAAAACCAACATGCAATCAAGAATCCAGCAAGAGGTCAGTAAAAACTTTACAGATCTGGGGTCTCCGTAAGATAGGACTTTAACCCCTCAAATCTCCATCATTTTCCACGAAATTTTAGTATGTTATAGTAAAATATATTAGCTACAACTTTCATGAAGAAATAGAAGCCAAAATCGGACTCCAAACACACATGCAAGCTCAAACAAGTTTCTGATTCACATGATCCGAGCAAGAACGGTCACACCATTCACACAACTCATCCATGCTTCGGTTTTTCTCATCTAACACTCAAGAATCCAACATGCAAACAACATACAAGCATGCAAGAGAAGCTAGAGGACTCTCACTTGCCTCTAGACCACACAAACAGCGGCACAAGGCGGCGAACGAACGGCGTGCGGCGGCGATGGCTCCTTCTCTTCGGCCTCCCACTCTCTCGCATCTCACTCTCTCTCACTTGGCTTGGCCGAATGCCACTCTCTCTCTCTCCCTTTCTCCCTCTCTTCCTTTTTTGGATGCTTATATATTGCATGCATTCTAGGTTTGCATGGGGGACAAGTGTTCTCATGAGGAGAACAAGTGGCGAAAAGGAGAGAACAAGTGTTGGAGGACATGCAAGGTTAATGGGCCTTCTTCTTGGGCCTATCTTGGGCCAGCAAATGGGCTGGCGACAGCCCCTCCTTGGCTCCAATGGGCCAATCATTTGGCCCTCCAAAATCCATACTCTTGGGCCTAAGGCCCAACCTAATTAAACCCACAATTTCCCTTTCAATTATTCATCTTTAACTCTTTCTTTTAAGAATTTAATTACTAAATTCCACATGGCCAAAATCTTGAAATCATAATTCCATAAATTCCAATTTATAAAACACATGGCCAATGATAGGATTTTCTTTCCTATCACATAATCATCCCTCAAAAGCTTGGCCATATATCTTATTGTAAATTATGGATTTAAATGGCCATAAAATAACTTGATGGTACTTCCATCACTTATTCATAGACTTTAATGTAACTAGAGGTTGTCAAGAATTTTGGGATACCACATACTACCCTAGCATTAATAGGAGGTGGTGCTACTCCACTAGCACGAGCCTGAGCTGGCGCTCTACCACGGCCTCCTCGGGTACCGACCCTCGTCGACGTCCTACCTCAAGTAACTAGCTAGATGGTCTTCTTCCTAGGAGTTCTCTGCTCTTGATTACTCATGACTTAGTTTTCTACCGAAACCTGCCTTCCAATTCCACATAGAATTAGAGGTTGAGCGATCCACACAAACAAATAATTCTACTACTCAACTATCACAGACATGCACCGGCATGAAATAAAGGCCAATCCTACTAACTATCCCTTAAACCATTGCACCTTATCACTCCAACCACTAACCTTGCTCTGATACCATTGAACGGGGATGTCATGCCTTGATCCTCCGAGCGCGTGCCATCCCTCAGCGGTCGATTGAATAGCAACGTCCCAGAACACATCGCCAACCCATTCATTTTAATGCACATGTGGAAGTGAATAAATAATCCTTAGACAACAACATGATGTGATAGAAAAGTAGGACCATAATTTTATTTTTTTCGAAAACCATGACACACTTATATATACATATGAAACCATGTCATGTACAATACAAGTCGATATATATACAAGGTCTACAAAACAGGGGGGTAGAGTGCTATAGATCTTCAGGCATTCGAGTCTTCCTCAGAATACACCAGGGACCCTAGATTTGATAGGTACGGGTCTACCATTGAACCATCTAGAGGGTTGACTATCCCTTTTCCAAAAGTAATCTCTAGCACCGACCTAGGGATCTTAGATTCCGATATGGGACCTTCTCTCTGTCCATTCCGCTCACGATGGTACCATGATCTGTATTGATGGGGTACCTTATGGGGTAGAACCTCATCAACCTAGACCACGAACCTTATGAGCTCATAGACCCATCCTCTTGGGCTCCCATGAAGCAGAATGTAAGATACCTGCTCGGTGACCTTCTTCGGCTATCTAAAATGCTCGGGAGGAGCTGCCATTTAAGGACCTGAAAATGTTATCCCACAACGGAGTGAAATGACGTCTCAGCAAATTTACCTCCTAAGTCCTGATTAGGAAGAAAATACGCCCTGAAGGCTGCCTAAGCACAAGCATGAGTCAGAGGACTTACCTTTGTTTCTGTTTCTTCCTGTAAGTTAGTATGATTCACAAAATCATCGAATCACATCAAAAAATTAAATCATCACATCAGATCAAGCCATCGATCAATTGATCTAGTCGATTCCATGTCATCAAGACCATCTCTCAATCAACTCAATCAATACTATCTATCCAATTCGATCACATCAAGACCTGCTCACCTTAAGCTAAAGATAGATAGTATAGCTCGTAAGAAGCTGATAAGAGAGTATACTGCTCACCCAAAATTGATATATCAAAGCCCACGGGCTGATATAGTATACTCACAATGCTCATCAAAAGCTGCTACGGTATACTGCTCGCTCAAAGCTAACATATCAAAGCCCTTAGGCTGATATAATATACTCACAATGCTCACCAAAAGCTACTAAGGTATACTGCTCACCTAAAATTGACATATCAAAGCTCTTAGGTTGATATAATATACTCACAATGCTCACCAAAAGCTACTAAGGTATACTGCTCGCCCAAAGCTGACATATCAAAGCCCTGAGGCTGATATAGTTTACCAGTATACTGCTCATTCAAAGTTAACATATTAAAGCCTTCAAGCTGATATAGTATACCATCCTAGGCCCTGTTTGGTTCAGCTTTGGGGATGAGCATTTGGACTCCAAAGTCCCTTGGCCAAATGCAAACGTGTTTGGTTCAGTTTTTTTGGCAACTTTGGCAAGATGCAATTGCATCTCCAAGTGGCTCTAAGGGCCTTTAGCCAAATGGAGGTCCGGAGGTGCTTTGGGAAGTTGTATTTTGAGAATGCAAATTTGGGCACTGTTCATCTTCGAGGGTATTGTTCATCAGGCGAGGAAAACCACCGCACGGAGGCCGACAACCGTCGGCCGAGGGATCCCGCGGGCCGACGACCGCCACCAGAGGGTCGCCTGACCCTGGTGACCATCACCGGACCTCAGGCGAAGTCTGGGTCACGCAACCCAGGCAGCTGATGGCCTGGGTCATGCGGCCCAGGCGTCGCCTGAGGTCGCTCGACCCCAGGCGAAGGTCGCCAGAGGTCGCGCGACGACGGTTGCCTGGGTCGCGCCCGGCCATCCGGCCGCCAGATCTGGTGGTCCGGCCATCGAGATCCGAAGATCCGGTGGCCGAACTTCAAAAAAAAAAAAATAATATAAATATTTTTTTGTTTTTTTAATTTAATAAAAGTCCTTTACAAATACAAATTTTACCAAAGCGTATTTTGGCCTAAGTTGTATCTCAATGCAAATTTTACCAAACAATATTTATATTTCGGAAAACCCCATTCACCTAAAGGTATTTGCATTTTGGCAAATGCATTCCTCAAAAGCCGAACCAAACAGGCCCCTAATCATTTTACAATTTTCTCACTTTTATTATACCCGGTAAAGATAATTGTGTGTGGGTATACGGTCGGTCTTAACCAAAATATAATATTTTCCCTCTTGAAAATCCCACTAATTCCAATAGTCCATAAACATATTTTTGGCATTATAAACCAACCCCCGGTATTTTCTAATTAATTACCGAAATTATTAAATTTTGGGATAAATTCCCAAAATTACAAATCACACTCAAATTGCACAAAATAGTACTCAATTAATTAAACAAATTACACCATTGCAATCAGCATGAAATTCCAGTTATCGGCTATCCCGGTCTAATTTTCAGAAAATAATAATTAATAAATACCAATAAATGTAACTTAGGCCGGAAAAGCCTAATTAATACCAAAACGGGCTTAGAAAAATTCCGAACCTATTTAAATAAATACTACGACTTATTTACTTACTAATTGCATTACTCTTACTACCTAACATTCAATATCAAACGATTAAATTGCTCATCCGTTCTAACTAACCTTCTAAATGATACTTAGTCTAAACTAATAAACCCTTAAGCTTAATTAACTCCATAAGCAGAGGTTAGTGAGTAAACTCACTAGATTAGCTATCCAAGGAGACACGGCGACGGAGACGTGGAGATGGGCCACAAACTCCAAAACGAGAGCACCTTTTGAGGCCTAAAAGCGGTCTAAAATGGGCCAAATAGTGCCCAGCAAACCCAGGCTTCTCGGTTATGTTCTTGGGCCAAAGGAGGAGGTTGAGCGGCTAGTTGTGGCCGAAACAGGCAGGGACAGGCGGACGGGTTGTAGCGGGTCTAGGCGGCTGCTGGATGGCGACGAGACGAGCTCCAGCAACCTCCACGATGGCTCAGGTGATCTGTTGGACGACGAGTAGGGGCAAACGACGTAGCTGGGACAGCAACGATGCGTGGGTAGGCATTCGACTCGCGGGCGTGCTCGAGCTTGCGACGGCGGCATTTTGGCAGTCCAACGGGCTTGGCGGGCTGCTCGATGGAGGGGGGGTTGCTTTGCTCGATTTTCTGGGTTTTTGGAGACTACAAGCTGCTAGAATGGAGGGGTCGACAGCAAGGGAGAAGAAGGGGATAACCAAAAGCCTTGAGGGGGCCACTTGGTCTCAATCCCACCTAATTGTCTCCTTGGTGAGGTCCCACCATGGTTGGCTGGCATCCATGGTCTCTTGCAGCCCTCAAGCTTCCTTTAGAAGCTAATGAAGAGGTCCAAAGGTGGAGGGGCATGGGGGCTATGAATTTTGGGCAAATTCCCAAAATCCTCTTCAATCCTCACTTGAATTAATTCAATTTGACCCTAAAAAATTCCACTGTCGAGTCCTCCATCAAATCGGTATTTTTCCTTGCAAATAAAACCAACTTGTATCCCAAAATGTGATAAAAAAACGGTCCCCTGAATTTTCCGAACAAAAACGGCATCACTTCGAATTTTTGCCGAAAATCTCGATTTGCAGAAAAATCTTTAGATGATGAGTTGCTGTATCCAAAATGACTCATGACATGACAGAACTTTCAATTTCTGTGACTTAGCCTATCGGGTAACTTTTAGAAATTTTTAGTGCAAATGAATCATGGTTGATTTTTTTTTAGCCATAATGAACCTCCTAGACACATTGATGACAAAAAAATCAGTCTAGTACCAATTGACAAGAAATTTTCAATTTGGTGAAATATATCTGATCTCTAATCGATATTTACCGTGTTGTAATGAACCTCCTAGACACGTTTTCAATTTGGTAAATATCGATTAGAGATCAGATATAGGTCAATTTTTTTTAGCCATAATGAACCTCCTAGACACGTTTAACCATACGTCTCAGTCAAACCGACCTATATCTGATCTCTAATCGATATTTACCGTGTTGTAATGATCTCTGTAGATGAGCACGATCGAGTAGTCAATTCCTGGTCGAATTCTTAAGTCTATTGCGTTAAAATCTCTTAATGACTTCCCTAGATAGTCTACTTATCTCACGAGAGATCAGCTTAGAGAATAGCACTATAGGCATGTCGATGAAATGCTCAATTTATCTAATTGAAAACAGAACTAAAATTCCAGGATGTCACACGCGCGCGCGCGCGCACGTATTTTCATATGAGGGGTGTTACAAAATCACACGTCAATCTCAGAAAAATAACGCTTGCAAACAATTCACCAAGCATAATATAATAATAAAATAATAGAATTAAAAGAACAACCTAGAAAATTTGTTAACGAAGTTCGCCAAAACCTGGGTTATGTCTCCATATAGAGGCACTCTGTGAATTCACTAGACTTTGAAAAAGGTTGGAATACAACGATGATCTTCTCTCAAGATCAGGGTACAAAGAGATTGAGAACCCTCATAAAGAAAAAAAAAACTCACTTTTTTTTTTCTTCTCTCTTTTTCTTGTCTCTCTATTTTCTTTTTTAGCGTTTTGACGACTAGTGTCTTGCCATCGCTAATATGAAGGTATCACTTTCAACCTAAAAGCAAATCTAATAGAAAAAAAAAACCCTAGAAATATTTGGCTTCATCTATAACAATCTCCGACTTAAAGACAAATATAACCGAGCACCAAGCAACTGTGCATCCATCTTCTTCAAAAAATTAGTGCTTGAAGAACTTGTGCCTCTGTGATACTCCTCATCAATCAACATGGAGTAATACCAATGGTAGTAGTATAGAAAATATGCTTCTCTCTGTCTACTACCTTGGTCAACATGTCAGCTGGATTCTTCAAGCCATCAATCTTTTATAACTTTAATTCATTATCTTTCGAGATTGATATGATAAAGTGATAACGTTTCTTGATATGTCTAGCCCTTAAGTGATAAGCTACATTCTTTGCTAAGTGCATTGCACTTTGACTATCACTCCACAGTATACTAACTGGCTGTTTTCGATGTAGCTCCTTTGTGACATTTTGATTTGTAGGTTTTGCTTTCGATTGGATAAGTTGGACTTTTCATCGACGCGCCCATAGTGCTATTCTTTGGGATGATCACTCACAAAATAACTAACCTATCAAATGAAGCCATTAAGGAATATAAATGCAATAGACTTGAGAATTTGACTAGAAATCGATTACTCAACCGTACTAATCTGTAAAGGTCATTCCGGCATTATCAAAATCGATCAGAGATTAGGGATAGGTTGATTCGACTAAGATGTGTGATCAAAATGTAAGTGATTCCACTTGATTACAAAATTCTCGTCGATCGGCACTAGACCGATTTTCTATTGTTTTACGTAACCTGTGCCCGTAATTGAAACATTGAGATTTTTCATGACAATCGAGAGTCACCAATGTGTCGAAGAGGTACGTTCTGGCTTGAAGAAAATCGACCATGGGTCAATTGCACCAAAAATTCCTAAAAGCTATCCGGTAGGTTAGGTCATGCTAAAATTGTATCAGATTGAAATTAATTACGAATTTGAACTCGATTTTAGAAATTGAAAGTTCTATCATGTCACGATTTATTTTAGGAATATCGACTCATCTTTCGGAGAAATTTTGGCGAGTTCAGGATTTTTACAGAATCAGTTTTAACAATTCAGAAACGAAAGGAAATTCAGATGGGCCAAATTGAAGGGATTTTTGGCCTCTAAAGTGAGCTACTTAGTGATGGGAAATTGTGAAAATTGTGTAGGCTTCCTCCGCAGCAAATTTGGACACCAAATTGGAGAGATGTGTGAAGAATTGAAGCCCAAAGTGATGAAATTTGGAGGCTAGTATGAAGGCTGCGTCTTGTGGACATCAACTTGGCTATTTGTGGAATTATTGATTAAGAATGTATTACGGGACAAAAGGAAATTGTGTGAGAGCTTGTGGGACCAAGATTTGTGAGTATAGAATATTTTATTAAACTTTTTCCCCTTTCCTTCGATCTCTCCCTCTTCGCACATGACTCTCTCTCTCTCTCTTTTGCTAGCTTCGCTGACCTTATCCCCCCCATTCGACAACCCCCTTTGCCGTATTCCTCCATCCTTCTCCTCCTCCTCTTTGACTTTTTGGAGTCTTCCTTATCTCTTTCCCTCCCTGCCGACATCACTCTCTCTCCTCTCTCTCTTCTTGCACACGTCTGCTAGCTGCCCTCAACTCTTGGAGTTTCTGCTTTGCTTTTTATTTCCCTTCCTTTGAAGCCCTATCTCCATCGATTCTCCTCTGTATTGCCATGTGTCCTCTTCGGTCAAACCCAGCGAAGCCTGAAGCTGCTTCTTCAGCTAGTTCATTGACCTTAACAACGACGATGCACGTCCGTTTCTTCCTCTGCTAGCGTCTCCATTGAAGCCAGTTGCTCCCATCTTTTTCCACTGCAACGCCTCCATCATCAATCTACCGAAGAGCCCCACTGTCTAGCACCACCGAGACCAGCCACAGCTTCTTCACCGAGCTCCCTCTGCAGCCACCACGCCTCGGGCCACTGCACCACCAGTCCGCCAAGTCCTCCGCGAACTGCAGCCCCGAAACCAGCAGCTTAAGGACCAGTTTTCCCAGCTCAAGCAGCGAGCTTGTTGGCCGTTTCTAGGCCCGTCCCGGCCTCGCTTGGCTTCGCTGCTTCAGAGTTTGTCGGTCGCCGTCACGCCGCCATTGCGGTGAACCGGTTATCGTGTTAAATCAGTGAGTTTACTCATTAATCTCCGCTTAGAGAGTTAATTATGCTTAAGGGTTGATTACTTTAAGTTAATCTTGAATTAGGTAGTTAATTAGAATGGATTAGCAATTTAGTTGTTCGATATTGCATGTTAAATGGTTAGAGTAGTGCAATTAACAAGTAGATAAGCTATAGTATTTATCTAGATAGGTTCAGAAATTTTCCAAGCCCGTTTCGGTATTTAATTAGGCTTTTCCGGCCTAAGTTGCATTTCTTGGTATTTATTAATTAATTTTAGTAATTATTCAATTAATTATTATTTTCCAAAAATTAGACCAGGATAACCGGTGACCGAAATTTTGTGCTGATCGCAATGGTATGATTAGTTTATTTAATTGAGTGTTGGTTTGTGCAATTTAAGTGTAAATTGTAATTTTGGGGTATTTATCCCAAAATTTATTAATTTCGATATTTAATTAAAAAATACTGGGCGTCGGTTTACAACGCCAAAAATGTGTTTATGGACTATTGAATTAGTGAGATTTTTCAAAATGGAAAATATTGTATTTTGGCTAAGGTCGACCGTGTACCCATATACGATTATTTTTATGGGAATGATAAAAATAATGGCATTCTTAGATGGTGAGAACAATATACTATATCAGCTTACGAGCTTTGATATGTTAGTTTAGCACAAGCAGTATACTTTATTAGCTTAGAGTGAGCATCATAGGTATACTATATTAGTCTATGGGCTTAATATGTCAACTTAGCGTGAGCAGTATATCGGTATACTATATTAGCCTGAGGGCTTTGATATGTCAACTTAGAGTGAGCAATATACCTTAGCAGCTTCTGGTGAGCATTATCAGTATACTATATTAGCCTGAGGGCTTTAATATATCAGTTTAACGCGAGCAATATACTTTATCAGCTTAGAGTGAGCTATATTATTTATCAGCTTAGAGCGAGTTATATTATTTATCAGCTTTGGTGAATATTGTCAGTATACTATATCAGCCTACATGCCTTGATATATCAGCTTAGAGTGAGCAGTATACTTGGTCAGCTTCTAATAAACTACACCATCATTTGTCAGCTTAGGGTGAGCAAGGTTTGATTTGATCGAATTGTGTTGATGGTATTGATGGTATGGAGTCGAGTGAGTCGACTGATCGATGTTTAATATGAATTGAAATGATTTGATGATTATATGAATCGTATTGACTTGCAAGAAGGATCTGAGGCAATGGTAAGTCCTCTGTCTTATGTGTGCATAGATAGCCTCTGGGCATATTTTCTTCCTAGTTGAAGTTTAGGGGGTGAACTTGCTGAGACGTCATCTCACCCCATTGTGGGATAACATTTCAGGTCCCTAGGGTGAAGAACTCGGAGCTTGAGGCGGAAGGGTCAGGAGCATGGGTGGCTCAGAAGTTCTTTTTGAAGATAGACTTTTTGTACTTAGACTCTAGAGTTGGCTTCTGTTTGTAAACCGGATTGTGGTTTTTAATAATGTGTTGATTTGAAATTTGTTGTCTTGCTTTTCTATCCCACGTTTGTTATTGTTAGGGGATTAGTAATTCGTTTCCGCATGCGCATTAAAATGAATGGGTTGGCGACGAGTCTCGGGACATCGTAAATTTTATCGACCACCGAGGGACAAGCATGTGCTCAAGATTCAGGGCGTGACATCCTCCATGTAATCTTGTAACGATATGATTTCCTTGAAGGCTTCTATGATCGCCATGTATTAAGCCTCTGTCGTCGATAAAGCCACTACTTTTTGTAGTTGAGATATCCAACTCACTGCTGTACCTGCAACTGTAAAGACATATCCAGTGGTACTCTTACCACTATCTTGCTCACCCGAATGATTTGCATCTACATAACCCTGCAACTCTAGAGATGTACCACCATAACAAAGTGAGTAAATAAAAATATATGCTAGATTTCTCAATATCCATTTCACTGCATTCCAATGCTCTCTACCTGGGTTCTGCATATATTGACTCACAACTTTCATTGCTTGTGAAATGTTTGGTCTCGTGCTCACCATGACATACATCAAACTCCTACTGCTGATGCATTTAGAACTACCACCATCTCATCTTTCAAAGCCTGAATGCTCGGACATATACCCTTGGAAAGTTTGAAGTGACTCGCTAAATGAGTTGCAACCGATTTTACCTTATCCATATTAAATCTCTTTAACACTTTGTTCATATCATTTTCCTGCGACAGCCATAATTTCTTATTTTTTATTTTCCTAATGATTTTCATCCCTAAAATATTCTTGGCCTCTCCCAAGTCTTTCATAGCAAACTGTGATGATAACATCTTTTTCACTTTTACGATTCTCTTCATATTGGAATTAGTCACCAACATGTCATCCACATATAAAGAGACATACACAATGTCATAATCAAAGTCAAACCCATTTTTTTAGGGACTTTGAAGGCATCATTATTTAGCCGGTCAGTTATAAGTTGCGAACATTATCCTTCCTCACCAAGTCAAGAAAAAAAAAATGCCAAACCACCACCTTCTCCGCATTCTCTCCCCTTCTCTCTCCCTCTTCTTACTCTTCTTCTTTGGGAGTTTCCATGGCGTCCTCTCCACTTTCTCAACCATCTACGGCAATTTAAGGATAAAATTTTGAGGAGTTGGACCGGACATGAGGATCACATACGTCTTTTCTTCATGCGATTCGACAAGTAAGGAAATGAAATTTTGCCATCATGTCACTTGACTGAATCCTTTCTCCACGCAAGAACTTCGGTTATGCACTTGTACATGAAGCAAATTGATTATGGGAATATAAATTGATTCCTTTGGAAAACAAAATGCTTCATATTTGTGCAGAAATTATGGGCTTATATCTGAAGATTATGGGCCATTTAATTTGGATCTTTTGGCCACAATTATAAGGCCCAAGCAGCCCATGAAGCCCTCGAGTGTCGACCAAAAAGGGGGGGGGTGGGGAACCGGACAAGGGAGACACGCCATTCTCTAGTTGCCCATTGCTACCTCAACCACCCTCCATCTGTCTCTCTCCCTTAAAGCCACCCGTTAACCTGCATGCAAAAGTTCACTAATCAATTAATCAAAGAAACAAAAGCATTCGGAATTGAGAAAGTGAGAGAGAGAGAGAGAGAGAGAGAGAGAGAGAGAGAGAGAGACCGAGGGTGAGTGGGCAAGCAAGTGAGAGAGAGAGAGAGAGAGAGAGCGAGAGTGAGCAGCGAGCGATCCGAGTGAGTGAGGGCAAAGAAGGAAGGCTGCCCTTCGCCTGTGCCCATGATTGAGCTGCCGCCAGTCTTCGTCACCGTTGAGCCAAGCTGCGACCCGCCAAGCCCCTGTTTTTGTTTGCAACCGAGTAGAAGAGCTTGAGGTAAGTGAAAGTTCACTAATCCATGTCTTGCATGCTGCAATTATCTGGTGAAATGCTAGTAGATGTGAGAAAATGCAGAATTGGGAGCTGCATGTTGATTTTAGATGAATGAAATGAAGTTGTAATAAGAAAACTGAGCAAAAAATAAAATAAAAAAGCATAGTATGTTCTATGAGATTTCGATTTTTGGGTTGAAATAAGAATTTAAGGGTCTAACTATAGTGGATTTTTGGAAGTGAAGTAGCTATAATGTAGTGCAATAGACTTGTTAACACTTGGCTGTGGACGTTGGATGTTGGATTCGAATGAGTAGGAGTAGTTCTCTTTGGATTAGTAAACTGTTTCACAGAAAACAGTATGACCTTCGGTGATTTCATGAATTTTTTGCAATTATCTAGCCGGAATTAGACTTTAAACCCTTAATGAAAGTTGTAGGGCATATCTTTAGGAATAACATATCAAAAATTTAGAATAAATGAATAAGGTTGGATCGATAAAACGATTTTTCTATGATAATGTTAAATCTAGAAGTCATTACAAAGTGTTAGCAAAGAATACATAAATCACTGCTCTCGATATATAAGGAATTTGACTTGGTGTTCTTCATGAAACTTCCTTTAGATCTTATTTATAACATGTCAAAATTTCATAATTTTCTAAGTTCATTTAGGGATTATTCTGAAATATTTACCAGAACTGTGCATTCTAAGAATCGAGTTGTTTAGTTTTGAATTTGTTCGAATTATCCCAAAGGTGAATACATCTTCCATTGTCATTGACATGATGATACTGGCATTGGCATATTATGCAATATTTGGATTAGATGAAGAATTCATGGGACATCTTGTCATTGCATATGAAAGTTTTTTTGAAAATTAAGAAGTTGATTGATACCGTTGGACCCTCGGGTCAACGATGCCCGAGAGTCGGGATGCCCAAAGGATCGAATGAGTCGATGCCTTGTTGATGCACGGTGGCCCTAGTGGCTGAATGTCGGAGGTTTTTCCCCGGGAGCTTCGGGATGCTCGGTTTTATGCTAGTTGGTACATAAATCCGGAGGGCCGGGGTAACCATTCTCATGATGAGCCTCAGAGGGTTTCCTTGTGATGCCAGGTGGGGTACGAGATGTCTGGAGGTGTGATACGTTCCAGATGCCCGGTGGCCCTAGTGGCTGAATGCCAGAGGCTTTCGCGATGCCATGGTGGATGCAAATGGCCGGAGAGATGCAAACATTGGTCCTCCGTGGGATGAAACCCTTTGAATGATAAAATGGATGATTCTACTAAGTGTGTGTGGTCTAGTTATAGAACTAAATTGTATGGCATGGCATGGAATGGAACGTGTCATTACAGTTTGGCCCTATAATCGGGACTTGGATAACTGGACATGATGCATTTTAATTCTTTTAAAATTGCATTTTTGCCATTTCATTAAAGAATTTCGTGATATTGTTGCATATTTTCCTTGATTACCTATTGTTGTCTATCCTGCATGAGTCCAGATATTGATGGTATTGCTTGACGTGGCTTGATGAATCTTTTACTGCTGAGTGGTTGTACTCACCCCGTTTAGGGACTAACATTTCAGATTAGAAAACATGTCTCTGCTACCTGTCACCCCCTGTACATTTTACGGTGTCCCAGTTGACATTGAGTGCAGGTGTTCGGAGCACCCTCATCCTGATATACGAGGGTTGGTCTTTGTTCAAGCGCGGGTTCTGGTTATGTATGATATTGGTACACCTAATGACCCAGTGGTTCAGGAGTTCCTATCGATGCACGTTCATCGTGATGGTTTCATGCTGGGGATGTTGCTGCTGCCGCCAGCTGATGGACCAGGCTGGGTGTGATTGAGAGGGACGGGTAGCAGATGAATCATTTTTGGACCGCCAACACTAACTAATAAACTTTTGTATAGGACTGCATGGAGTGGAATGTCAAAGGGAGGTCGGGTTATCTTTTGTTATGAAGCCAGGTATAGAAAACCATGGTAAATTTTGATGTACCAACCGATATTGTCTATCAGAACTATGTAAATAAAAGTGTTCGGCTTGACTTATAAACCTGTCTAGTAGGTGTGCATCATTTCTAATTTTGGGATATGGAGATGTGATTTCGCTTCCGCTATACATTTATAAACTGCGCAGAGACCGATCTAAAAGTTATAAACCCCCAGGACTTATGGACCTATTATAACTCTATGGTATCAGAGTGATATATTATTAGGTCAAGAGAAAGGCAAGTGGACTATGGTGACCCTAGCGGATTGGGGGCCGTTCGGGGGTGCCTCATCAGATCAACGCGAGTGTGAAAGTACTGCCGTAAGTCGATACTGAGAGTGTAGCAGCACCGAACAATCCTAGGTTTGATGAGATCATTCAGGTGCTAGAGTCTTTGGGAAGAATTTTGGGTTGGCAAGCTCAAGATTAAGCCGCCGCTGTTGCTGCTGTCACTATTGCCGCCAATGCTGTAACTGCTGTTGTTGCTGCAACTGTTGAGGCCCAACCTGGAATCATGATTGGGGAGCAAGCCGCCACGTCTAGGTCGCGGTTCAGTTCAGACAAGGATGGAAATCAATTGGGGGAAAGGCTGATATCAGAAGAAAGGTGCCCCATCTCACCCAACCAAAAGAATAGAATTGGAAAGTCAGTGCCCAACTCGATCAATGTGTGTTGTGTCTAAAAGAAAAGACATGGATCTGTCCCGTGTTGTAAGAGGGAAAGGACTTGTTACAAGTGTCGCTAGTAAGGCCATCTGATCAAAGATTGTCTTTATAGACAAATAGAACCACAGCTGTTTTTATCACTGCCGTTGAAAAGACAGAACGAAGAGAATGCGCTTTAGGACATTTAGTGGGGTACTTGGAACAAAACCCCAGTGCAAGGAAGGGTACATGCTGTCACTCGACAGGAGGCAAAGTACTCACCGATTGTGTGCCGAGTTTGTGGAAGGAAGCATGAATCAACCTAGTGTCCCAGTTCAACGGGAGCATGCTTTAAATGTGGCCAGCACGGCCATCAGGTTAAGAATTATCTGCGTAAGTCCAGGAGAGCGTAAGTACCATTATAGCATATAAGACACCACTAGGATGGCTAGAGGAGCATGAATGGGTCGACCATGCCTCGATCAAGGGAAGAATGTTTTAGAGATGTTTTTGTTAGAGTAATGCAGCAGAATTTTGAGTGAAGGTTGTAGAATTTTCGTTGTGGTAATAAAGTAATAAATATGAATCTCTAACTATAGTTGTACTTCAAGGGTTTGCTTAAGTATGACTTGGAAGTCATTTATAAAAAGGTTTGGCTCAATGAGCTTTCTGTTGTTATGAATCGTGGTAGTGATATAAGTCAGTTTGTTCAATTAGCGTACGAAAGTTTTGAATTACTGAAAGTCAAAGAGGACCTTCAATCCTTGTTATTTGTCACTGAAGATAGCCTGGTTCTGGTTGTTGGTTGCCAAATCTACATGGCAACTGTAATGGATGCGTTAGTTGAGGAGCCAAATATAGAGAACATAACCGTGGTACAGAAGTCTTTTGAGGTGTTTTATGAAGAATTGCCAAGTCTACTATCAGAAGGAGAAATAGAGTTCGTGATTGAGTTAGTAACCGAAACTGAACAAGTCTCTAATGCGCCTTACCAGATGGCGTTGTCAGAGTTGAAAGAATTGAAAGTGTTGATGTAGGAATTATTAGAGAAGGGATTTGTACGTTCCAATGCATCACTTTGGAGAGCACCATTCTGTTTGTGAAGAGAAAGATGGTTTGTTGTATTTATGCATTGATATTCTCCAAGACCGACTGGATGACAGGGTATCATCAGTTGAGGATTAGGAAAGAAGACATACCGAAGTTAGCATCTCACCCTCAATACGGCAATTATGAGTTCACTGTAATGCCGTGTGGTTTGACGGACACTCCAACTGTTTGTATGAATCTTATGGACAGAGTGTTTATTAGGTAGTTGGATTAGTTTTGTGATTGTGTTCATTGACATTATCTTGGTGTGTTTGAAGAGTGCTAAGGAGCACGAGAGACATTAAAAGATGATACTTTAGACCTTGAGGACCCTTGAATTTCACGCTAAGTTTAGCAAGTGCGAGTTTTGGATGACTCGTGTTGCGTTCCTAGGTCATGTGATTTCAAACGAAGAAATCTTTGTAGACCCCGCCAAGATTGAAGCAGTGATCAGCTAGCCAAGATCAACTATAGTGACAGAGATACAAAGTTTTCTGAGTTTAACAGAGTTTTATAAAAGGTTAATAGATGGGTTTTCAGTGTTAACGCCGTTGACTCAACTACTAAAGA
The DNA here is from genome assembly GCA_014182575.1 of Eucalyptus decipiens. Taxonomy (NCBI): domain Eukaryota; kingdom Viridiplantae; phylum Streptophyta; class Magnoliopsida; order Myrtales; family Myrtaceae; genus Eucalyptus; species Eucalyptus decipiens. The sequence continues at coordinate 9,380,538 of CM024610.1, read as the reverse complement.
AGGAACAGAAGTTCGTATGGAGAAACAAGTGCAAGTGTAGTTTTCAAAAGCTTAAGCAGAGGCTGACTACCGCACATATGCTGACCGTTTCATTTGGTTCTGGAGAATGCGAGATCTACAAGGATGCGTCGTTTAGATGACTAGGTTGCGTGCTAATGCAACATGGTAGAGTTGTTGTGTATGCATCCCTTCAGTTGAGATCTCACGAGTTGAATTAAATTGACGCATGACTTAGAACTCGTGGCGGTTATTTTTGCTCTGAAGATTTGGAGATGTTAATTGTGTGGAGAAAGATTCTAGATCTTCACCGACCAGCAAAATCTCCAGTACTTATTCTCTCAGAAGGAGTTGAATATGAGATAGCGTCGTTGGATGGAACTCCCGAAAGACTATGACTGTGATATATTGTATCACCCAGGAAAGGCGAATAAGGTTGTTGATGCACTAAGTCGGAAGCCATCAATAGCGCAGTTGGTACTTAAGGAATGGGCTTTACATGAAAAAGTAGAGATTCGATTTTCAAATTTGAGGTAGGCCACCTTTTAAATTTTATGGCCATCCTCAGAATTGAGCCGGAAGTGCAGATCAGAATCAGAACGCTTCAACCGTTAGATACAGAGTTTCAGAAAGTCATGCAAACAGATACAGAAGAGACAAATGTTGATTTTCAGAATTCTAGAAACGGAACATTGAGGTCTCAAGAATGATTGTGTGTACCTGGCGATGCAGCGCTTAAAGAGGAGTTGGTCAGAAGTTCATCGTAACAGTTACAACATTCATCCTATCAGTATGAAAATGTATTAGAATCTTCGTGAACATTATTGGCGGTCAGGTATGAAGACGGACATCGCCAACCATGTCGCCAAATGTTTGTCATAGTAGCGAGTGAAGACACATCTTTGTAAACAGAGAGGACTCCTTTAACCTCTTGAAATCCCTAATGTGAAAATGGGATCGTGTCACAGTAGATCTAGTGATGGGTTTAACAAGGAACCAAAAGGGTAATGATTTCGATTGAAATTGTGGTCAACAGATAGTTGAAGTCGGTTCATTTCATCGCTATACGAAATGACCTTGTTTTGGACAAGCACGTAGATTTGTATGTGCATTAGAGAGTTCATCTGCATGGAGTGCCGGTGATGATTACATTAGATTGAGACCCGAGGTTCATGGCTATCTTCTAGAAAAGTTTGCAAAGTGCTTTGAGAACGAAGTTACGGTATAGTAATGTTTGTCATCCTTAGATCGATGGCCAGTTTGAGAGGGTATTTCAGATCTTCAAGGACATGTTGAGAACATGTGGGTTGGTTTTCAAAGGAAGTTGAAATGAACAATTTCTGGTTGAGTTCACTTACAGCAACAATTACCAGCAGAGTTTTCAGTTGGTTCCCAGTTTCAGTAGGACAATCAGATGGTTCCTTTTGAAGCAGAACAGAGTTGAGTGTTCAAAACTTCAGTTGGTTGAGAAGAGGTCAGAGATCGGAAAATCGCAGGTCCAGAGTTGGTTTAGAACTTAGTGATTCAGTCGCAGTTATCAAAGATAGTTTTGAGACTACTCAGTACCGCCAGAAAAGTTTCCCAAATTAGTGTCACGGACCTTTGGAATTTTAAGTGGGGAAGTGTATTTTCCTTGGGTTTCACCCTTGGTAAGGATGTCTGTATCTGTTAAGGAAGGGAAGATGAAGCGGCATTTAAATCGAAATCCATTGAAAGTTGGGTTCAAAGGAGGATTTTGGCTTTAAATGAATAAAGGAAGCAATTCGAGACACCACCGGCATCTTTAGCCAAGTGGTACCCGAGAAAGAAGCGAAACGGTCAGAAGTCGGGAGTTTGAATCCCCGACGCAGCAATTAGCTACTTAGTGGAAAAATAAAAAGAAAAAGAAGAAGAACTAAATTTTTGCAACTCTCTTTTTGCAAAAAATGGGCAAGTGTTTAGTATTTTGGATCCGAAGTGGTTTGAGCAAGATAGAAGCGATCTGGCAATATTGGTATAGAAATAGTAACTTGAGAAAGAAAAGACTAGATGAGACGACTGTACCCCCACCTTTTTGTTTACGAATTGGTAAAGGTTTAATTTCGAAGATGAAAGTTTTATATGAGGGGAAGAGTTGTGACATTCTGAATTTCAGGTTCTGATTTCGATCAAAATAATTGGGCATTTCATTGATGCGCTTATAATCATTTTCCCTGAATTGATCACTTATGGGATAACTAGTCTATCAAGTGAAGCCGTTAAGGGATTCTAACGCATCAGACTTGAGAATTTGATTAGGAAACAACTGCTCGATCGTGCAAATCTACAAGAAATCATTACGACACAGTAAGATTAATTAGAATTCGAAGATAGGTCGACTCGATAGGTATGTGATTAAGTGTGGGTCATTCCACCTAATTGCACAATTCTTGTCGATCGGTACTAGACCGATTATTCTGTCGTTTTGATACCCTATGTTCGTATTTAAAACCTTGAGATTTCTACAACAACTGAGAGTTGACAATGTGTCAAAGATGTACTTTGTGGCTTGAAAATAATCAACCACAGGTCAAATGCATGAAAATTCCTAAAAGCTACCCAGTAGATTAAGATACGTTAAATTTGCACTGAATTGGAATTAACTGTGATATCGAACCCAAATTCAGAAATTAAGAGTACTGTTATGTCACAGGTCATTTTAGGAGCGTCGACTTAATCTCTGAAGATTTTTTCAGCAACCCAAGACTTTTTGAGAAAAAGTCGAGGTAGGGCCATTTTCGATCAGAATTTGCAGAGGACCGTTTTTTATTGCAAAATTGGGATGACAATGAGTTATATTGGTGAGGAAAAATACTACTTTGACCAAGAACTCAACGGTTGAATTTTCAAAGGCCGGATTGAATTGATTCAAGAATGATTGAAGTCTAAATTTTGCAATTTCCCTTCCAAATTCGTATGCCCCATGGACCCAACATTTTGGACTACCTAAATGCTTCTAAAAGGGACAAAAATTGTCTAGAAATTGTGGGTGGAGGACAACTCACATGGTGGCCCATGTGAGAGAGATAGACCAAAGAGAGAGAGAGAAAGGGAACCGGTTCCCCCCCCCCCTCTCTTTCTTCCTTTCCCTCTCTCTCCCCCATTGGCACCCTATTCTCTCTTCCTCGTCTTGTTGCTCGAAGAACCCAGCAACCGAAGAAGCTGAAGACTAGCGAAGCCAGTAGCACCGCCTGTCACCATTAACCGCCATTGCATGCTGTTGTGGCCCCACGCCTCCCCACACGCGCCTCCCCACACGCACCTCCACCTTCCTTTCTCCCTCCTGCATCATCGAAGCCATCGTTTCCCCCATCTTTAGCTGCTGCTCGTCGTCCCAGTAGATTTGATAAGACGCTAGAGCAGCTAGCAAGCCACTGGACCACTTGCAACGCCACCGCCCTCCACCGTCGCCGCTCACCATCTCGCACTCCGCCGCTGCTTGTGCTCGCCCGCACTTGGCCAACGCCCAGCCGTCTCTATCTGCCTCTGTCCACGCGTTCCAGGAGCCGCCGGAGCTCATCTCCACCTTCGTGAGCCGCCGTGCACACCCGTCTCAGCCCGCCGAGACTCCTTTAGCCCATCTCGACCCTTGCTCACCCTAATTGACCCCGGATCCGCCCTCTACTGGCAACGACCAGCAATTGTTTTTGTGGGTATTTTAGCTCGGTTTTGGCCCGTTTTGGACAGCTTCCTGACCTCGGAAGCTTGGCCCGCCTTGAGGAAAGTCAATCCTCATGATGTCCCCGTCGTTTGGTCCGATCGGTTTGTTAATCGGGTGAGTTTAGCTCACTAAACCTTGATTAGAGATTTAATTATGCTTTAGGTGTGATTAGTTTAAGTTAAATGAGTTTAGGTTGGTAGATGGATTTATTTAAGTGTAGATTAGATTAAGGGGTGTGATTAGTTTAGTGTATGTTTAATTAAAGCTAAATTGATGTTTACATTAGTATAATGGTGATTTAGCTTTAATTGATTATTTTTGAATAAATAAATATGTCGAAATTATTTAATTATTTAATAATATTTTATATTATTTAAAATTATTAAAATATTATTATTTAATTAATTTTCGGAATAAATTTAATTATTTATTAAATTCCAAAAATTATTTTGGGACCCTTAATTCTCAAAATTTCGTGCTAATCGCTGCTTTGTATTCAGATTATGCAATTGATAGTTGGATATTGCAAATTGAGTGTTGATTGGGAAAAATATGAATTTTATTCAGAAAATTCCAAGTGTCGGGTTTTGACACTAAAAGTGGATTTTAAATGTTATATTAAATAGTGGGGTTTAAAAAAATAGGATATGAGTTTGCTGGTTCGAAATTAATGTGTCCCCACACACGTGAATAATTTTTGGAATGTTTTTAATATGAAGAAAGGAGGCCAGGATTGCTATTTCAATGGGAGCCTTGAGTGAAATGCAAAGTGTCCTTGGCCAATTATGAATTTATTGTGTGATGGTTAAGAAGAAATGGTTCTGAGTTGTTAAGTCAAACTTGCCCCTATATGGGATGCAATCACTCAACGGATGCGGGTCGCAGTAGATTCTGGGCCCATGCTCCTTTGGGAACGCCGTCGACGTAGTGACGAAGCCGTGCTCCAAGGTGAGGAGACGATGCCTGGCATTAATGTCAGTAGATAGCCGAACTGCGAGTAAACTATGCCCGTGTGTGGCAATGAATGATAATTGGAACGAATGCCGAGTGTTGTTAACACGTCGGATTATGGGACGGAATTGTGTGGCATGGTATGGGATGTGTCATAACAATTTGGTCTTATAATCATGACCCTTATGGTTGTTGGTTATCTAAAGTTATTGCGTTTCGATTGTTTAAGTTCGTATTACTGCGCATGATTGAGTTATTTGAATTGTGTTAACCTGTAGGAAGGAACTGAGGCGAGGTAAGTCCTCTATGTGGTGTGGCTAGGCCATCCTGGGATGTATTTTCTTTCTAATAGGAGTTTGGGGGTGAACTTGCTGAGACAATGTCTCACCCCGTTGTGAGCCAAATATTTTCAGGTTCTTAAATGGCGGTCGTGGAGGACCCGAAGCCATGGAGTCTGGGAAGGTGGAGACCAAAGGATCGACAAATGCGTCTAGCTAGTTGGTCTTAGGACAGTTCCCCTTTTTGTTGAGCCGGTCTATTTTGTAGACAACCCAGTATTGTATATAAACCTATGTGTTTAGAAAGAAGTGTTTGGTTGTGTTTGCTTGCCTGTTTTTCTATCCCAAGTTAAGTGTTGTCAGGGGATTTGTTTCACTTCCATATGCATAATAAAATGAATGAGTCGGCAACGTGTCATGGGATGTCGCATATCTGATCGATCGCAGTGGAATGTGCGCACACTCGAGGTTCGGGGCGTGACAACTTGTCCATGTGAAACTTCGTCTCTACAAGAGGGTAATGACTTGAGTTGGGGTTATTCAGTATCAATTATATCATAATAACATAGTTTGTAATGGAGTATTTCAAAGCAATTGTGACCGTATTAATAACTATTGAGCTTTTTGTTGGAGAAATCGCTCTAGAAGATTTTGAAGCTGACAAAACGTTTCCATCAGTCTAGTCTGGTTATTTGCGTCTGAAGACTTTCTGACCACCAGACTCATATCTCCGAGACTCATAACTCAAGACTCAAGATTCAAGACTCAAGACTTAAGACTCAAAATTATTCTCATTGACAGTCTATCTGATCCAGTGTCGAAGGAAATCCAAATCTGAGGATTATGATTAAGGATTTCATCTTGATCTCTGGAGAAGATTTTTTGGCTGGACAAATACAACGGATTCTTTGATTCGTATCTAGATCAATTGAAGATCCGATTATCGACGAAGTATTCTTGGAAGGTTCTATTCATGGAAACCAAGATCCTGATTGTATGGGCGAACATGATTGATGGGCTATCGTCAGATTCCTTTAATAGCTCGGATGATCTTCTTGATTGATTCCGTCCAACGGGTAGATTGGAGGAATTCCTTTGGTAAAGTGCCAACGGTTATGATGGCATAAAGGAGTATAAAAGGAAGACGTTCCAGTTGTTCAAGAAGTGTGATAGATAGAGAAATTCCAGTCGAAGCACCTTGATTATTAGTCGATACGATCGAGCGAAATTGTATACAGAGAGTGTCTATACTTGGTGATACCTTGAGTGAGTGTGGTAGTTCATCGACACCCAGAAATCAAGGAAGATCAACGCTGTAACATCTCTTTTTCATAGTGGAATCCAGCCGATTGGCTGTCAGTGCAGAAGAGTGGACGTAGGCTTGAATCAAGCCGAACCACTATAAACCGCGTGTTTAATTCTCTCTTTCATTCACTGAGTCTTACGACTGAATATTATTTGTTGCAATTCCTTAATTGTCTAAGTATTGTGCGAAAAATCGTTTATATACCTATTCACCCCCCTCTAGGTACTAGCACTAGCTATATCAATTGGTATCGAGCTCGTGTTCTTACTTTATTTGAAGTGTTTTACTTCACAAGTAAAAGATCCATGGCTAGTATCTTTGGCACAGGGGGGCTGATGGAAGGGCAAAGCAATACCAGACCTCCCTACTTTGATGGAAAGGATTACAACATTTGGAAGAACAAGATGAAAGCCTTTCGCGATCAAAGGATCCTCCGGAATGGGATGTTGTGGAAAAAGGGATCACTTCTCGCTGCATCGGTTTTCGAAAGAGGAAAAGAAACAATTGAGACCGGTGGAATGACTCGGGAAGAAATCAATAAGAGACAAGCACTCGATGCAAAAGCAATTTACTCTTTATATTGTGCTTTGTCACCAACGAATATAACAGAATATCTTCTTATGTTACAGCAAAAGAAGTATGGGACAGATTACACATCACCTATGAAGGAACAGATCGAGTGAAGGAGACCGGAATCAACATTCTTCTTGGTCAATATGAATCCTTCAAAATGAAACCAGGAGAACCTATAAGCGACATGTTTAGTCGCTTTACGAGATATTGTCAATGGTCTTAAGAACCAAGGACAAAAGATCTACGATCCCATGAAAGTGAACAAGCTCTTTTGCGTGGACTTTCTAAGGATTGGAATCATATAAAGACTTCAATAAGAGAGACGCAAAGAATTATGCCACTATCTGTTGATGAGCTAATTGGAACTCTTCAGTCTTATGAAGTGGAACGAATCAATGAAGACGAAGATCCAAGAGGTAAGAAATCTATTGCATTGGAATCAAATGATGATTCTGATGATGCAGATTCTCGAAGATGATACGGACGATGAGGAGCTTGCTCTTATGATAAGAAGGTTCAGAAAACTGAATAGAAAAGGAAGAAGGTTCAACTCCAAGAAACAAAATTTTCAAAGACAGCAATCCAAGTCTGTTGATGATGAGGAACCAAACAAGGATGTAGTTTGTTTCGAATGTAAGAAAAAGGGACACATAAGACCCAGTTTGTCCTCTTCGAAAAGAAGAAAGGAAAAGCTGAAAAGTTTCGAAAAGCACTCAAAGCCGAAACTTGGAGTGATGCGAGTGTGAAGAAAGTGAGGATGAATATGCCAATCTGTGTCTGATGGCACAACCAGACTCAGACTCAGATTCTGGATCAGACTCAGAAAGTGAATTTGAGGTCTCCGTCAAGAAAAAGGTAAAATGGTATCTTGACAGCGGATGTTCAAGACACATGACAGGAGACTCAAATAGCTTCATAAAGCTTATTCAAGTGAACGGAGGAAAAGTTTCATTTGGAGGAAACAGCAAAGGAAATATTGTGGGATTTGGAACTGTCAAAATTGGAAATCTCACAATAAACAATGTTTCTCTAGTAGAAGGACTCAATTACAATCTTCTCAGCATCAATCAACTATGTGATACTTTTGGATTCAAGATTTTCTTCCAAGAAGGAACATGTTCGGAATCGGTAAAGACTCTACTCGAGTCTTTCAAAGGTCGAAAGCATGGAAATATCTATCTCCTAGATGTGAAACCAGAAGATTCGCAATGCTTAATTTCAATTCAAGACGAAGCAAGTCGTGGGCACGAAAGCTTGGGCATATTAATATGAAGCAATTAGCCAAAATCTCGTCAAAGCAGCTTGTTCGTGGTCTACCCAGATTGCCTTATCAAAAGACTGAACTGTGTACTCCTTGCATTCTGGGAAAGCAGGTAAAAAATTCATACAAGTCTATAAATCATGTCTCTACTAATCATGTACTGCAGCTGCTGCATATGGATCTCTTCGGACCAACCAGAACCCAGAGTATTGGAGGTAAGAAATATTGCCTAGTTATTGTAGATGATTACTCCCGTTTTACTTGGGTATATTTTCTTGCAAATAAGTCTGAAACATTCTCGTATTTTGAAAAATTTGCTAAAAAGATTCAAAATGAAATTGGATGTGTTATATCAAGTATAAGAACCGATCATGGAAGTGAATTTGAAAATCAAAATTTTATAAAGTTTTGTGATGACTCGGATTTAAACATGTATTCTCCTCTCCATATACTCCTCAGCAAAATGGAGTGGTGGAAAGGAAGAATCGATCTCTTCAAGAAATGGCTAGAACTCTTTTAATTGAAAGCAAAATTCCTTCTCGATTTTGGGCTGAAGCTGTTTCAACAGCATGCTATATAATTAATAGAGTCTTTTTAAGACCTATTTTAAAGAAAACCCCTATGAGTTATTCAAAGGAAAGAAGCCTATTGTTTCATACTTTCATGTATTCGGATGCAAATGTTTTATATTGAAAAATGCAAAAGATCAAGTTGGTAAGTTCAAAGAAAGATCGAGATGAAGGCATCTTCCTTGGATATTCTACATCAAGCAAAGCCTACGAGTCTATAATAAGAAGAGCCAGTCCGTGGAGGAGTCAATGAATGTCAAATTCCAAGACTCTACGCAAAATGAATCCGTCAGACTCGGCATGAAGAGTCCGAACTGCTCCGAGACCCTCAAAAGATTACAACTCAAGAAGCTTCTCGGACACGGAAGATCAGCATCAAGCTACTCGAGAAGACTCAGATAAAGAAAGAGATCTTCAACCAGCCAAATCAACCAGTAACTAGAAGCATAAATCCAGTCATCCTAAAGATCTCATTATTGGAGAAATTAATGAAGGAATCCGCACTAGATCCAAAAGGCGTGAAGAGTCTAGTGCTATAGCTCTTATTTCTGAAATTGAACCAAAAAGCATAGAAGAAGCTCTATCTGATGAAAGCTGGATTGAAGCCATGCAAGAAGAACTCAGACAGTTCAACATTAATGACGTCCGGGATCGACATCTAAACCAAAAGGTAAAAGCGTTATCGGAACCAAATGGGTGTTCGAAACAAGATGAATGAAAAATGAAAAGTCGTACGAAACAAAGCAAGACTCGTGGCAAAAGGATATACGCAAGAAGAAGGAATAGACTATGATGAGACTTACGCTCCCGTGGCAAGGTTAGAAGCTATTCGTCTATTACTTGCGTTTGCTTGCTATAAAAATTTCAGGTTATTTCAAATGGACGTCAAAAGCGCTTTCCTAAATGGATTTATCCATGAGGAAGTTTACGTGGAACAACCTCCAGGGTTTGAAGACCCAAAGAAGCCAGACTCAGTCTTCAGACTGAAAAAGGCTCTGTATGGTTTAAAGCAGGCACCTCGAGCTTGGTACGACAGACTAAGTAAGTTCCTATTAAAGAATGGTTTTGCCAAAGGTAAAGTTGATACTACTTTATTTATTAAAAAGGAAAACTAAAGTTTTATACTTGTTCAAATATATGTTGATGATATCATATTTGGATCCCCAAATGAAAGTCTCAGTGCAAAAAAATTTCAAAGTCTATGCGGGATGAATTTGAAATGAGTATGATGGGAGAATTAACATTCTTTCTTGGTCTTCAAGTAAAGCAATTGAAGGAAGGAACTTTCATTTGTCAAGAAAAATATGCTAATGATCTTGTCAAAAGGTTTGGATTGGAAAATTGCAAAAAGACTGATATACCAATGTCAAGTTCGATGAAAATAGACAAAGATGAAGAAGGGAAGAAAGTTGATCAAAAGCTGTACAAGGAAGCATCATCGGTTCACTTCTTTATCTTATCTGCCTCTAGACCGACATTTTGTTGAGTGTTTGCATATGTGCTAGGTTTCAATCGGATCCTAGAGAATCTCATCTCAAGGCTGCAAAACGTGTTATTAAATACGTTGCCTCGTCTTCAAGCATCGGTCTATGGTATCCTAAGGAGGGAGACTTTAATCTTAAGGATATTCGACGCCGATCCGCGATTCGAGTCGATAGAAAGAGTACTTCAGGAACCCGCCGGTTGCTTGGAAGGGGACAGTGTCTTGGTTTTCAAGGAAACGAGCACCGTAGCTCTCTCTACAATGAAGCAAAGTATGTAGCACTTGGAAGCGCTTTGTTCGCAAATTCTATGGATAAAACAATAGCTACAAGACTTTGGGATTGAAGACTCATGCACTGAGATCAGATGTGACAACACCAGCGCAATCAATCTCACCAAAAATCCAATCCTTCATTCAAGAGCAAAGCATATAGAGATTCGACATCATTTTATTCGAGATCATATTCAAAATGGAGAAATCTCAATTCAATTTGTTTATTCAAAAAGTCAACTAGCGGATATATTCACAAAGCCATTGGAGAAAAATCAATTCGATTTCATCCGTACCAGACTCAACATTTTGAAGCTTGAAGAAGTTAAAGTCTGATGAATTTCCATCAATCGACTCTATCTTTCGTACTATCTTTCGGACTCGAATTCTCGGACTCGAGACCTTCATTGTATAGACGTAAGTTATTCTTTTAATCTCGAAAAGGTACAATCTTTCGTTATATTTGATTGATATAATCTTTAATTTCCGAAAACATGCCTTTTTCAAAAAAGGGATAATCTCTTTTAAAATGGCAGTTATTATTTTTTTAAGAAAGACGACTGTTCACTTCTCTTCGCAACGATTGCTCTTTCCTTTTCAAAACTGAGTTATATATACATAGTTTTCTCTTTTACTCGATTCTCAAAACCCTAAAAGGCATTCTTCTCTCAACCCTGTTTTCTACTTCGTATTCATACTCGAGAAAGTTGTCGTTTTTCCTTGGGAAAGCAAGTGAAGGAATCTTCCATTGACAAGAAAAGATGTCTTCTTCGAGAAAGTCGTCAAGGATCGCAAAGCGGGGTCCACAAAGAATGAAGGAGGGACCGACGCACTTTGATCTCACCGAGGAAGATGATTTGTCGAGACAGCAACAGAGTCCTGTTCCTTCTCCACCTCATCACTCACCATCTACCCCACAAGGTGCGGGTCATCATCATGAGGAAGTCATTCTAGAGGACGTTGAACCTGTGAGAGCACAAAAACCCTCATTTATTTACATGCTCTATCGTGCGTTGAAAGTTTCTAGTTCTCCTCTGAATTATATAGATGCCTTCCTTAAAGAAAAGAATTATGGGAATGAGTACAGATTTTTGAAGCGAATGGAGGAATTGGGAATTGCTCCCAAAGGTAAGGCTGAAGAGTCACTTGCGAACATTCCAAGTGACCCTCGTGTTTCGAGGACCGATTCCTAATGAGAGGATCGAAGATGATAAAATGTTTAGTGATTTTCAACCGAGAATGGGCATTGCTGCAAAGGTGAAGGGAAAGAAGATGGAGTTGTTTAGATCGAATGAACAGGAGAAGCTGTTCTTGATCCGTTGAAACGAGGAGTGATAAACACCGGGAGTGTTGATTTTGATTTCTGGATGCAATTAATGTGAACTTAAGAGAAAAGTTCGAACTTGCTTCAACTTGAGCAATTTTGCACCGATACCACGATGGTTATGCACACTTGACTGCATATTTCTATTCGAATCTAAGTTTTCTTGATGCGAATAGAATATCATTCAAGTGTTCGAGATCGGGATTATGTGATAGATGTGGACATGCTGGCGGACATAATTGGTGTTGAACGAGGACGTTATCAACCAATCAAAGTCTCGATTGCTCGTCTTGCTCTGGATCTTGTCAAAAACAGAGATACAGAGGCGAAGATTACCTACTCGAAGATGAGTGCCATCAATATTGTGCTGCACAAAATTGTGATCAATTGCATCGAGACCAAAGTCTACATCAAAGACTCGATGTATCCAATTCGGAAGCCAAATTGATGTATGCAATCAACTCGGGAAGAAGTTCTCTCGCCTCATACTATTCTCTTCCATATGTACGAGTAATGTCGAAGAACAAGGGACAATTGCCTTACCCAAATCTTGTGACAAAAATCTTCGACACCCGAATATCGAACGCCACACACTCTCTCGTGTTAGACCGTGCGATAAAATGGTGGTAGGTTTGAATATGTTGACGAAGATGCGTCCGAAAGAACTTAGCAAGGAAATGGCAAAGTTCAAGGTGAAAACTCCACTCTCTTCGCATCAAAGAGAAAAGGGAAGGAGCCCATTGGTACTCCATCCAAAAAGAGAAGAACTCTCATCTTGGAGGATGAAGAAGACGATGAAGATCTTTCTATTCCTGCACTGGTAAGGACTAGACGTTCTGTATCTCGATCAACAAAACTTCAGTCGAAGCAAAGAGAAGAAGAAGAGCAGCGAGAAAAGGAAAAAGAAGATGAAGAAGAAAAAGAGCCGAAAGAGAAAGAAAAAGAAGAAGAAGGAGAAGAAGAGAAAGAAAAGTCTCTTTGATGAATCGGAGAAAAAGAATCTGAAGAGCATGATAATCACTCCACCCATCTTGATGTCTTAGAGACAGGGGGAGTTGGCGAGCAAGATTTTGATGTCTTAGAGACAGGGGGAGTTGGGGAGCAAGAAAAATCCTCACCTCATGTTGCTCCAGAAGAGTCTCCATTGATTGTAGAACATCATGATACATCATCAAATCTGCAAGGTCATAAAGAAGCGCCATCGTCTGCATTTACTCCATCTGAGAAAGTAAATGCTAGTATGCAGACAGACAATTCAGCGGATTTTCATCGTATTCTTGATATTCTTATGGAAATGCGGGGCCAAATCTATGCTCGGACTATGAAATTCAAGCCATCAAGAATGCTGGCCAAGCATCTTGATTACCCCGGAAGACAGAATGAAAGACCTCACTCTGTAGATTCAAGCCAATGCCAAAGGAGAAGAGGTAGCAAAATTAAGGGAAGACTTGAAGAGGCTCGAAGGCATAGTACAGTCCATGGGAGAATTCCGGATCGTGCGCATTCCCAGCGAGACATGACTCTTTTCTCACCTTTTACCGATGACAAAAAGGGGGAGAAGAAATTTGAACCAACCATCTTTTTCAAACATTGATTTTAAATTTGTTTTTGTGGTTGTGAGTTTTTAAGTTTTTTTTTAGTATGACTTGTGTGAACTTGAGTTTGGACTGAATTTGGCTGTGGATTGTGATGCTTGACTGTTGGCAATTTATATCGAGTGTTGTTATATGGTATTACTCATGAAAGTCTAACCAATTTTCTGTGGATGCAGAGTCTGGTTGTTTTATTAAATCTTTATGAGATAGCCATATTGCTTGAGAAGTGTTTTTTTGCGGAGTCAAGGTTGTTCAAATCTACAGGAAAGTTTTGTCATCATCAAAAAGGGGAGATTGTTGGAGAAATCGCTCTAGAAGATTTTGAAGCGACAAAACGTTTCCATCGAGTCTAGTCAGTTATTTGCGTCGAAGACTTTCGACCACGAGACTCATATCTCCGAGACTCATAACTCAAGACTCAAGATTCAAGACTCAAGACTTAAGACTCAAAATTATTCTCATTGACAGTCTATCGATCCAAAGTGTCGAAGGAAATCCAAATCGAGGATTATGATTAAGGATTTCATCTTGATCTCGGAGAAGATTTTTGGCTGGACAAATACAACGGATTCTTTGATTCGTATCTAGATCAATTGAAGATCCGATTATCGACGAAGTATTCTTGGAAGGTTCTATTCATGGAAACCAAAATCCTGATTGTATGGGCGAACAGGATTGATGGGCTATCGTCAGATTCCTTTAATAGCTCGGATGATCTTCTTGATTGATTCCGTCCAACGGGTAGATTGGAGGAATTCCTTTGGTAAAGTGCCAACGGTTATGATGGCATAAAGGAGTATAAAAGGAAGACGTTCCAGTTGTTCAAGAAGTGTGATAGATAGAGAAATTCCAGTCGAAGCACCTTGATTATTAGTCGATACGATCGAGCGAAATTGTATACGAGAGGGTGTCTATACTTGGTGATACCTTGAGTGAGTGTGGTAGTTCATCTACACCCAGAAATCAAGGAAGATCAACGCTTTAACATCTCTTTGTTCATAGTGGAATCCAGCCGATTGGCTGTCAGTGCAGAAGAGTGGACGTAGGCTTGAATCAAGCTGAACCACTATAAACCGCGTGTTTAATTCTCTCTTTCATTCACCGAGTCTTACGACTGAATGTTATTTGTTGCAATTCCTTAATTGTCTAAGTATTGTGCGAAAAATCGTTTATATACCTATTCACCCCCCCTCTAGGTACTAGCACTAGCTATATCACTTTTCACAAATTGTGATCAAATGTCTAGATCAAATGTCTAGATTAAATCACTATAAGTATGATGCAAAAAGAGAGAGTGAAAAATGTATTAATTCATATTATCAATATAGTTTGTCATTTTTCCCAAATAGGATTAATATTATGCAAAATAGATGACATGTTCAATAGATTTTATCGAATGACCTTGGTTCAAGTGAATCCAACTCACATGAACTCTTGAATCAGATTGGCCTAATTTGAGATAGTCAACCTATGGCGATGAAGTTGCTAGAGACGCTGAAAGGCAATGTAAAAGAATTTTTCAATGAAGTTTTGAGCATAAGTAGGACTTCTCAAGTCAATGTTGTCAGCCTCAAGGGGTTTTGTTTTGAAGGAAGCAAAAAGGCCTTGGTTTATAAGTTCATGCCCAATGGATCGCTCAAGAAATTCATATTCAACAGGAGTAACACTTTGGAGGTAGATTAACCATTGAGTTGGGACACATTGTACCAGATTTTGCTCATAATAGCTTATGGGCTGAGTACATGCATAGATGATGCAAAACGAGGATCTTGCACTTCAACATAAAGCCTCATAACATTCTCCTTGACGCAAATCATTATCCCAAGATTTTCGACTTTCGTCTTGCCAAAATCATTGCTGGATACATTGCTCCAAAGCTAATCATGAGGAACATCGAAGAGATTTCTCGGAAGTCAAATATTTATAGCTACAATATGATTTAGAGATGGTTGGTAAGAAAAAATATTGAAGTCATAGTAGATCGAACCATCAAAGCATACTTCCCTCATTAGGTACATCTGGAGCTCCAAGAAGAGCTTGGACTACTTGGGATCACAAATGAGGATGATAAAGTAATTGTGAAGAAGATTATTATAATTGCTTATGGTGCATTCAAATCAACCCGAAAGCTCAATCATGTATGACCCAAGTTGTACAAATGCCGAAAGGAAGTGTTGACGCCTTGTAAATTCCTCCCAAGCCCATTTTGTCATCACCCTCAAGATTGCTTGCAACTTGTCCATGTGTAAATTCATCTCTACAAGAGAGTGATAACTCAAGTCGGGGTTATTCAATATTAATTATTTGAGACCAACATAGTTTATAACATACTATTTGAAAAAAAAAAAAAAAAAGCAACTGCAAAATTAATGATAATTGAACTATTTATAAATTTGTGATTAGATGTCGAGGTTGAATTTCTACAGGTGTGACTAAAAAAAGAGTGAAAAGTGTATTGTTGACATCTAAATTTTCACATTTGGTTCTCTATAGCATTTCTATCTATATTAGGGATCTAATTTATGACATAAATTGGCTGCTTGACCCAAAAAAAATTGGCTGTATTATTTAGTATTCACATTGCTTGCTACTTCTCATCACGATTAGGGACATTTTGATTTTAAATTTTTCGCTTGGTCATGGCATAGGCATAATAAAAATAATAAGTTAAAATAAATATAAAAAATAAAAACAATTATACAATAATAAAAGGGAAACGAAGCTTGCGGATCATTTTATATTTCAGAAACACATTAAGTTTGTCATACCAATTAACCACGAAGATCGGGCCTCATTTTGAAGCCCAGCTGCTGGGTTCGCGCCAGGCCCACTCGGGAGGGCTTTAATTTTAGCCCACGAGAGAGCTTTGGTGGCTGCCCACACGCTCTGAAACGGAGGAGCATGCTTTGGCCAACCGTCTGAACTTTTGTCGACCCGAACAAGGAGTTCATTTCCTGTTTGTAACTTTTCTTTCTCTGACCCAATCAACAAGTCCGCACTATTCCTTTTCTTTATTGTTTTATTTTCACGGTCAAAGTCCTATTCCACTTTGACTCCAACGCGAAAAATGTTGAAGTGGACTTTAGCGCTGAAGCAATTTCCGAACATGTAAGATTCGGCTTTCGACTTTGAAGCTTGTAGACGACCTAGGAAACACGGTTGTCTGCGACGACCAAGACCAAGACATTCCTTCACCGCCAAACATTTTTTCCCATGCGGTGCATATTACATATACAAAGTTGAAAGCGAAAGAAATAGGAGTTCATTTCCTGTTTGTTTCTTTTCTTTCTCCGACCCAATCAACAAGTCCGCACTATTCCTTTTCTTTATTGCTTTCTTTTCACGGTCAAAGTCCTATCTACTTTGATTCCAACGTGAAAAATGTTGAAGTGGACTTTAGCGCTGAAGCAATTTCCGAACATGTAAGATTCGGCTTTCAACTTTGAACCTTTGTAGACGACCTGGGAAACACGGTTGTCTGCGACGACCAAGACCAAGACATTCCTTCACCGCCAAACATCTTTTCCCATGCGGTGCATATTACATATACAAAGTTGAAAGGAAAAGAAATAGGTCAAAGAATAACGCTAAGCATGCTAGATGACTAAAAAAATTACTAATGTAGTTTGGGACATCACTTAGTAATTAATTTAATGGACTGAATTTAATTTACCTAACGTCACCTCATCATTTGAATATTCACATAGGCTAGCTACCATATACAAGAACACTAACATCCTCTATTATATTATGGTTGTTAATTGCATCAATGCTCAGTGATGATCATTGATTTCGAGCTTCAATACTTTCACGCATATGCTACGGTAATAATGCTCTTCATATATAGTGTTCTATGTGTTTGGCACTACGATTGGACCTTTGCTCTGTAATAGTTTTTCAATATTATTGTATTATACTCGAGAATTCTAGAAAATGAAAAATCATTGACATTGTCGTACTCAATTACACATGAAGTTTTATTCATCCGCGATTTAAGATGATTAATCCCTTAATCTCACTATAGCCACATATATGATACAAGACATCAATCTCACTCCATTGAGTTATTATATTTTTTGGTATAAATATGTGAATATCATTAATCAGATGAGGTACAAAAATTTAGGGGAATCCCCTAGTATTCCACAAAGCTAATTTTGCGAGAAGATGGAGGAAGGAAGCCTTCATATAGTAGCCAATAAAATATTTGCGTAGGAAGGCCTACACTTTTGGTAGAGTAGCGCCCTACCTCTTGCAACCTTTCGAATCCTAGCTGACAAAAGATGAGGCTCAGTTGATGTGTTTTGAAATCATCTATGGTTATGTTCCATCCAGATGCAATAGATTGTCACTAAGAATGATAACTTGAGGAGTCTCACCTCCAAGTTTTTTCCCTTGGTAGCCCCGATCATCTATTGAAGTTCTAAGTACCAACCTCCTACATAACGCCAAATTCCATCTTGTGCCGAAATACTACACCATACACTACTTGCACTCAAAAAATAAGTGGCTTCTATATTTTGTACTAGTCATGCAAAAGTTACACTTATTATCTACTGAAGACAACCACCATGATATGGCTACTGCTGTTGGTAGTCTATCACTGCAAATAAGCCAACCAATAAAATTATGCTTGCTAATACCGTTAGTCCAAGTTAATTGATACTAGTCCACGGCCAGTCGCTCTTGTCTGAATACCTTGTGTATCTCTTTACAATAGTATGTTTGGCTAGAGATGATGGGCATTAGAGCATGTCTCAGCTTGAGAATGCATTGCCAACATCAAGCCATACTGCCCTTTATGTCGATTTGCATAATGGGGGTACCTCTGCATTTGATACGATGAACCCAAGTACTCCATAGGGATGAGGACATAAGATTGAGGAGGCTCCAAAGCATGTAATCCATCAATACCTTATTCTAGAGTTTCAGATTGAGTAGGCCTAGTCCTCTCCTTTTTTGGTGAGCATTCTACGTTCCATGCAATTTTGTGGATTTGTGAGTTTTTGCATTGCCATTGAGTTATTATCTTATTGAAGACTAAAACTATAAAAGAGAATATATAAAAATTACACTACGAAAATTTTGCTACCACATAAAAAACTAATAAATACCGTGATTCAAGACACTTACCGCGGGTGTTTACTAATCCCATAACTACATTTGGTTATAAATTACATTAAGGGGAGCGGGAACTCCGGAACGGGACAAGAATTTCAATTCAAATGTGCAATATAATTTAAAAAATTAATTTTTGTTAGCACTAAAGTTTTGTATATTGGAAGAAAAAGAAAACAAAAAATTCTACAATTGATTTGTGCTGCTTCGTAGGAATTGTATAGCGGGAGGTTTGTTCCTAAGAGTAATTTAGAGGTTCCTCTGACTCAGAAGTTTTCACGGAACGTGGAAGATCATCAATTTCAACATTTCAACATGCTGGCGGGTCCTCCAACTTGATTGTAATTTAGAGGTCCCGTTGACTAGGAAGTTTCATGGTTTGTTCCTCAAGACTTTTCGGGGCAAATTTTCCGTGTGGGTCATTAATACATCAACATTGGCTACTCAAATGATGCAGACATGCAAATTCAATTCACATGAACTCTTGAATCAGATAGGCCCAATCATTTAACAAGTATAGTTGAGAGATTTATTGTTTCATTTAAAGATTTTATTATGGATTAAGAACTAGCTAGCAACAAATGTTATAGTTGTAAACGCACCGACTTTCTTTGTGATTAAGTGTGATCAAAGTTTTAGCAATTTTTTTTATCTATGCTAAATTAGTGATCTTGAGGTTAAGCATGGTTGTCTCCTTTCAGTGTTGACGTTAAATCAAACCCTTTGTGGTCGAAGCCAGGACAAGCCCGGTCGTTTCTTTTCCATTTCGATGTTAGAATGAACTTGTCACACCCCGATTCTCCGAGCATGTGCCCATCTCTCTGTGGTCGATTAATAGCAACATCCCATGACGCATTGCCAACCCATTCATTTTAATACGTATGCGGAAGCAAATAAATAATCTCCAGACAATATTAAGATGGGATAGAAAAGTAGGGTCACAATTTTTCAAAATCAAAACAACAGGTTTATATACAATACCAAGCTGTTTACAAAAATATCAGCTCAACAAAAAGAAAACTGACCTATGACCCATTAGTTAGACACGTTCGCCGATTCTTCGATCTCCTCCTTCCCAGACTCCAGGGCTTTCGGTCCTCTACGATCGCCATCTAGGGACCTGAAAATGTTATCCCACAACGAGGTGAGATGATGTTTCAGCAAGTTCAACCCTCTAAGCCCCGACTAGGAAGAAAATATGCCCAAAGGACTGCTTAAGCACAAACACGAGATAGAGGACTTACCTTTGCCTTAGTTCCTCCTACAAGTCAATATAATTTAAATATTTAAAGATCACATCAACCAATCACGTCAGAC
This sequence comes from Eucalyptus decipiens, assembly GCA_014182575.1. Lineage (NCBI taxonomy): Eukaryota > Viridiplantae > Streptophyta > Magnoliopsida > Myrtales > Myrtaceae > Eucalyptus > Eucalyptus decipiens. The sequence goes on along the minus strand of CM024610.1, from coordinate 9,360,817 downwards.
CTAATCATTGATTAATCGACTCAGTCGATTACATGTCATCAGGACCATCACACGGTCATTTCAATTACTCAACCCCAACTCTGAATTACGACTCAGCAGTCACGGCCTACTAAATGTTCAACAGTAAATTATGGCCTGATGGACACAACCGATTCCAAGTTCATTGGTAAATTACGGCCTGATGGGCACAACCTCTATGAAGTGGTTAATTACGACTCAATGAGCACAACAATAATTCGGTGGTTGATTACGGCTCAACGAGCACAACCTCTATAAGGTGATTTTCTTGATCTAAGCTAACACCATGCCCAACAACTTTCAATAGTCATCTTATTATGACTATAAACCATTCCACAGTTAATTACCTACGGCCAAGGACATGACATTCCACACTTAATTTCCTCAATTAACCAAGCGTCTTGGGCTAATTCCCTCATAGTAAGGGTACCGGATAAAATAATCGTGTGTGGGTACACGGTTGGTCTCAGCAAAAAATTATAATATTTTTACTTTCAAAATTCCCACCATTTATATAGTCGATAAAAATATTTTTGGCGCTGTAAACCGACGTTCGACGATTTTCTAATTAATTACATAAATTAAATAAATTTAGAAATAAATTCCTAAAATACAAATCATATAAAATCTGCACAAATTCGAGCTTAATTAAATAAACAGATCACACCACTACAATCAATATAAAATTCTGGTCAACGACTATCCCAGTCTAATTTCCGGAAAATAAATAAATAATTAAATAATTACGAAAATTAATTCTTAAATACTAAAAAAACAACTTAGGCTCGTAAAGCCTAATTAAAAGCCAAGACGGGCCCGAAAAATTTCTGAACCATCTAAATAAATACTAGAGCTTGTCTAGGCCTTAACTACACTACTCTAACCACCTAACATGCAATAATAATTAATTAAATTGCTAATCTACTCTAACAATCCACATAATCCACACTTAACCTGAACTAAACAACCTTTAAGTGTCATTAACCTACTAAGCAGGGATTAGTGAGTTAAATTCACTTGTTTAATGATCTGTTCATATCAAAACGACAAGGACGCGATAAGGGACGAGAAACTCCAAAGAGGGCTTGCCAAACGGGGTCAGGAACGCCTCCAAAATGGGCCAAATAGCGGCCTAGAGATCCACTCGGTTCTGCTTCTAATAAGTGCTGGTCGAGGCCGAGAGAGGTGGATCGACAGCTGCTACTTGCTCGGAATCAGTGAGGGAAGGCCAGTGGGGACAACAGCGGTCTTGGCAGGCCTCCAGACGGCGGGACGGTGGTGTACGGTGGTTCGATTGTCACGAGGAAAGCTTTGAGACATCGTTGGAGTAGGGACAACAATGAGGTGCAGGCAAGACGTGAGCGGGGCGCGGGGACGCGTGACGATGGCTTCTCGACTCCAGCAGGTGGCTACGACGGCAAGGAGGCTGTTGGCTTTTCCTTGCTGTTGCTGGCACACAAAGATGAAGAAGAAGGAGAAGGTGGGGTGCTACTCGACGAAATGGGAGAGAAGAGGGAGGAGGGAACCAGTTTTGGCATGGAAGGGGCCACCAAGGCCTCATCCCCATCTTCTTGTCCACTTGGAGGGCTCCGCCAAGCCCAGCTGGTCTACACAGCCTAAATCCAGACCATAAAGCCCTTTCTAGAAGGCTTGAGGAGGTCCAAATGTTGGGTCCAAGGGAGCACACAAATTTGGCTTGAAAGTGCTTCAATTCCCATTCAACTTCTCTTTGAATCGGTGTAATTCGGCTTCTAAAAATCCTACCGACGTATCATCGATCAAATTGGTATTTTTCCTCGCCAATAGATCCCACTTGCATCCCAATTTCGCAATAAAAAAACGGTCCTTTGATTTTCCCGAACAAAAACGACGCTAGCTCGACTTTTTCGCCAAAACTCTTTGTTTGCAGAAAAATCTTCAAAGACTGAGTTGACATTCCTACAATGGCGTGTGATATGACGGAACTTTCAATTTCTGAAATCGGATTCAAATTCGCAGTTAATTTCACTCTGACGCGTTTTTAGCGTGACCTAAGCTACCGGGTAACTTTCACAAATATTTATTGCAAATGACTTGTGGTTGATTTTCTTCGAGCCACAATAAACATTTTCGACACATTGGCGACTCTCGATTATCGTGAAAATCTCGAAGATTCAAATATGGAGTTAGGGTACCAAAACGATAGAAAAATCAATCTAGTGTCCATTGACGAGAATTTTGCAATTTAGTAGAATCACTCACGTTTATCCATACATTTCAGTTGAACCGATCTATCTTTGATTTCTAATCAACTTATAACTGTGGTAATAACCTCAGCAGATGAGCATGGTTGAGTAATCGATTCCTGGTCGAATCTCAAGTCTATTGCATTAAAATTATTTAATGACTTCCCCAGATAGTCTAGTTATCTTAGGAGTGATCGACTCTGAGAATAACACTATAGGTGCATCGATGAAAGGCTCGATTAATTTAATTGAAAACATAACTAAAAAATTCAGGATGTCACAACTCTTCCCCTCCTATAAAAATTTCGTCCTTGAAATCTAAACCATTACAATACTTAAGCAAAAAGGTGGGGTACATCTACCTCATCGACTCTTCGCTCTCCCAGGTTGCTCATTTAGTGTTGTGGTATTGCCAAACCACTTTGACCAATGGAATGGTCTTTGTACGCAGAATTTGCTATTTTCGATCCACGATCTAAACTAGGCTTTCAACATACGACACTCGGTCGTCCACATCCAATTCCTCGAAATTAAGCACGTGGGTCGGGTCAGGCTCGTACTTCCTCGTTTTTCTCTCTAGTGGCACAAAGCAAGAGGAAATTTCAACTTAGCTACTGCTTGGCCAGCAATTCTTCACGAGAGAGAGAGAGAGAGAGAGAGAGAGAGAGAGAGTCGTTTTCGCTGACTAGTCACGAAGGTCCGTTGTGAGCCAAACACGTCCCAATGTTGACTTGTCAATGGTCAACGGAGGACAAGCTCATGGGGAAGGCATTTTAGATTGGACTTCCTTTTAGCCCCGATTTGACTCTTGATTCAGGCCCATGAAAGGCAGCCCAAAACTATGGGCCCATTGATGTGGATTTGCGCCCATAACGTAGACTATAGGATCATCGAAGTCAACACCCGTTGACTAATTCCAAAATTGCTTTGGGTCGTATGCTACGCTCAGGGTAATAGGAACTCCGACGTGGGATAAGAATCTAGGAAAATGTGATCAATGTTGTTATAGGAAAAGTAAAAAAAGGAAAAAAAAAAAAAATATCAACAACCAATAAATAATTTGCCTTGCTTAGTTAGGATATGTTCTTATGTTCTTAATGATTAGGTAGATCATCAAAGTCAACATTCCGGAAAAACGTTGGAGGGCCCAACAACCTAAGTCCCATTGACTAGGAAGTTTCCTGGTTTGATCATCTTAAGGATTTTTTTTCTTTTCCAGGGGCGCAAAAATTTCCCCCGCGTAAGCCATGGGGCGTTTGACTAATGCGCCCCGGAGCCACTTTCTGTCTCCGCTCGGCATTCTTCGCTTCGAAGTCGATGAACCAGCACAACGACAGCGACTGGAGTTTCAGGACCAGTTCAAACCAACCCCGTTTTGAATTTTCTGCAAATTGCTCTTTCCACACCCTCTCCTGCCTCTTTCTCCTATCTTCTGCTGTCCTCTGCCTCCTCCTTCCAGTCCCAGATGAATCTCCAGAGCTTCATCTGCGGAGCTGGTTGTCACCGGTTGGCCCTTGTCATCGTCTTCGCCAGGTTAGTCTACTGGGCTGTGTCGGAGGATGTCCAATACGAGGCCTGTGCGCCTCGGAGCTGCGGAAATGGCCCGAACATTAGCTACCCTTTTTGGATTTCAGGCAAACCCGAGTCCTATTGTGGTCATCCGAATTTCGAGATCACCTGTGTAGGGATGCACCCTTTCCTGAATTTCTCGGACAGTGAGTTCTTCATCAAGGATATCTTTTACGCCAACCATTCTATCCTCCTGGTTGATGCCTTCGTATACCAAGACACCTGTGCTGCTCCGCGGCATAATATCAGCTTCGAAAGGACGCCTTTCAATCTAAGTTCCACTAATGCTGATTTCTTCTTCTACTATAATTGCACCTCGCAATCGCCAGATTTTACATATCTGGTGGACTGTGCTAGCAACTCCACCCACCACTCTTTTGCGGTTTTTCACGAGGAAGTATTGAAGGAAGCATATTTGAATTCTGTCACTAGCACCTGCGACTCTGCAGTTAGTGTACATGTTGATGTCAATGCAAATACCGCTAGCTTGGCGACTATGAATTACAGTGAGATTCAGGAGATGGGGTTCCTTTTGAACTGGACTGCAATTCCTTGCAGCAATTGCAAGGAAAGTGAGGGACGGTGTGGGTTTGAAAACAATGGTTTCGTTTGCTTTTGCCAAGATGGCCCTCATTCTCAAACCTGCAATGATGGTAAGTGCACGGTTTTTTTTTTTTTCTGTTTTTGCTTCTTGACTGAGTTTTCTTATCTACTGTTCTGCTTGATCTTTCATTTCGACATGTGGAGGTTGGTATCTGCGTCCCACAAGATCCAATGGTAAAAATGTATTTAGTGAAGCTGAAGTTACACCAAATTCACAGTAAAAATTTTGAAATGTTGGATCAAAACAAGTTGCTTTTCTTTGTGGGATTTTCTTGTACACATGACCAACGAGAAGGAAAGAAAGAAAGAAAGCTTCCATCTATGCTAGTGGTGCTAAAATCTTATGAAGTGTTCAGTTGAAATAGGTAACGTTGATAGATTTGAACTATGCATATAACTTTATCACGCTATGGGTTTTCATTGTGACATGACCTTATTTATTATAAGCATAAGCACCATAATGAATGTGGATCTAAGCATGAGCCATATATGCTTCAATTCGATGCATATGCACACTTCATACCATTTCTGCCTCGCTTGGTAGTGGCTTCGAAGTTGAAGAACTAGCACACAACAGAGATAGGAGTTAAGATAAATTCAAACCAACTCCATTTGATTTTTCTACAAATGCTTTCCACACTCTCTCCTACCTCTTTCTCCTATCCTCTGCAATAATCTGCCTCCTTCTGGTCCAAATGAATCACCAAAACTTCATGTGAGAGCTAATTCTTACCAATCGGTCATTATCATCCTCTTCACCTAGTCTATCTGTCTCTATCAGATGATGCACAACAGAAAGCCCCCATGCCTTATAATTGCACATATAAGCCGAACATCAGCTACCCTTTTAGGAAATCTGGCGAACAGGAGTCCTATTGTGGCAAACCAAATTTCGAGATTACCTGCAAAGAGGTATACCCTGTCTTGACTTTCTCAGATAGGGGGTACAATATCAAGGATATCTTCTATGCGCACAATTCATTCCTCATGTTTAATGCCCCTGTGTACCAGGAATCTTGTGATGCTCTTCGTGTAATATCGGCCTCGAAAGATGGCCTGTCAACCTCAGTTCTACTAATGCCTATTTCTTCTTCTACTATAATTGCATCTTCGCAGCCAAAAAGTTTTTTCATATTTAGTGGACTATGCTAGCAACTCCACCCTCCATTCTTTTGCTTTTTTCTTCCATGGAAGCATTGCAGGAAATGGATTACTATTCCGCCACTAGCTCCTGCTACTCTGCAGTTAGCATACCTATTTACGTAAATGCCAATTTCCCTAGCCTTAATGTCTACGGATTACAGTGAGATTAAGAAGGGACTCGTATTGAATTGGACTGCAATTAATGTAGCAAGTGTGACAGGAAGTGAGGGATGGTGTGCATTCAAGAACACTAGTTTTGTTTGACTTTGCCAATATGCTCCTTATTCTCATACCTACAATGATGGTAAATGCCTGGGGAATTTTGTTTTCTGCTTTTGCTTATTGACTGAGATTTCATATCAACTGCTTTGCTTGATCTTTCATTTCTACATGCGGAGGGACGGTGTAAATTAGAACTTCACCACAACCTTCTCTGCCTTGATTGTTTGATCTTGAGGTTGCCACCTGCATCCCATAAGATCCAATGGTTTAAATGTATTGAGTGAAAATGCACAAAATTCATCGTAAAATTTGCAGATGTTGGACTAAAGTGACTTGATTTTCATTGCGGAATTTTGTTGTGCATGCAACCAAACAAAAAAAAGCTTCCGCTTTCACTAGTGATGCTAAAATATGACCAGGTGTGCAATTGAAATATAAGACATTGATAGATTTGAACTCTACATATAAAACTGTTTTTTAGGGGTGGATACAAGCATGAGCACATGCTTCCATTCGAGATACATGCACGATCTATCTCATTGTAGGAAGCACTCTTTTATTAATTTCATTCAAGATTTGTTTGATAAGCATTTGCGTCCTGGCAGGAAAACATGGCAATTTGGGGACAAAAGCCATCATAGGTAATCCGTTAAATCATGTTTTTTGTTGACTATTTTCTATAAAGATTCACGACTTAGAAGCCTCAATAAAGTGATGAAGTGAGATTGCCATTTTGGAATGTTCTATGTTTTTTCAGGAGTAGCAGCATCAGGAGTTGGAATTGGGATCGCCCTTATTTTAATGCTTTCCTTCAAGAAGAAACCAATGATAAGAAGAATTATGGCTTTGATAAAGCAAAGGAGAGAATATTTCAATGGCGAAATGAAAATCGAGGGACTCATCTCTTCAAGAAGGTACACCTATAAAGACATCAAGAGGATGACCAACTCTTTCAAAGAAAAGTTAGGCCAGGGAGGCTATGGTTGTGTGTACAAAGGCAAGCTTCAAGATGGCCAACTTGTGGCAGTGAAGCTTCTAAAGAAGTTGAAAGGCGATGCCGAAGAATTTTTCAATGAAGTTGTGAGCATAAGTAGGACTTCTCATGTCAATGTTGTCAACCTCTTGGGATTCTGTTTTGAAGGAAGCAAAAGAGCTTTGGTTTATGAGTTCATGCCTAATGGATCCCTCGAAAAGTTCATATTTAATAGGAGTAACACATTGGAGTTAGATCAACTATTAAGTTGGGACACATTGTACCAAATTTCCCTTGGCATAGCTCATGGGCTAGAGTACTTGCATATAGGATGCAACATGAGAATCTTGCACTTCGACATAAAGCCCCACAACATTCTCCTCGATGCAAACTATTGTCCCAAGATTTCTGACTTTGGTCTTGCCAAAATATGCCCAAGAGAAGAGAGCATCGTGTCAATGCTAAGTGTCCGAGGCACTGCTGGATACATTGCTCCAGAGCTGATCATAAGGAACATCGGAGGGGTTTCTCATAAATCAGATGTCTATAGCTATGGGATGATGGTTCTGGAGATGGTCAGTAGAAGGAAAAACATCGAAGTCACAGTAGATCATACCAGCGAAGTATACTTTCCTCATTGGGTCCACCAACGTCTAGTGCTCCAAGAAGATCTTGGGCTGCACGAGATCATGAATGAGGAGGAAGAAGGAATCACAAAGAAGATGATTGTAGTAGGCTTATGGTGCATTCAGATCGATCCAAGAGCTCGACCTTGTATGACTCAAGTTGTGGAGATGCTAAATGGAAGTGACGAGGCCTTGCAAATTCCTCCAAAACCATCCTTGTCATCATCCTCAAGATTGCCGGAGGCTTGTCCATGTGAAAGTTCGTCTTTACAAGAGAGTAATGACTCGAGTTGTGGTTATTCAATTTCACTTATACCAGACTAACATAGTTTGTAATGGAGTATATAAAAACACTAAAAGGCTGTCAATGTTTTAATTAATGACTATTGAGCTTTTCATGAACTTGTGATCAAATGTGTAGATTAAATTCCTATGAGTATGATGGAAAAGCAAAGAAGTGAAAAGTGCATTATTTCATATTATCAATATAGTTTGCCATTTATCCAAATAGGAATTATATTGTGTAAAATAGCTGACATGTTGAATATATTTTATTGAACGACCTCCATTATGAACTCTTGAATTGGATGGGCCTAATTCATTTAACAAGTATAGTTGAGAGATTTGTCATTTTGTTTAAAGATTTTATCATGGATTATTCTAAAGAATTATTTAGGCAACAAATGTTAAGAGTTGTAATTGCACCGACTTCCTTCCTGATAAAGCGTCATCAATGTGTTAGCAATTCCTTGTTATCTTAATCAGTGATCTTAAGGCCAAGCAAGGTAGTATCCTTTTCGTGTTGACGTTAAACCAAACCCTTTTTGGTCAAGCCTGGTCATCTCCTTTCCATTCCGATGATAGAATGCACTCGATGATATGAGAAGATGCAATATCAACTTGCAGGAAGTTTTGAATCGAGGGTTTGATGTTCAGTGTGGTGACCAAGCCGAGTGGTCAGCGTGCACTTTCTCTGGCGGTTCTTGCGGCAGCAACTCCTCTTCTTCAACATCTAGTGTCACGTGTTATTGCGTGGCAACCCTATGCTCGTACCTGCAGTGACCCTGTACGTTCTTTCAATAGCATTCCCGGGAGAGCTTTCTCAACTTTATTAGGCAGGTTCTTGTTTCTATAGGCGCATCAGATTCTATTATCAACCATGCAGAATATGCACAAAATCGCTAAAACTTAAGCTTCTGTGGAGTCAGTTTCTATTAGTGCCTCAAAGATCATATGGCCGATAGACCCCGAGAATTTGTCGCGAGAAAACTCAATTCGATTGAATGTGATCCACTTGTTTCTTTTTTAGATATTCAATGGTGCCATGCTTGTTTTGTCTTCCTCCAACTAAGAATATCATGCGACAAGGATGACTTTTTCATGACTTTTCTTTTTGGTGGCGCAAAGCAAGAGGAAATCTCAAGTTATCTACTGCTTGGCGATGAATAGCTAATAAATCACGCATTCATTTAATACCTTAAACTTTAAGAATAGCTAATAATGATCCCGCAAAATCTCATATGATATCGGAATTATTGGACTTAAGTTTGAATTTTCCAAGCCTTGTTTTGTCTCCCCAATTAAATTCCCACGATTAGTACTTGGCAAAAGACAAGATTAAGCATGAGGGGGAGTGTTAAAATATTTAAATAATAGGCCACGCCTTCATCTAATAACTACAACTTTTAGAAAAAATGGCAATTCTCTCACAAAATCTCACAAGAGACTCGTTTTCACTGACTAGTCACAAAGATTTGTATAATGGGAGGTTTGTTCCTAATTGTAATTTAGAGGTCCCTTTTACTAGGAAGTTTCATGGTTTGATCTTTAGGATTTTGTGGAGCAAATTTTTCGCAAATATTCTTCATTGGTTGTTTGAATAATGCACGCATCAGACCACATTCTGCTTCACTTGGTATTTGCTTCAAAGTTGAAGAGCCAGCACTCAACAGTGATGAAAGTTTGGACCAATTCAAACCAACTCCATTTGATGCTTCCGCAAATGCTTTCCACACTCTCTCCTGCCTCTTTCTCCTATCCTCTGCGATCCTTTGCCTCCTTCTGGTCCAAATGAATCACCAAAAGTTCGTCTTCAACAGAAGTAATGCTTTGGACATACATCAACAATTGAGTTGGGACACATTGTATCGGATTTCGGTCAGCATTGCTCATGGGCTAGAGTACTTACATAGAGGCTACCGAATAAGGAACTTGCACTTTGCCATAACGCCCCATTACATTCTTCTCGTCCAGAACTATTGTCCCAAGATTCTTGACTTTGGTCTTCCCAAAATATGCCCTAGACAAAAGAGCATCATGTTAATGCTAGGTGCTCGGGGCACCCCTAGATACATTGTTCCACGGCTGATCATGACAGACATTGGTGGGGTTTCTTACAAATTGAATGTCTATAGCTACGTTATGATGGTTCTCAAGATGGTTGGTAGGAGGAAAAAATTCAAGTCACAGTAGATCATACTAGCCAAATATACTTGCTTCATTGGGCACACCAATATTTGGAGCTCCAAGAAGAGCTTGGGCCGCATGGGATCACAAATGAGAAGGATGAAAGAAAAGCGAAGAAGATGACTGTAATAGGCTTATGGTAAATTCAAAACTATTCAAGAGCTCGACCATCTATGACCTAAGTTGCAATGATGCCAAAAGGAAGTGTTGAAGCCTCACAAATTCCTCCTATACCATCCCTGTCATCTCCCTCAAGATCGATCCCTACTTGTCCGAGTGATTGTTTGTCTCTGTAAAACAATAGTGACTTGAGTTGGGTAAATCCAACATCAAGTATACGGGACGACATAGTTTGTAATACTAGTATATAAAAGAAGATGCACCAAAAAAAAGTGAAAAGGGCATAATTTCATATTATAAATTGAGTTTGTCATTTGTCCAAATATGATACGATTTGTCATTTCTCATGAACTTTTGAATTGAATAGGCCTAATCCATTTATAAGCATAGTAGAGAGATATGTCATTTCATATAATTCTTATTATAGACTACACTAGAGAATTACTCAAGCAACAAATGTTACAATTGTAAATGCACTAACTTCCTCCGTGCTTAAGTGTGATCAATTCATGTTTTCTTGTGCAAAACTTAGACAAGTCTGAAGCTCAACTTAGGCCAACAGAACTCAGCCTAATCTCGATTTCTCTTGATCACATGGCCCTATCCATTTTCAACCATACCCCACTCCCCCTACTCTCTCTCCTCCGAAATAGCAAGGAATGGTGATAGGTGTTGTGTGAATTTAGGTTTGTCCTAACCTACCTCTCGATAGGGAGGAAAATAGGCTTAGAAGTATTGCTTAAAGGACGGGCCTTTGGCCCATGATTTAGATGTGGGCTCTCTCAAATCCATACTTCACGTGACATCGGGTGTTCAAATTGATGGTATAATAATTCTTTTAAAAAAAGGAGTCGCCGCTAGTTTATTAGGGTCGGCTAGAAACCAAGTGAAGTGCAAGAGCATTCTTCACTTCCTACATAACCAAATGATCTAAGGTTAGGGACTTGATTATGCTAATTAGCTAATTAGTGCTCTTTTTGCATCTAATTTTGTTCATTTCAAAAAAAGATTTTCATCAGGCCGTCTGTATTGATTTTATATTTATTCACTAACATATGAGGTGATCACACGAGTACGCAATCATTAACATAATAGTTAGTAATCCAAGAACGCATAAAAAATAAATTGCATGGATAGCAAGGACCTAACACTAAGGAATAAGATATTGGGCAACCAAAGGCAATTGTCCTTAAGGACAATCAAAACTCTAAAGTAAAGCCTTAAGGGTATGTTCAATATTTTAGCACAATTTTAGAGTCAAAAGGCTTCAGAATTTTTGGAGTTTTTTAATTAATTTTTTAAATTTTTAGTTTTAATTTTTTTCTAGAAATCTTCACAATTTTTGTTGTTCTCCAAATTTTTCTGAATTTTTTGAAATTTTTTTGAAATTTTATGAATTGTTTTTAAATAATTTTCAGAAATTTTGAATTTTCTAAAAAATTTGAATTTTCGAAATTTTTAAACCCATTTTATGATTTTTTAGTTTTTTTTTCTTATTATTGTTTAATACACTTTTTCTTTTCCTTTTAATTTTAAATTTTTTTAATCTTTTAATCTTTAATATTATTATATTTATGAAAATGGGTTTTGATCGGGTTTACCCTATTCGACTTGCTAACCCGATCCTTCAACCCGAATCCAAACTACTCAAATATAACCTCATTCTTTAATACATTTTTTTATATTCTTTTTTTTTTCCTATTTTCTATTTTTTTTTTTTTTTTTCTGGTCTTCTTCCTCTTTGTGCAGCTCCTTTTCTTTCTCGACGGCTTCCCCTGCACCGAAGCCACACTACCGCCTAGACGAGCTACCGCCGGTGTTCGGACCATTGCTAGACCACCACCCAATGTCGGTCGTCTAGCCTGATGGACACCCACCATTGCCGGCCACTAGTTGGCTGGAGGTCATGACCATTGCCGGAATACTTCCAACAAAGGATTTTCAAGCCCTAAAATTCCGTATGACCAAAACTCTAATGATTCAAGTACTAACACCAGCATGAGCAAACGACACAATGGAATGGACTTCAATTTGAACAAAGACGACACCACAGAAACGAACCTCATAAAAATCATTTCTGAATCTCGCTTTGACATTTCATCAAACAGATAGAATGCATTGGCTAGAGGGAGGACCTAGGCTCATTCGGGATTCGGGTTTAGGCAAAGAATGGTCATACTAGATAGGATTGACACTCGAGACTAACTTAGGGACGAATCTTCAGCATTTAGCACCAGTAACCTTAAAATCACAAATCTCGGCCAAAACAAATCACATGAACCCAGACCTCACTTAGACATTTTAGCGAACAGCTGATGCACACTACTGAACAAGGGACTTTGGACTTGATAGGGATTTAATCGCGGACCAAAACTCCTAACGACGAATGCTAGGACACAAAGCAGCTTTAATGGAAGACGGACGGTACCGAAGTTCGCGCGAACTGGTCGGCTGCGAGCTCTGGGCCGAAGCCCCAAAAACAGGGCACAAGGATTCGGGAAAGACCTACCTGGTTCGGATGCAACACTATGAGGGACGGCGAGCACCGAACAGACCTCAGGCAATGGTGAAATACTCTTTCGAGCTCGCTTTTCCTTTCTCTCGAGCTCACCCTCTCTCGGTTGTTCTCTTTGGGTTCTAACCAGCAGAAAAACAGAGCTCCTCCTCTCTCTCTGCCTTCTCTCCCTTTATCCCTCTCTCGGCTTTTCTCTCTCCTCCAGGGCGACGCCGGCTAGCCCCGTACCAGACGACATTCCCTACACTGGCGTCGTGCGCAACGCTTGTCGCCAACATCCTCGCCGTCCTCGCTTCACGTACAGCCGTCGTCCTTCCCCGTCTGTCGTCAAGCCAGCAGCCAGAGGGAGAGAGGAGAAAGAAGAGAAAGAGGCTGGGCCGGCGGAGAAGAGAACTGGGCCACGTGTTGTGGGGGGTGTTAAAAGGAAAAGAAGAAATAGTATTCTTGCAATTCCCTACGCAACTACCGATAAAAAAGAGAAGAGAGGGCCAAGCCCACTCGGGAGATAAAAAAGAAGAAGAAATGGATTGGGCTGGCCTCGCTGGAAGAAGAAACGGCAGGAAGAGAAGAGAGGGCCAAGCAGACCTAGCCTTGTTCCGAATGTCCATATCCAATGCAAATGTTCCTAATGTCCATATCCAATGCAATTTAATGGAAATTATTTTTGCTAAGGGTTAAAAATTAATCTTTAAATTTCTATGCGATTGACTCTAAAGTAAAAAGGTAAAATTCAGGCATCAACAAAATTAATTTGAAATAAGGGTAAGTTTTTTGGACGAAAAAAAAAAAGGGTAAGTGGAGCTAGACTAGGAAATGAATCATCTTACAAAAGTAAATGACGCGGGAGTACTTTGATTGGATATTTTTTTTTTTGTTTTTTTTGGGGGGGGCGGGGGCGGGGGTGGAGATAGAGAGAGAGAGAGAGAGGTCTCATGGTTCTCAAATAGTAAGGCAAAATCAGAGCAAGGCTTCATTTCTTTGTGGGAGAGAGAGAGAGAGAGATCATGGGAAAAGAAGGGGACTCGGTCAACAGCAGAGTCGTTCCTGAATCTGGACGTTCCTAAACCCTATTCCCATCCTCCATCTTGCTTAGTCCGATGAACAATAATTCTGCCTATATACTTCCACGTATCAATTTATTTTCTGATGTGAGCCCATTAACGTTTTCTTGCCATTATGTCGGATATCTATGCCTCAATTTTATCTATGGTTCTTGAATCCGATACTTGATCCTGAGGACATAGGAACTCTGTAAAACCTATTGGAAACATCTTGTAATTCTTCATCGAGTGAAACTAATTAGGCGTCCTTTATTGCTTAAGGTCATAAATGTTTAAATCATATTTCCGAGTGCGTAGAATCCTGTTTTGATGTGATCAATAGAGGAAGGACATAATTTCGTAGTGATATTTGTTTGGAATCGCTCGTTTACATCACCTGGATTTAATCATGCATATGTGCTTTTGGTAATCCTATTAGCGTCAGTGTAGGGCCGTTCTAGGTTCACCGACGCATGAATTAGAGACGTTGCAGGGCCCAAAGGGCCGAATGCTTACTGTTCCAATCGCTCTTCGATCTGAACAGCAAGCATTGTTTAGCCCACTTGCGCCTCTCTGAGCCAGTCCTTGGCTGCCCTTATTTATTCGTTTTAGCCTCGCATGGCACGTGTTCATGCATATGGGGGCCCGCTTTTATCAGATTTTTAGCATTGATAATATGAAATGTTGATGGTTCATCCGATATTCGACTCATGACTCGAACGTTCGGGTTTTGGTCGGATCGGTCGTCGGTGAGCTTCCTTTTTGCGTTCATTTGTTACATCCTTGGATACGAATGTCCATTTGAATCCATTCTAACCCTTTTTTTCCTAGGACATATAAAATGGAGACATTGAATAAGTATCGGTTCTGTCAATACCATTTTCCCTTTCGGATGCCTTCATTTTTTCTTTGTATTTTTTGCATTTAGATTTATGATTTTTATCTTTAAATAATATCATTTCAGAAGAAGGAGAATGGTGGCTAACGGCAGGTGGCTGTATAGAAAATTTTTACTTATCGTTTATGTTCCAAACCTATTTTTGGACTAAAAAATTGTTCCAAATATAGAAATATAAAATTACATTATCAAATGAATTTATGCCAAAACCTATTTTCGGGAACTAGAAAAATAGAAAAAAGAAAAAGAAAATAGTTATTATGGGTGTCCTAAAGTGACGTAGCACGGAATTTGGTGATGCGCAGGGGGGATGTCTTCATAAAACGTTACCACATGTGCAGGGGCGTTTGAAAAATGTTCCTGTCCGACTGGAAAAAAACAAAAAATTGTCCCTACTTGCGGAGGTTTCTCGCAGTGAATGTTGTTGATGAATTTTCGAGGAGTCAGGGAGCGAGGGATTTTCATTTTTTATTTGGATGAGGGATTGGTTTGGCCGATCTAAGTATTGATAGAGGACTATTCTTGCATATGCTACGCCGGTGCCTTGCAAGTAACATAACCATGGGATGAATGGGCGCCACAAGCGCCCGTTTGTAGCATCTACGCTGCATTTCGATAGCAGCCTAATCATTCCCTAGAGAGCAGGGACGCGGGGCCCGTCCTCTTTTTACACGGTGCAACTTGGTTAAATTGGCATAAAAAAAAAAATCAAGCATTAAGTTGAAAATGGGGAAACAAAGTACGCGAGTTTAAAAAAAAAAAAAAAAAGTACACGAGTTTTGTCCACGATGACCAACACCATTCGTCCTCAATGACTAAAAACTTGTAAGCTGACCTTGGCTACAATATCCGTTCGTCCGTTCGTCTATGGTAACCAATACCATTTGTGACGAGATCCAGTTGATCTTATTTCTAAAGGCAGATAAGAAGGAAAAAAATTAGCCTTATTTATTTTTTAAAAGTTTTCCCTTGTACGCATAGGATTATCGAACATAGCATGCCAATTGCTCTACGTGATAATTTTTAATAATATTTTAACATTTATTTATTTCTTTCCTTTGTCCTTTTGTTTCTTTCTTTCTCTTCTCCTTCTTCATTGTTTTCTTACTATGGCTAGTGAGGATCATCGACCCTCATTGGCTGCAAATGAGGGTTGAGACGCCATTTTGGGTGGGTGGGTGGGTGGGGGGTGTGCATCACGTGGCCAAGAGCAAGGCCAGCCTTGTTGGCCTTGCCCAAAAGTAGACAAGGTTGTCCTCATTTGTGGCCAATTAGGTACCTTTGTCAAAATCCAGGCGAGGTTGGTCACCCGTGGTTGTAATGGCCTCGCCTAGGGCCAAGAGGGGCTAGTTGAGGGCCAGTTGAGGGTTTTGGGGGGGGTGGTGTGTGCGCATCATGTGGCCATGAGCAAGGCCAACTTTGTTGGCCTTGCCCAAATGTAGACAAGGTTGCCTCACTTATGGCCAATGATGTACCTTTGCCCAAATCCAAGCAAGGTCAATCGCTTGTGGCTACAATGGCCTTACCTAGGTCCAAGTGAGACTAGTTGAGAGTCACGACACTTGCTTGCACCCAGGAAGGGGTTTGCTACAAGTGGCTAGTAAGGGCTTAGTCAAGTAAGAAAACACTGAGGAAGGAAAAGAGAAAGGAAATAAATAAAAAATTAAAATATCAAAAAAGATTTTCTACAATGTCGATTGTGTTATATAGGATGACTGACATCTATATTAGCGATTTTTGGCCAATTGGTCATTATCATTATCTTCACCAACTTAGTCTATCTGACTCTTATCGGATGATGCACGACTTGAGGCCTCCATACCTCATAATGGCAGATATCAGCCCGAACATCAGCAGCTACCCTTTGGGGATTTCTAGCAAACAAGAGTCCTATCGTGGCAATCTGAATTTCGAGATTACCTGCAAAGAGATTACCTTGTCTTGACTTTCTCGGACAAGGGGTTCAATATCAAGGATATCTTCTATGTGCCCAATTCATTCCTCCTGTTTAATGCCTTGTGTACCCGGAATCTTGTGATGCTCCTCAGCGAAATATTAGCCTCGAAAGATTGCTTTTCAATCTTAGTTCCACTAATGCCAAGGCCAGCCTTGTTGGCCTTGCCCAAATGTAGACCAGGTTGCCTCACTTGTGGCCAATGAGGTACCTTTGCCCAAATCCAAGCGAGGTTGGTCACCTGTGGCTGCAATGGCCTTGCCTAGGTCCAAGTGGGGCCAATTAAAGGCCAGTTGAGGGCCAATTGGGCGGGGGTGTGCATCACGTGGCCATGAGCAAGGCCAGTCTTGTTGACCTTGCCCAAAAGTAGACAATTTGCCTCACTTATGGCCAATGAGGTACCTTTGCCTAAATCCAAGCGAGGTTAGTCGCCTGTGGCTACAATGGCCTTGCCTAGGTCCAAGTGAGGCCATTTGAGGGTCACGACACTTGTTCACACCTAGGAAGGGGTTCAATACAAGTGGTTGGTAAGGGCCTAGTCAAGTAAGAAAACACTGAAGAAGGAAAAAAGAAAGAAAAGAAAAAATTAAAAAAATTAAAATATCAAAAAAGATTTTCTACAATGTCGGTTGTGTTATATAAGATGACTGACATCTATATTCGCGATTTTTGGCCAATTGGTCATTATCATCATCTTCACCAACTTAGTCTATCTGACTCTTATCAGATGATGCATGACTTGAGGCCTCCATACCTCAGAATGGTAGATATCAACCGAATATCAGTAGCTACCCTTTGAGGATTTCTAGCAAACAAGAGTCCTATTGTGGCAATCTAAATTTTGAGATTACCTACAAAGAGATATACCCTGTCTTGACTTTCTTGGACAGGGGGTTCAATATCAAGGATATCTTCTATGCACGCAATTCATTCCTCCTGTTTAATGCCTCGTGTACCTGGAATCTTGTGATGCTCCTCAGCAAAATATCAACCTCGAAAGATGGCCTTTCAATCTCAGTTCCACTAATGCCAAGGCCAGTCTTGTTGGCCTTGCCCAAATGTAGATAAGGTTGACTCACTTGTGGCCAATGAGGTACCTTTGCCCAAATCCACCAAGTAAGAAAACACTGAAGAAGGACAAGAGAAAGAAAAGAAAAAATAAAATTAAAATATCAAAAAAGATTTTCTACAATGTCGATTTTGTTATATAGGATGATTGACATCTATATTAGTGATTTATGGCCAATTGGTCATTATCATCATCTTCACCAACTTAGTCTATTTGACTCTTATGGAATGATGCTCGACTTGAGGCCTCCATAACTTAGAATGGCATATATCAGCCGAACATCAACAGCTACCCTTTGAGGATTTCTAGCAAACAAGAGTCCTATTGTGGCAATCTGAATTTTGAGATTACCTGCAAAGAGGTATACCATATCCTGACTTTCTCGGATAGGGGTTTCAATATTAAGGATATTTTCTATGCACGCAATTCATTCCTCCTGTTTAATGCCCCGTGTACCAAGAATCCTGTGATGCTCCTTAGCGAAATATCAACCTCGAAAGATGGCCTTTCAATCTCAGTTCCTCTAATGCCAAGGCTAGTCTTGTTGGCCTTGCCCAAATGTAGACAAGGTTGCCTCACTTGTGGCCAATGAAATACCTTTACCCATATCTAGGCGAGGTTGGTCACCTGTGGCTGCAATGGCCTTGCCTAGGTCCAAGTGGGGCCAGTTGAGGGCCAGTTGAGGGCCAATTTGGGGGGGGGGGGGTGCATCACGTGGCCATGAGCAAGGCCAGCCTTGTTGGCCTTGCCTAAATGTAGACAAGGTTGCCTCACTTATGGCCAATGAGGTACCTTTGCCCAAATCCAGGCGAGGTCGATCGCCCGTGGCTACAATGGCCTTGCCTAGGTCTAAGTGAGGCCAGTTGAGTGTCATGGCACTTGCTTGAACCCAGGAAGGGGTTCACTACAAGTGGCTGGTAACGGCCTAGTCAAGTAAGAAAAAACTGAAGAAGAAAAAGAGAAAGAAAATTAAAAATTAAAAAAATTAAAATATCAAAAAAGATTTTCTACAATGTTGGTTGTGTTATATAGGATGATTGACATCTATATTAGTGATTTCTGGCCAATTAGTCATTATCATCATTTTCACCAACTTAGTCTATCTGACTCTTATCGAATAATGCATGACTTGAGGCCACCATACCTCAGAATGGCAGATATCAGCCGAACATCAACAGCTACCCTTTGAGGATTTCTAGCAAATGAGTCCTATTGTGGCAATCTGAATTTTGAGATTACCTACAAAGAGATATATCCTATCCTGACTTTCTCGGACAGGGGGTTCAATATCAAGGATATCTTCTATGCGCGCAATTCATTCCTCCTGTTGAATGCCCCGTGTACCCCGAATCTTGTGATGCTCCTCAACAAAATATCAGCCTCGAAAGATGGCCTTTCAATCTTAGTTCCATTAATGCCAATTTCTTCTTCTACTATAATTGCATCCTTGCAACCAACAAGTTTTTACATATTTAATGGACTATGCTAACAACTGCACCCACCATTCTTTTGCCCTTTCTTCCAAGGAAGCATTGGAGGAAATGGATTACTATTTTGCCGTTAGCTCTTGCTACTCTGCAGTTAGTATACCTGTTTACGTAAATGCCAATTTTCCTAGCCCTGATGTCTAAGGATTATAGTGAGATTAAGAAGGGGTTCCTATTGAACTAGACTGCAACTAATGCATCAAGTGTGAGGGAAGTGAGGGACAGTGTGGATTTAAGAAAACTAATTTTGTTTGCCTTTGCCAAGATGCTCCTCATCCTCATAGCTGCAATAATGGTAAATGCCTGGGGGATTCAGTTTTCTGCTTTTGCTTCTTGACTGAGATTTTATATCAACTGCTTTGCTTGATCTTTCATTTATGCATGCCGAGGGAAGGTGTAAATTAGAACTTCACCTCAACCTTCTCCGTCTTAATTGTTTGATCTTGAGGTTGTCATCTGCATCTCACGAGATCCAATTGTTTTAATGTATTGAGTGAAGATGCACAAATTCACGGTAAAATTTGCATATGTCGGGCTAAAGCAACTTGATTTTCTTTGTTGAATTTTGTTGTGCGCGCAACCAAACAGAAAAAAGCTTCCGCCTCCACTAGTGATGCTAAAATCTGACCAGGTGTGCAGTTGAAATATAAAACGTTGAGAACTCTACATATAAAACCGTTCTTTCTGGGTGGATCCAAGCATGAGCACATGTTTCCATTCGAGATATATGCACAGTCTATCGCACTCTAGGAAGCACTCTTTTACTAGTTTCATCCCAACTTCGTTTGGATTTATTTGATAAGCATTTGTGTCCTGGCAGGGAAACGTGGCATTCTGGGGACAAAAGCCATAATAGGTAATCCGTTAAATTTTGTTTTTTATTGTCTATTTTCTAATATTCACAACTTAGAAACCTCGATAAAGTGATGAAGTGAGATTGCTGTTTCGAAATGTTCTATGTTTTTTCAGGAATAACAGTATCGAGAGCTGGAATTGGGATCGCCCTTATTTTAATGCTTTTCATCAAGAAGAAACCAATGATTAGATGAATTATGGCTTTGATCTAGCAACGGAGTGAACATTTCAACGGCCTCCTTATCCAAAGTTGAGAAACTTATTTTAGCGGGTAGATTTCGGGTGAAATTTGTATAGAATCTAGAATTGCTCTCATTATCCATAGTTGCATATTGAAGAGAGAGGGAGGGGTGGGGGGAGGTTAAAAGCGGTGAATTGGAATTTTCAGATAAAAGTCGGTGCAGCTCAAAAATTGAAATTTTCGTATTGAATGGGGGACATTCAATTTGAAGTCACGATGTTCGTCTCATTTTGAAAAAAAAAAAAAAAAAATCACACCCTTGTCTCCGGGATTTCCAAACACTTATAAATAGAGACTCCAGAGACCACTCAAATGGGGGGAACGATCAACAAACACAAGCGCTCAAAGAATTTTCATAGCGAAGCTCTCTCACCCCTCTCATCTCTCTCTCAGCGCGTCTATCGAAGCTCCGATGCATCCCATCTATTCAGCCGCGTGCAGGAGATTCTCTATCAGCGACTCCTCCTCATCTTGGCAGTCGTCCGGTAGTAGTCTTTTCCAGCAGCGCCAATAAGCCGGCATTTGAATTCCTCGCGCTCACGATGTTCCTGCAAGTTCTCTGGTGGAAGCCCAGCACTTTCGCTGAGCCTCCTGCAACCTTGGCGAAAGATGACGAATGAGGCAGGAATTAATTGAGTTATGCACCGAATGAGGAGAGAACATGTCTGAGATATGTACTTGAAAAGCTAAATTAACACATGAAAGCGCCTTTTGACATAAGGGCAAAACTTTGTTGCCTACTTGTACGCTAAACAACAAAATTGAGACTCAGTATGGGACGGGTTAAAGCGGACAATACTTAATTCAGGGACGTCGCGATATGGTATTAGATCAGGACCCTCTACAATATGTGGTTTGGGAATGAACCGAGTTGAAGCTGGTGGGCCTATAAAGAACAGGTGACAACCTAGGAAAATGCCCGTCTGTACGCCAAAAGACAGAATTGTAAGCTTGGTATAGGATGGGCTAAAGTAGAAAATGCGGACAATATCTCCTCGAGTGAGTTAATCTAGAGATATCACAACATTCAGTGAGACTAGTTGCTGTGCCCTATCATTATTGGTAATTCCACCTCGCCAAACCAAGCCCATCATCCTAGGATTCCAACAAGTTTCTTAGGGAATGTCCAGCAACCGCCGCCAGCTCCCTCATCGCAACCAGAGCCTCCACCGATTTGTCCAGCAGCTTCGGCAATATTCTAGGTTGCACGACCAGTCGCGATGCCCCAGCTAGCTCCTGACGACGACATATAGCCTCGTCGCCATGTCCAACATGTTGATCCATACCCAAACCTCCACCTGTGCCCTCATGGTTACTTTGCCTTCGCAGTTTTTCCTTCAGCAGCACACCTCGCCTCTTTGTTTCGCTTGGGACATCTTGACAAAATTAAGGTGAGTTGAGGTTTGTACTATCCGTGCTTTAGTATATGGCTTTCATTGCATGAAGCTTAGGTCGTGCATGGCAACTTTTCAATTTCATTGTTTTTTTTTCTTTTTCTTCTCGGAATAAAAAAAAAAGAATAGAAATCCATTTGGTAATACCAACTAATGTTTTTATTCCTCATAATAAAAAAGTGGCTGGGAAATAGATTTGGAACAGAAGTGAGAAGTAAAAAAAGTGACTTTTTATTCCTAAGAACAATTTCTAGAAATAAGTTTTTTGTTCTTTTTTCCTTCTTCCTTCCCCACAATTTGCCACATTGACCACTTGTCGCCACCGGTTGTCAGCCACCACTGCTACCGTCGCCACCATTGATTGCTGGTCATTGGCTACCAGTGGCGGCGGTAACCATAGCTTGAGAAGGAGCAAGAAGAAGAAGAAAGAGAACAAAAAATCCTAAAAATATTACTAAAAAGTTAAAAGAAATTGTGAGTCGTACCAAACACATTCTTATTCTTTTTCTATTCCGAGAATAAAAATTTTGTATAATTTTTTTTTTGTCGAAATTTTTATAGTTATTAAACGTTTTTTTTTTAACTCAGAAATTGTTTTAAGAAGTAGAAATAGAAAAAAAAATTGAAAAGAAATTATTTCTCAAAACAAAAATGTTTCCAATGCATACTTAATGTTAAATTATAGTTATGATATACATATTAGGGCTGGGACTTTTAAGCCCAAAAGTGCCCATCCTCAGTATGATCTCATGTCTCGAATGTGGTTTATTATATGATTTATTATGCATGATGGACCATATAAATTTTGGCCGTTTAGAATGATGTCCTCATCGAATTATCTCAATGAACCTTTAGATGATGAGAGTTATGTGTTCATTGCACAGAGCGAGGTGGCAAATTGCATGCGACCGACAATAGGTACTGTATCAACATCTGTTCTATGATCGTGTACACTGGGCTCCTCGCTTGTGGTCACGGCACATCGACTCCATTAGAGCAGTCGACTGTCACCCAAAAGTTCCGTATAAATGAAGTGCACGCAATCCCGAGAAACTGAGGGATTGAAGAAAGTGAATGGCACTATAGAGTAGATGAAACTACTGGATTAGTTTTATGCAGTCGTTTTAGCTAAAGAGATCTATGACAGTCCATTTATTTTGAGGATAATATTTTTTAGAAAATATTTTCTTATTTTCTGGCATTTGGTTCGTATAGAAAAATAAGTCAATAGAAAATGTTTTCCTATTAAAATTTAAATTAAAAAAAAATGATTTACTCTTTGAAAGAATTAGAAAATGTCTTCCAAAAAGTAACTAGGTATCGATGCTTTGGCCTGAAACTTTATGCTTGGACACGGAAACCCTAACGTTAGGTCTCGACGTTCAGAAGCAAGTCTTCGGCAAATGGGCCTGGGACCATCAAGGCTAGGCCCAAGAACTCGATTCTCGGGCTCCCAACACCCACGCCCATAACCATCGAGGCTAGGCCCAATCCCATGGTGCCTATACATGATACTTCAGCACTCAAGCCTAGGTCTCTAAAAGGTCGTGCTTGGGTCCCCAACGCTCACTCTTTGATCTTAACCCTCAAGTTTGGGACAATAATGGCCGTGCGTGGGTCCTTGGTTAATGAAACATTTATTATTATAAAAGTATTTTGAAAATGTATAATTATTTTGTATTTAAAAAAATCAAATTTTAATTATTTTTTCTAAATATTCAAAATTCTAATTATTTATTGTTTTATATTATTTCTTTTTCTTTCTTTTTCTTTTTGCTTCTTCCTTTGCCAGCGATAGCTGGCAACAATCATGTGATCATTGATCGGTAGTGATTGGCGATTGAAAATTGGCAAATCTATTAACAACTGGGTGGTGACCAGTGATGACAGCTAGCAGCGGCGACTGGCGATGATGACTAGTTGAGGAAGGAGGAAAAAAATAGAATAAAAAATAATTCAAAAATTCAAAATTATTGATAAGTTTCTCTAGGAAAATCAAATTAGATTTTCCATACCAAATGATGGAAAACATCATCTAGTTCATCTTTGGGTTTAAGCCAAACACCGAAAATACTCTTCTGTTTTTTTTTTGGAAAATATTTTTCAAAGACGTTACATTTTCCTTTGAAACAAACGGATGCTAGGATTCCCATTCAATTTGACAGCCTTAGATCATCAAAAGAATGTGTGCACTTGGCATCGGGTTTGCCATGGGTCGCTGCATTTGTGCAGGATGTTTACTTCGGCTTGTGGATGGAATGAAGAATCATTCATGTTTGACTGGTAATTACTTCAAATTGCAGTCACATTTTTTTTAGTCTGTTGACCATTAATGACATGGTCATCGTTTCCGGAGGAGTAACACTGATTGTGCTCTTGTTGGCTCCAATCGTCGTGTTTCTGTGATCAGAAGGCACATGTGACAGCTCCATCACGAGTAGATACTAAGATGTTGACATAATCTGTCCAAGTCCACCCAGTTAAATGTACGGAAAACCCGACAATAAATCCAAAAATTGCGTACTTCCCTTAGATACAATGCAAGAAGTAGAGCCACGCTAAAAATTGAAGAACTCCTGCTCAGCAAGTCAAAAAAAATTGAGGCATGCAACATTGCGGCTGTATCAACAGAGTAGAAGTAGGACGACGAAAAAAAAAGAGTCCCTCCATAGCAGTTCATGTAACGCAAAAGAAAAATTAATCAGAAACAGGGAAACAAACATAATCACAGAAAACAATCCTAACGAAGAATTTTAAAATGATAAAGAAAGAAAAGAAAACTGTAGGTAGACTGGTGAATATCCATTCATCACATTTAAATTTAGCTTGATAGATGGCAAAATGAGAAGACCAAGAAATGCCACAACACCATCACCATTTTAGACTGTCATTTCTTCTATTTTCTCTTAAACCAAGAGCATCCCGAATAAGAGAAAAGACTACAGCCTACACTGAAGTTGTTTGGTTTGCCTAGATTATCACAGGACAAGCCCATGCAGAACACTTGCACATAATCGACTCTTGAATTTCAACTAAAAAAATATAATCTTATTCCCGTTCGTCTGTAACAGAAACTGCAACAGTTAAAAATGGATACATGGATGACTCCTCCTCTCTGCGGGAATTTTTTTTTTTTTTTGGGTCAAAGTAACTTTTTATTCATTTTTGGGTAAATACAAAAGATAAACATTGCAGTCTAATTGCAAGCCAAGACAAATCCTAGACAACTTCAAAACAAATCAAGCTCTAAATAACAAGAAGAATTGTTAAAATAAGGTTTCACTTGCTCGAATAGCAGATTTGAGATTTCTTCAAACAAAAATTGATGGTCAATCACCAAATCCATCTTCAATAATGAGCATGCATTGAGATCTCCATCTATTACTATGGCTTTGCCTTGCGACAGTGCACACTTAGGTTTGATGTCCCCAACATTATGGCTGTTTGGAAATATAGGTTTGAGTGAGTAAAGATTTGACACTTGTGAAAGAGAAATCCTCATGAAGCTCTTCCAATCTCATTCGAAATTGGACTTGCACACCAACAAAACTTGGGGGAAGCAAAAACCCGAAATAATACATGCAAAATCTCCAATTCTTGACTAGATTGGGATATAATTCTACTCAAAACGAGAGAGAAGCTTCTTAATCTAAATTGGATCGGAAGAGAAAAGTTCCACAAAATATGAGGAAAGTAAGAAAACGAGAACAAAGAATCAAATCAGACAAAGGAAAAGGAAAAAGGAAGGGGAGGGAGAAATCCAGCTCAAATCCTCCCCTCCATAGAGGTTGAAGACAAAAGCCGTGTAAAAATTAGAGGGAGAAGAGAAAACTCTAAATGTGAAAGAGGAAACGGATCTGAGAAACATATTCCAAAAGGGAAAATGGACCTGAGAAACAAATTCAAATAACAATTACCTATGATTCAAAAGCACGAGCAAACCGAGTAGTCCTATGTCAAAAAATTTCAAATAATTATCCCAAAATTTTCAGCCCAACCTTCAAAGATTGAGGGAAATGGCCTCTAAAGATCGCAGAATGCTCATTTAGCGGATTTTCATTCAACTAAATACGAATTACAGTGGATGAGAGGGAGCGAGAGAGAGTGACACTCAGAGTGACTAAAGCGTTCTCCAAAGATACCTTCAGTAGAGCAAGCGAGAGCATTTTGTTTGAGTGGCAGGAGAAAAAGAGAAAAAAAATTAAAACTCCGTTTGTTTCACGGAAAATAATTTTTAGAAAAACGTTTTCTGGATTTTTTGGCGTTCGTTTCATGGAAAATAAATTCCTTGGGGAAAAAAGTGGAAAACATTTTCCTCACTTGATCTCTCTTATCTTATATCTCTATAAATCCTCACTTCCTCCTCCTCTTTCTTCTTCTTCTTTTCTTTTTTTATTCGAATTATTTTTTATTTTCTTTTTCTTTTTTAATTTTAATTATTTTTAATTTCCTTTTTCTTTTCTTTGTTTCCCATCTTCTTCTTTCTTGGCTAGACGTCGGCCATCGTCGGGCGAACCTCGAGCTCATCGATTTCAAGCTCGCGCTCGTCGATTTGGCAAGCCTCGAGCTCGATACTCTTGCTCGCCAATCTAAGGAGCGGCAAGCCTCGTGCTTGTCGGCAAGCTCAAGGCTTGCTCGTGGCAGCTCGTAGGCCATCGCCATGGCCGGCAATCAACTAAGAAAGAAGGAGATCGAAAACAAAGAAAAAGAAAAGAAAAAAATGAAAAAAAAATTAATAATAGGTTTTAAAAACTAAAAATAATTAAAAATCATTTAAAAAAATATGAAAAATCCATTTTAAAAATAAAATAAATGAAAAAGAGTATATGAAGGAAAAAATTTTCCTTACTGAACAGTGAAATATATTTTCCACTTTATTTTTAGGTTTTATTCGAACATCGGAAAATAATTACATTTTCTTGGAAAATGACTTCTAGGAAAATATTTTCCCGAAATACCACATTTTCTGCGAAACGAATGGAGCCTAAAGGAAGAAACCCATAATCATAATTCAATTTGGGTATTTTATCCATTTTTTACGCAATTACTTGTCTTGGATAGGATTGCCCTTGTTTTAGTTTCTTGAGAAAGTTGCCGGTGAAGATTTGGCAAGTTGGTTAGTTCAAGCTCTTATTTGAGACTCCTTTGGCTACTTTAGAACCCTTATTTGGAACAAGATCAACTTTCAACCTTTGTTTTATTATAGAAAATAACCCCATTTTAGGCGCTTATGTGAAATTTTCCTTAAATAAAATATTAGCCATAAACAAGCGAGGTGAAATACTTTAACACCCCTTTTGAGTATAAATCAGATTAGAAGCCACACATGGAATTTGACTCACAGGGGCGGCACACTTAAAAAAAAATCTGGGATGAACTTGACTCTAATAGCGTGTTCAAAATTAATCCAAAAACGTAAATTTATCAGTGAATAAAGATCACATGTATGTAAAGGGAATACAAAATTCTGTAGACAAGTGATGTGAGATAATTTAACACCCAGGCTACTTTTCTAGTAAGGACTGTATGCGCCAAATGGAAGTGGTCAATTTTTTTTTTTCTTTTTGGGCGCAATTTCAAAAGTAGGTCCTATCAGTTGGTCACAATTTAGAATAAACTTTATGGAAAAGTGGTGGTTTCTTTTCAGAAGGATGTCTTTTCTCTTATTTGTTGATGTTACTTTGGTTAGATCGTTTTCCTCCGGAGGAATTGGCTTTTAAATGAATAACTGAGGCTTCAGCAATATCTGGACCTTAGCAATATCTGCCATGAAAAGATGGCAAGCTCTGGTTATTGCTTCCGTGCTAAAGAGCCAATGTGGGTCATCATCCTTTAAATCACAAGATATGGGCCAGATCCGGCTTGGCCGAGGCTTTAGGGATCCACTGACTTTAACCAAGTTGCTTTTTTGGGCTGATGATATATCAAATATCATCAGTCAAATCAGTTCAAAGATTACCTGGCAAAGTTGGAGAAAACATATCGAACTCCGAACCAAATGTGTTTATATTTCTCGTCACGTTGAGTTCCATGAACGCATTTTTCCATACATCACAACAAACTTCTCACCTTTAACCCCATTATAGGTGGTTTTCAATTAGCTAAAGTTGTTAAACAAGAGGGATTGCTGGGCAGACCCTTCCCTTGGCTTGTTGTTTGGAAAACGATGGGCTCATGCCCCTAAAGCCCGACAGTCTCGTTGCTGACCATACATATCCTCCCCTCTAATGAAGTGCAATCACGAAGCCTGACAGTCTCGTTGCTAACCATACATATCCTTCCCTCTAATGAAGTGTAATCACCCTCCCCATGACATCCATCATGCCATGGTTTAGGGCGGAAATGATAGACGTTTTGTTCCGGAAATCAATTTATGGCTAGAAATGAATTTTTTTATTCTCTTTCTCTGGTCGAGTTTTTAATAAAAAATACGGATTTGTTAACAACACAAAATTTCTATTTTTAGAAGAGAAATTTGTTTGATAACAATATAAAATTTCTCTCTCTCAAGCAGCAGCGGCGGATGACAGATGGTGATTGGCAGGCGGCTAGTAGCTAGGGTGAGTGATGAAAATAGTTTTTATTTTTCATTTCTATTTCAAAAATAGAGCAGTAGAAAATTTTTACATCTCATTTATGTTTTAAACCTATTTTGGGACTAAAAATTCATTCCATAAATAAAAGAAATGAGATTACATTATTTAAAGTATTTCTATTTCAAATCCGTTCCTTAAAAAAAAAAAAACAAAATAGTTTTGGCTAGAAATAAAATGATTATCATGCGTGCTCTTAGACTCCAAGTTTAAAACTTTATCATCCATACTCTATAAATTTTTATGCTTTAATTGCTAGATCTTTGGGTGGGTATCTGCGATCCGCAAGAGCCAATGATTTATGACAATACTCCCCATTTAGGGTAAAATTTTGCAAATGTTGGCCTAAAATTACTTGTTTACTTCTTGGGGTTCTATCCAAATTAAAAGAAAAACCATGTCTCCACAAGTGGTGCTAAAAATCTTTTCAATCGTGTACTTGAATATAATTACAAAATTGATATAGGTGAACAGCACACATAATTAAGCCTCTACACTATCGATGAAATTTTTGTTCATGATGATAGTGGAGAAAAAAATACTAAAAAAGATGTTTTTCCTGTTATTGATCGGTCATTTCTACGTGCGGCAAGTAATGTCCTTAAGTTCTTCCAATTTCTTTGCCTTAGCTTAGACTGTGGTCTCACCTACAACTACAAACATAACTCTCCGATCTTTCGGGTCCCAAGATAACTTATCGAGACCTCATTATATTTTGATGTTTCTATCTTTCTGCTATAGTTTGCTAATTATATGTAAGTAATGTCCTTAAGTTCTTCCAATTTCTTTGCCTTATTATTTTTTTTTTTTTGGTCAGAAATTTCTTTGCCTTAGTTTCACTCCATTATGGCGTGTTTTCTTTCTTAAAACTGAATGACCTATAACCTCATGATGTGCCCTGATGTTCATATCTCTTAGACACTTTGAATTATCAGTTTGCAATTCTTTGACACGTTAATAACTTTTGATGACTACAGTTTCAGGGGGAAAAACGTGGACTGAAAATCGGAATAGGTGATTATTTCAAGACTTCCTCTTCCACTTCTGTACATTCTTGGCTGCAATTTGTTCCGATTTTTTTGACAGAAAGCTTCCTTCATTGCTCAGTGGAATCAATGTTTCTGAAATATTCTAGAAGCCATGATAAAGTGATGAAGTGAGATTGCTGTTCAAACATATTCTTTGTTTTTTCAGGAATGGTTGCATCGGGAGCTAAAATTGGGGTCACCCTTATCGTAATGCTTCACTTGTGGAAGAAACCAATAATCAGAATAATTGTGGCTTTGATAAAGTAGAGAAGCTAACACTTTGATGGCGAATTGTAAATGGAGGAACTTGTCTCTTCAAGAAGATACACCTATAAAGACATCAAGAGGAGGACTACTTCTTTCACAGAAAAGTTAGGCCAAGGAGGTTATGGCTGCGTGTTCAAGGGCTAACTTTGAGATGGTCAACTAGTGGCGGCGAAGTTGCTAAAGAAATTGAAAGACGATGCATAAGAATTTTTCAATGAAGTTGTGAGCATAAGCAAGACTTCTCATGTCAATGTTGTTGGCCTCCTGGTGTCTATTTTGAAGGAAGCAAAAGAGCATTGGTTTATGAGTTCATGCCCAATGGATTGCTCGAAAAGTTCATATTCAACAGGAGTAGCACTTTGGAGGTAGATTGACCATTAAGTTGGGACACATTATATCATATTTCACTTGACATGGCTCATGAGCTAGATTCTTGCATAGAGGATGCAACATGAGGATCTTGCATTTTGACATAAAGCCTCACAATATTCTTCTCAATGCAAACTATTATCCCAAGATTTCCAACTTTGGTCTTGCCAAAATATGCCCAAGAGAAGAGAGCATCATGTCAATGCTAGGTGCCCTGGGTGCTACTGGATACATTGCTCCAAAACTAATCATAAGGAACATCACAGGGGTTTCTCATAAATTGGATGTCTATAACTATGGCATGATGGTTTTGGAGATGGTTGGTAAGAGGAATTACATCGAAGTCATGGTAGATCATACTAGTGAAACATACTTTCCTCATTGGGTCTGTCGAAGCTTGGAGCTCCAAGAAGAGCTCGAATTGCACGGGATCATGAATGAGGAAGATGAAGGAATTGCAATGAAGATAATTGTAATAGGCTTATGGTGCATTTAGATGGATCCAAAGCTCAACCAACAATGACTCAAGTTATGGAGATGCTAAAACAAAGTATTGAGACCTTGCAAATTCCTCTTGAACCATCCTTGTCATCACCTCAAGATCACTCGAGACTTGTCCATCTAAAACTTCGTCTCTGCAAGAGAGTAATGACTCAAGTTGGGGTTATTCAGTGTCAATTATATCATAATAACATAGTTTATAATAGAGTATTTAAAAGCAACTGTGAAAGTATTAATGACTATTGAGCTTTTCACAGATTTGTGATCAAATGTCTAGATTAAATCACTATAAGTATGATGCAAAAAAAGAAAGTGAAAAATGCGTTAATTCATATTATCAATAGAGTTTGTCATTTTCCCAAATAGGATTAATATTATGCAAAATAGATGACATGTTCAACAAATTTTACCGAATGACCTCCGATTAAGTGAATCCAATTCATATGAACTCTTGAATTAGATTGGCCCAGTTTGAAATAGTCAACCTATGGTGGTGAGCTGCTAAAGACGCTGAAAGGCGATGTAAAAGAATTTTTCAATGAAGTTGCGAGCATAAGCAACACTTCTCATGTCAATGCTGTTAGCCTCGAGGGATTTTGTTTTGAAGGAAGCAAAAAGGCTTTGGTTCATGAGTTCATGCCCAATGGATCACTTGAGAAGTTCATATTTGATGGAAGTAGCACTTTGGAGGTAGATTAACAATTGAGTTGGGACACATTGTACCAGATTTTGCTAAGAATAGTTTATGGGCTAGAGTACATGCATAGTACATGCAAAACGAGGATCTTGCACTTCAACATAAGGCCTCATAACATTCTCCTTGATGCAAACTATTATCCCAAGATTTCCGACTTTGGTCTTGCCAAAATATGCCCAAGAGAAGAGAGAATTGGGAATCGCTGGATACATTGCTCTAGAGCTAATGATGAGGAACATCAAAGGGGTTTCTCACTAATCGGATATTTACAGCTACGGTATGATAGTTCTGGAGATGGTCAATATGAGAAAAAGTATCAAAGTCACATTAGATCAAACAATAGAAGCATACTTCCCTCATTGGGTACGTCAAGAGCTCCAAGAAGAGCTTGGACTACTCGGGATCACAAATGAGGAGGACAAAGTAATCGTGAAGAAGATTATTATAACTAGCTTATAGTGCATTCAAATCAATCCGAGAGCTC